>CM052889.1:7750308-7812182 GCA_028534135.1 Potos flavus | reverse complement strand
TGACCAATCACAGACCAGCATGCCTCAAGGCCCCTTGCACGAGCCCATTCTCCAGCGCCCACTTTCCGCCCAATCAGGCAGGGGTCACGAGTCAGGGCACGAGCCCATTCTCTAGCGACCGCTTTCCGCCCATTCGGGCAGGGGTCACGAGTCCGGGCTCGGCAGGTCCCTTTAATAGCTAGCCTGCGGCTGTCCACACTTGATGACTTGATTGTGGGTTGCTAAAAGCCATATCCCAGGGACAAGGGAGAGGGCAATGGGGGGAGTGGAGGGTAGAGGTGTGGGGGGTAGGGAATGAGTGCTTAGCCTGAAAAGAAGGATCTCAGTGGTGCACCACAACATCAATTATAGGTTCCCCTTCCACTGTTTAAATCCAGTTCTCGAATCTACCCCATCTGAATGACAACTTATTTCTGCTTGGTCTTTTTTCCTGAAATAATTTACAAGAAAGAATTAGTGAGTCAGTCAAGGACCTCAGACCTACAGATGGTCTGCAAGGTCCTCATCAACTCCTTTTCCTATTCATTCTAGAGTGCGCTCACCTTCCCCTCACACCTGGGCCAGCTAAGGTGATTGCTCTGGTGGACTGACCGAGTCCTTTATTCCTCAGCTGTCACGTCTCCTAATTAACAAGGTTTTCTCAAGTAATGGCTGTTTCCTTGACCATTCACAATCAAAACTGGGCAGAACAGGGTAGTGAATTACCAGCGTACCAGAGCACTCTTCTCCTCCCTATTATGTAACAGTAGCTGTATTTCCTTTTGATCAGCAGGGACAATTAATCTTGCCAGATTCAAGATTCCTTTCTTTATCTACTACTTGGCACAAGGAGCTTAAAGTGACCTGGTAGCTGTGGCTTAATGTTTAATAAGGCTCTTACTCCTAGAGAGAGTTTTCTAAGAACAAGGACTTCTAGACTCCCACAGTCTGAAGTGGCAGGGACAGGATGCACAGTTCCCCCAAGTGGGTTACTGAGAGTGACGATAAATAAGGCCAGCATTTCCACTCCTTATTTTCCAGACCCATGTATTCTGTTTCAGTGGCCTCGTACAAAATAATGGTCAGTGAATTGCGGTGCATACCGTGCTCTGAAGGATGAAACTGTCCATGTAGGAATCCTCCCCAACCTGGCACCTCAGTAGGCCTTCAAGAGGCCATCCTGCTTACTCTGTCACGTGGCAACTGATGCATGGTGTCCTATGTGCTAGGGCCAGTGGAGTGCACAGTGATGTAATCACCACAGCACTTCCTTTGCTGTAAAGTGTAGTTTCTTTGGTCCACGGTGATGTTATACTATATACTCTGCTGCTACAGCGAACACTCTATAGGAGACTGGTACTGGTGCTGGCTGAGGCCCTGTGGGTAGGAAAGGCCAATCAACTCCTGGTATAGGAACAATGCTAATCAAGATGAATTACTGCCCTGTTTAGGATGGAAGGAGCCCATCGTGACTGAATTGTCCTTAGGCATTAGCTGGGCTCCTCCTGAGAAGCTGCATGTGAGGGGCTCAGCATTAGACTCTGCTACCAGCAGTCTGTAGAGGGAGTCCTGATGAAGGATAGTTGGAAGGCAGGCAGGGACAAGGGGCCCCCTCGCCCTAAGAGGAAACCACCCTTAAAAGGATTTTATCCCACCCTGGAAGGAGCCCTCCACCCTTTCCCATGTGAACAGTAGGAACTGAAGGAGTGGTGTCAGTGAAGCAAAGGTGGGTGAACATGGCAGTCTGGTTTTTTGGACTTTCTGCCACTTTCCTGCCTAATCCCTGCTATATTATGTCCATCTTAGAAAATGTGGAGGCCAAGCCCACCTTACCTTAGGACGCAGCACTCTGGTCATTTGGTATCTCCCTGTCAGAAGTCCCATCTCTACTAGGGCCAGCAGAAAAGACCTTGGTGTCAACAGTATGTGCTCCTCCTGTGCACAAATTTTCACACAAATATAAGATTGTTATTTTGCTGATTGTCTCCATGTCATCTGGCCACACAAATGAAAAGGTAATCGACTGACCTTGCTATATATAAAATCTCGATGATTAGGGGGAAAAAGGTATTTATTTCTTTTTTGTGTTTAAATAATCTATCTAAGCTACATTATGTTCAAGTAAGTTCTTATCTACTTTTTAGCAAATCTATTTTGATTTTTTGAAGAATTAATAATGAAGCTCTGAAGCATTTTTTGAAGAATTAATAATAACTTTTGAAGAATTAATAATGAAAGGAGGCAATTTAGTATTTTACTTAAAACTACTTTTAAAGTAAAAAAAAAAAAAAAAAAGGCTACTTTTAAAGTGTAGTCACCTTCTCCAGGAATAATTCTGTAATAATTCAAGGAAGCATTAGAGAGCCTGCTTGTGTCCCCTCATCCCATCCTGTACTCTTCCTCCCCATTGAATACCCAATTACAGTACACTGTAACTTGCTACAGCTAATGTTCTGAGGAATAGAAGTTCCAGGAAATAACGCCATGGCAAAATAAGTTTGGGAAATTCTGTGTAGACATCTCCCTCTTGGAATTATGTTAATATATTAAAAGTTTGGGGGCGGGGGCCACCTGGGTGGCTCAGTCAGTTAAGCTCTGCCTTTGGCTCAGGTCGTGATCCCAGAGTCCTGGGATCGAGTTCCGCACCCAACTCCCTGCACAGTGGGGAAGCTGCTTCTCCCTCTGGCCCTTGCCCTGCCTGTGCCCTCTCACTCTCTCTCTCTCAAATAAATAAATAAAATCTTTAAAAAAAATTTTTAATAGCCCTAAAGATGTTATGGAAATCCTTCCAATGTTCCAAATTTATTTCATCACTGAAAACTTTCAATTCTTTCTCTAAACACAATTGTTTCTTTTTTTAATATGCCAGAGACTTTTGTGAAAAACTAGATTAAGTAATTTTAAATGCAGTTCCATAATGCAGGGCAATCAGACTTTCATCTAAGGTAATTACTTGATTACTTGTCTATTGCTAATACTAGTATTTAATGACTTTAAGTATAGAAACTATCAGTTTTTCTTTTCTAAGTGCCATTGACACAAATAGCATATAGTAAGTTATCACTCAACATCAATGTACATTCCTTTTAACAAGTTACATTTTTTGACAGAACTTATATATGATAAAAAAAACCCTTTAAGAGAGACTTGTTCTAGTCAGTTGCCAACGTTCTCTGTAGTACTATAGGAAATACTATGATTATAAAGAAAAATCAAACTCAAAATGTAGTTAAAATTATTTAAAGACTCATTTTGTTGTTTTACCTTAATATAAATTAATCCCATTAAAAATCATATAAATATTCTATAGGTAATGTTAGCTTAAAAATAGAATAAAACTATTGAGTTAAAAGTATGGAATTCATATATATTGTGTTTTCTATAAGATGTAAACTCCTATAGATAATGGGTGATGTCTAATTCATATTTGTTTGCCCTGATTTTAGCACATTTCTTGGACCACATAAGGTTCCAATGAATATTAGAGGAATTTATTGTTCACAAATATCATTTTGTATTCAAAATATTTTTTTAAACTTTAAACTTCTGTAGAATTGTTCCTGAGGTATTTAATTATGTATAAATCATTTTTATGTCTCCTTAGCATTTAAAAGTGTCCACAAGTGTTTTGAAGATGCCTGACCTATGTTTGTTGACTAAATGATTTAAAGTGACTATACTGGGACACCTGGGTGGCTCATTGGTTTGAGCATCCAACTCCAGGTTTCCACTGGGGCGGTGATCTCAGGGTCATGGGATCGGACCCATATTAGGCTCTAAGCTCATCTGGGAGTCTGCTGGAGATTCTTTCCCTCTCCTTTTGTCCCTCCCCCAGCTCTCTCTCTCTTGCTCTCTCTTTCTCTAAACTAAATGAATAAATCTTTAAAAACATAAAAAATAAAAAAAAAAAAAAACAGTAACTACATTGGGAAATCATCATTAGGAATACGGTGTGTTAGAAAGCCAAGCTAAATAAATGTCAACAGTTGTCCTAAATTACTGTGTAAAAGAAAAAGAAAAACTTCACAGCTGAGCATATACAGTAAGATGAAAGAAAAGAGAATATTTCAAGATTGAAGACACTCTTAGGAGCTCTCAATGAATTTTCATAAGAGACTTGTCATGGCAAAGGTCAGGAAGTAGAGGGGGAAAGCAAGACACCAGAGTCAAGAGGAATAAAATGTCATTGGGCATAGATCTTAAGAGACAAAATCTCATGAGAAAAGAAGGTCAAGAGGCAAGTTTTGGTAACATGAAGCAGAGGACTGGAGAAATAATCAGCAGTACCCCAAGCACAAAGTTTAAGGAACGTAAAAATTCAGGACTATAATCAAGAGATGAGTTTTCTCAGTGATTTTCTCTGATTGGCTTCTTGGAAAAGCAATGACCAACTTAAAGTTGGTAAACACATGTTAATCTAGAAAATCCTGCCAAGTTGAGAGACAGTTTCTCTCACAGCTTATAATGCTAACATATGGAGAAAACAGTGGTGGAGGGCGTTATTCACTGTCATTTATTCTCTAGCTTATAGAAAAACCTTAGTTTTGAGCAACTAGAAGAAAACATACATAGTGAGAATTTTTAAATTGCAAAGTGATGGAGTAAAACGTAAGCAAGGACGTTGGTTTTCTAACTGTTAAAAGTTTCCACAGGAAAATAGAAATGCTGAGTTTGGGTCAAACCTTTATTAAAAGTAGAAGAGTCAGCGAAACTGCTTACCTTCTATATATAAATTATGCATTAATGTATCTTTTATATTTCTATATCTTGCTAAGTTCTGTTGAATTTACCTCAGCAACATATATCATTCTATCTTCATATCTCACTTCCAGATTCTTTCAAAACTAATTTATTTTCCAAAATGTTGTCAGATTAATTTTCCAAAGGACAGTATTTTTTAAATCACTTTTCTGCTGAAAAACATTTGTGGCTCTTCAGTGAGTGATATTTAAGGTCTTCTGTGACCTGTTCCTATCTAATTTATCACAGACTCCTCTTTTATTCATTTCTTCAGACTTCTTACTCAAGTCAATGCAAATTATAAGCTCTCCCTTATTTATCTTGGCTTCTCAGTCCATGTTAAAACCTCACTGATTGATCGGTTTATTATATATAACTCCCATTACCCTTCAAATCCCATCTGAAAACCACACTCTCCATGAAAGAGCCTGTGATTATGGAAGTAACGTTTCTACAGCATTTACTCTGTGCTCAAGTCTTGCCAACTTTAGGGACACCATATCGTGTTTCCCTAAATCTGAAATATCTGTGAGTGCTTCATAGTTTGCATCTGCCACAGAGACTGTCACAGAACCCTGCAAACACTATATTAATCTGTAGAATACAGATGAATATCTGTATAATATGTATAGTATGATATATATATATATATGTATACTATATAGTATGATATATACTACAATGTAGTATGATAAATACTCTAAAATAAATCAGTGATTGATTCAAATGACATGACTTTAAGTTTGGTATACCTCTCTGTCTTATCCTGCTTAATTATTGTTCATTCTGTTACTAATAAAGAGCAATATATTTCAAAATACCTATTTTTGAATTATCAGTTAGTGAATCTCAGAAAACATTGTTGAGTATTTTGAGATCAAGGTGAAGACTTATATAGGGACTAATACCCCCAGGGCCTATCACAGTCTATCCCGTCATGTAAAACAACGTAAGCACTCAGGAAATGTTGAATGATTACATGAATAAATCTACTGTCTACCATGTCTAACAAAACACAAAATCAACTCATAGTATCTAACATAAATTTGATCTGAATTGTAGCTGGGAAGCTCAAAGTGTAACTAAAATATCAAACTAGGTAATTTAAATATTGTAAAAATTAATTTTCAAGTTCTTCGCTTGTGGAACACTGGTTCTATAATATGTACATAGTAATGTTCCATTTCTAACCTAGTATAGTGTTAATCATTTGTATATTTTTCAAAAAATTATCTTAATGTAGATATTCTCTTACATAATTTTCTTTATAACTTTTATAAACTACTCATGTATCTGATAATTAGTGCTAGCATATGACAAAATGATTCAAAAATATATTTATTATATTATCATATAATAAATATAATGAAAAGGCTATAAAATAACCTACCAATTTAAGTTGGAAAATTTCCTTCCCTACTCTCATTAGTTAGAAATTGCCTATTTTATTTTTCCATAAAAGTAATAGTCATTTTTAAATTGTAATAATGTTAGAAAATTTTGTGATACGATTTCATGCATATTCTCTGCTGGCATGGCATTCAGCATTGATTATGGTGTTTTACAAATGCTTGAGATCTCAAGGTCAAGTTATCCAAACAGGTTTGAAACTCACTGACATACAGGAATTTTTATATAATCTGCCCTTTCTTTTTTGATACATCTCCTGATTTCTAAGACTCACTCCTTTTCCCCTTCTTCTCATTTAAAATTCATCAAACCTCACAGAATTGTCCTAACTCTTTAACTCCAACAACACCAATTTAATCCATACCTTTGTCAGTTCATTTATAATTTGTGATCAAAACGATTCCTAATTTATCTTTACTTCAGTTTGCTCTTGGAAATTTTGTATCTCTAAAATATTTGAAAGTGCAAGTAAAATTCAGGAATGTATAATAACAACTTTTTTCCGTCCACTGATTCTACTCCACATATACATAGCATCATACCTGCCCTCCGGCTCACATTCTCTCACTCTTTCTCTTGCCTTAGTGGTAAGGCTAGCTACAATTGATAGGAAATCCAAAATGTCAGTTGTCTGAATAAGAGAGAAGCATAACTATTTCTTTTTTTTTTTTTTTTTAATTTTATTTATTCATTTAACAGAGGGAGAGAGAGGGAGAAAGAGCACAGGTAGAGGCAGGCAGAAGGAGAAGGAGAAGCAGGCTCTTTAACTGAACAAGGAACCCAATGTGGGGCTCCATCCCAGAGCTCCAAGATCATGACCTGAGCAGAAGGCAGATGCTTAATTGACTGAGCCACCCAGGCGCCCCATAATTATTTCTCATATCGAAGTCTAGACATGGCTAGCCCAAAGCTAGCATGGTACTCCATTGTGTCATGGATCCTAGCATCCTACATTTCATTTTGCTGTGCTATTTGTCTCTATTCCCAAGGAGGACTCATAGTCCAAGATGGTCATTACAGCGGGGCCATTATATCCACATTTCAGCCAGCCAGATAAAAAAATGGAAGAAGAGCACTAATGGTCTTTTTAAGGATATTTCCAAAGAGTCACAAAATCTATTTCTGTTTATAGGACACTGCCCATCAGTGAGTCACTCTGCCACACAAACGAAGCTGGGAAAGATGTCCAGCTAAATATAAGATCAATTAGTATAAAAGAAGTGTAATTTTGATGTTGGGATAAATGAGAAATCTTAGCAATGCAAGCAAGAAAAAAGTTCTCCACCATTTTAGGGTCTCTGGCTGAGACCCTCTCTTTTATGTTAGACTCTCTGACTAACATAAAAAAAGATTAACAGGAGAAATGCATATAAGTTTTATTAAAAATTTTTGCATATACATGGGAGTCCTCACAAGAGAATGAAGGCTTGAGGCAGTGACCAGAGAAGACAGCTTTTATACCTTTTAGTCAAAGTAACAATGAATTTGAGAAGGATTGACAAGACAGAGGGGTTTGGACTAGGGGCAGTAAATTGTGATGAAGGCACCAGAAGATAAGTGTTAGTTTAACAAGGTTTATTAATACAGATTTTTTCGGCCTCTATTCCCTGTGTCTGGTGATAAGAATGTCTTTCTTCCTCTTGGCACAGAGAAGGCACTTTTCAGAGGGAGTTTTTATCTCCTGCTTTTGAAACTAAAAAGGAAGGTCAGAGTGCCTTTCTTCCATCTGTTGTTTCTCAGATGCCTTTAACTGAAAATAATCAATATGCCCAAATGGCATATTTTGGAGTAAGATGCTCTCAATTCCTTTAGCAATATATTTTTCTTTCCTCATAAAATCTTTACTCTTTTTCAAAGTTCCATAGCTCTCTAATGGGCACAAATGAGCATAGACGCTAGTAATAGAATTTAGTTAAATCAACATCAGAAATTTGTCAAAACAGTTTGGCCTAAAGTACTTCATTTCAAAAATCAAGTTATTTGTCTAGATAATCCTGAAATAGCCATTTCTAAAATTCTTTAACAGTGTCGCCTTTGATATTTTAACCAGACTTAACTCTGGTTTCTCTGAATCCCTAAATATTTGCATTATTACACATATCATTTTTTTAGAAATTATATCTTCTCTAAAGTTCCAGTATCATTTAATAAATGAACATCTTATTCTTATGAAAAGAAAATGTGCTCTTAGGTCAGGGAATTCTACTTTTTATGTATTCTAAGTTACCTATTAAGCTAAATAATATATTTCTTCATTCACAAATACATATCAACCATTCAATTAGTTCTAGTCACTTTCTAAAAATACAGAAGTAAAAATAAAGTAAACTAGCCCTTGCCTTCACAGAAATTATCTTCTAGTTTTGAGAGGTGACATTAGACAGCCCTGAGGGAGAGCATGTAATAGAGAGGTTCCATAATTACTCAGTATAAAGATGCTCTGAGAAGGTGATGGTTGAACATGGTCATGAATTAATCAGGGAGATTATTAAAGCAGAGATTTAAAGGAAGATCCATCCATCTAGGCCAAGAGAACAGCATATTTAAAAGCTCCGAGTTAAAAATGGGTTTTGTGAGAACATTAAGAGTAGAGATGAGACAGATGGTGATTTACCACTCCGCGATGAGGAGCCACTGCAAGTTTTTGAGGAATCAGGCAAAATATTTTGAAATAGCCTATCTATAACAAGGTTTCTCTATCTTGGCACTATTGACATTTTAGGCAGATAATTTTTGTTGTGGGCAGTTGCCCTGTGTTTTGTTGGATATTTAGTGGTATCTCTGGTCTCTAGCCCCTAGATGCCTGTACACCTCCTACCTCCAATTATAACAACCAAAACATGTCCTTGGACTTTGCCAAATGTCCCCTAGGCCACCCCTGCTGAGAACCATTGGGCTAGCTCATGTGAAGAAAATAAACTGTAGCGATCATATATAGGAGATTTCTAGTAAATTGCCAGAAAATTAGAGAAGCCATATAAGAAGAGAGAAGGAAAAGAATAGTAAATTGGCATCTAAGAGCAAGGAAAATGTCATTCCCATCGGCAGGTGTTTGGAATCTGATTTATGGGAGAGAAATAGCATCACTGGAGATGTTTACAAGGATGGCTGTGTCCTTGAGCTGAAACAGGATAGTAGCTAGGAAAAGAAGCTGAAGAAAGGGAAGGGGTAATTAACTTTCTTACAGACTCAGTGGAATGCTTTGGGATTTAGTGATGTGTTGTGAAGGTGGCTCATTTGGGGAGGAGGCACAGAGCTCCATGGGGATGAATGTCTGCAGGGATAAAGGATTACCTGGGAGTCTGGACTTCTTGAAATGTATTAGGATCTTTTAGGCAAATTATGGTGGTGAAGCTAAAACTGTGGAGTAAGGTAGGATAAGTGGAGAGAAGGCAGAATCTTGCCAGGAATTTATAAAGTTAGAAGGACCTCCTCATGGTGCTGGTAGTATGACGATTATGGTGCTAGGCTGGTAAAGTACAGTGTCACCAAGAAACATGGAGGACTCCTTTTCCTGGTGGGTGCCACCACCAGGAAAGGGTGCCACTGGCAGATCCTTTCCTGACAGATTTTCCTCCTAGTGTATGTTAAACCAATTACCTAACTGTGACTCATTAACAGAAAAAAAATTGATGCAATTATTTTTAGATTCTTAAGTAAAATACTATTTTTTAATAATTAAGAGAAAGGAGTATGGTAGTTTTAAAAAGTCTTCCATTAACGATGCAGATTTGATTAATTACAACCAATTATAAGTGCTTTCAGCATTGTAAGCCACAATAGTTCACATTATTAATATTTAACATGACAACTACAAAGTTATCAAATATAATGCAGGGTTTTTTTGTCTTTGATTTTATAAGCAAAGGAGGTCAAGATTTAAATGAGCAGAATAAATTGATTTTAAGCTCCATCTCTTCCAATAAAAGTGCAACCCAATTAAGTACAACAGCTACAGCTTTAGACAAATGTAAAACATTCTGTAGAAATTTTGACAAAAATGTATTTGCCACAAATGGGATGTAGCTATGATGTGTGGAGTTGGAAAGAAATGTAATGAGCTGTTAACAGACATTTTTAACCGAGGAAATAGGAATTGAATTTGGCCACATTTTCCATCTGTTAGAGTGAGTTACATAAGAGCTGATAAAGCAGATGAAGTACAGTTGTCTGGCAGAAAATTAACGTTAAATTATGTGTACCAGTGAGAAATGCTACTCTTAAACTCCAGTGAACTGATTCAAAGATTATTTCTTTTCTTTCTGCATACTAAAGAGAAATAGCTTTCTAGAACAGAAGTCAAGAAAGGCTGGCCCAGCACAAGCCAAGGCAAATTGCTGTTCACTTGCAGACTGGACTGATCCACCAGCTTATCCTGCCCAAAGCAGGACGGGAAGAGAGCGGCAGCCATGAGGCAGGTCCAGCCTCGTGGGTTCTCCTGCATTTACTGGTTTACTCCTGTCAAAAGCAAATTTGGCTAACCCTGGCTTTTCTTCAGATTTAATTTTAGTAATAAGTGTGCTCCAAATGAGAAGAATGAGAAACCTTTCTAAGCCAATTTTTAAGTTCAACTGAGGTTTCAGCTTAGTTTTCAGAAAGGAAATTTATTATTAAAAAAATAAAAAATTAAAAAAAGAAAGGAAATTTATTAATATGCACTTAAAGAACTCTGTAAGATAATTATTTTAACTCTTTATTTTGAAATAATAATAATAATTTTGAGATTTATGGAAGAATTGTAAAACCAGTCCAGAGATTTTCTATATACCATTCACTGATCTTCTCCTAATGTTGACCACTTACGAAACCGTATGCAATTATCAAAACTAAAAAATTAATATTGAGTAGTAGTACGTAAACTACAGACTTCAATAAGATTCCTGCTTTTTCTACTTTTTTGCCTTTTCTGTTCCAAGATCCAATCCAGGATCCCACATTGCTCCTAGTTCCCACTTCTCATCTTCTCCTGTCCTTGTTCTTTCTTTGTCTTCCACGATCTTGCCATCTCTGAAGAGCACAGAGCAGGTATTTTGTTGTTACCCCTCGGCTTGAGTTTGTCTGACATTTTCTCATTAACGGTGATCAGGGTGTGGATTTAAGAGAAGAGCACCACAGAGTTACTGTGCCTTGTTCCACATACTGTATCTTATGGTACATGATGCCCATACCTCATGATTACTGAGGTTGTTAATCTTGCTCATTTGGTTAAGGTGGTGTCTGCCAGGTGTTTCCGCTGTAATTAATAAATATTTTGAGAATATGTAAACATCTTATTTCTCCTCAATCTTTGAAATGAGTTATGGAAGAAAACCTAGGTAAGACCATGTTAGTGAATGAATTCACAGGTGTAAAATCACACCTTAAAGATACATTTTGAATGATATGCATACAAATGAAAGCATCTCACATTGACTCTATGTAACTGAGAGTGAGTGATCCACAAAAATTTAGTTTAAAAATTCTTAAATTTCTAGCTTAATGTTTTCTTGAAGTATAATTACAATTGTTTAAGGAAAATATGAGTATACTCCTAGTTAAAAACTTAATTTAAAAAAAATTAAATCCCACTGTAACAAACCATTATAGGGTCAAAATCAGAGATTAACAATATTATCAGTTCCTATTTGTGTGTGTGTGTGTGTGTGTGTGTGTGTGTGTGTGTGAAAAATAAAGTTGTGTTTCTAAGTTTCTTTTAAACTAGCAGTTATCATAGGGTATGCATTGCTTTGTAACTTTTTATACTCAATAATTTATTATGTCAAATTTTTCTCAGCTCTATATCCAGATCTATTTCATTAGCGTCAAGTACTTTTTACCTGTAATCGGCATGCTGTACTGTTAATGTTCTCCAGTTGTTTGAAGTCCTACAATACATATCTCTAAAAAGGGCATTTGGTTACATATCTAAGAATTGTTCTTGAGTGCATATCAATACATGCACAATTATTTCTGATTCATAAGCTATGCACATTTTTAATTTAAATAGTGTCCAAATGCTGTGTCGAATTGTACCAATTTCTACCCACACCTGTATTATACGGGAATGCCTAATTCTTAATCTGTTGTTAGCCCTGAATATGAGAACCTGATTTGAATTTCAGCTAATTTAATTGGAAAAATATTAGCTAATTATTGCTTAACTTGCTTTCCAGTGATGACTTAGATTGAGCATTTCTCCTAGGTATAGCTTATTCATTGGATTGCTTATTCATATTTTTGTGTATTTCTATTTCTCTTATTTTTAGAAGTGTATATTATCAATCTGCTCTACATAATGTAAAAATTGTTTCCTAATTTGTCACTTGACTAAATTTTTTATGCTATATATTTTTGTGTACAGGATATTCTGGTTATTATTTTTGGTTTTGCTGTAACAGGTTAATTTCTTGTTTCCCTAACTATCCCCTTTTAAACAAAATTGTCCCTATAATAAGTAAATATATATATATAAAATCTTCTTTAATTTTTCTAATACCCCTAATACTAACATCGTGGTTTTTTTCATACTTGTGAACTTAATTCATCTGATACATATTTTTTATAAAAGAGCTTAAAGAGCCTAATTCAATTTTTAACATAGAACGATTTAGTGATTTCTCTTTGCTCTACCAACTTGAAATGTCATTTTTCTTACTTGTTTATTTACTTATTTAGTTATTAAATTTTTTATTCTTTGAGTAGAGGGAGAGGAGGGAGAAAGAGAAGCAGGCCCCACACCCAGCGTGGAGTCAGACGTGTGGCTTGATCACAGTCCTGAGCCAAAATCAAGAATCAGACACTTAACCAACCGAGCCCACCAGTGCCCCTGCAATGTCATTTTTCAAAGATATTCATATGCCTCCTCATGTAATCTAATATCATGATAATTTTATTAAAAGATTGGTCCATTTATTGGGGCGTCTGGGTGGCTCAGTGGGTTAAGCCTCTGCCTTCGGCTCAGGTCATGATCTCAGGGTCCTGGGATCAAGCCCCACATCAGGCTCTCTGCTCAGCAGAGAGCCTGCTTCTCCCTCTCTCTCTGCCTGCCTCTCTGCCTACTTGTGATCTCTCTCTGTCAAATAAATAAATAAAATCTTTAAAAAAAAAAAGATTGGTCCATTTATTAATCCCCATGCCAATATCATTATGCTTACTTATTTAACTTTATAAACAGTGTTAATTAACTAATGATCAATCTTCTTTTTTCATTTATTCCAAAATATAGTTGGTGATTCTGGTGTCCTTTCTCTTCCTCATGAATTTTCATATTTGTGTTCCATAAAATAGTCCTCTCAGAATATTTATTAGAACTATACTGAATTTAGAGACCAAACGAGATAGGAAATGTCACTTTACAAAATTAATATTCCAATTCTTCAGTTGTATTTTATACTTTGCTTATGAAGTCATATATACATGTTTATATACATTTATGAAATGTTATTACTAGCATAAGTGAATTTTTCTTTTATATAGTAATTATCTATATAATTTTTTAATATTGATTTTGCCTGCCACCCTTGTCAGCTCTCTTTTTGGTTTTAATAGCAGTTTTGTTAGTAGATTCACTTAAATGGTCTGTTATTGGAAGTTAGCTTTGCATAGCAAATAGATAATAGATAATTCCTCAGGAATATTGATAATTTTTATTCCCTTTCTTTGTAATGGTATTGACTACAGGTGTAAGAACAATTATTATTGATAATAATGGACAAGATTGGGCAGCTCTTCACCAAAACTGATCCCAATTCTTCCCAGGCAATTCTCACTCTCTTTCTTCTCCATTCACCTGCCAAGTGTAGAGGATGAGACTCTAGAATATGTTGAAACCATGGGACAGAGAAATTGGCAGGTTTCTTAAATGACTACCTGGAGCAAATATCCTCAAAATGTACATCGGCCTGGAATAGAAAGAGAATGTAAATTCTCTAATTGTGTAAAGTCACCAGGTTTTGAGATTTATCTGTTTTAGCACCTACCTCTACTAGCAATGATAAAACACAGACTTGCCCCTAACTTAAGTTAAAAATCTTCTTTTTTTTTATTGTGGTATGTTAGTCACCATAAAATACATCATTAGTTTTTGATGCCATGTTCCAAGATTCACTGTTTATGTACAATACCCAGTGCTCCATGCAATATGTGCCCTCCTTAATACCCCCTACCAGGCTCACCCAAAACAGAGGCAACCCAGGGATTGGAAGAAGATGTTCACAAATGACACTACAGACAAAGGGCTGGCTGATATCCAAGATCTCTAAAGAACTTCTCAAACTCAACACCCAAAAAACAGATAATCATGTCAAAAAATGGGCAGAAGACATGAACAGACACTTCTCCAGTGAAGACATACAAATGGCTAGCAGACACATGAAAAAATGTTCATCATCATTAGCCATCGGGGAAATTTAAATCAAAACCACATTGAGATTTAGTTAAAAACCTTCTAAGACTTTTCCATAAATGATGAATTTGCTTCAGGTTTCTGTCATATTTTTGCATGAATTTATGCAACCCTTAGTTAACAAAGAATTTTTAATATGAATGTTTGCTAAATTTTATTCAAAGCTATTTTGAATTCTCCTGAAATGATTTTAGGTTCATACCAAGTCTGGAAATCTATTCTTGATGAGTGATTCCAATTCACTTACATGTATGATTATTCAATTTTCTCATGTTCTCTCATTTTTCTTTTCAGTGATTTTTCTAGTTTTTTAGGGGGAGGGCAAGAAAGTGGGTAGGGGAAGAGTCCGGGAAGGAAGTATAGTAAATAACTTTTATTTTTTATTTATTTTTTTTTTAAAGATTTTATTTATTTATTTGATAGAAGGAGATTACAAGTAGGCAGAGAGAGAGGGGGAAACAGGCTCCCCGCTGAGCAGAGAGCCCGATGCGGGGTTTGATCCCAGGACCCTGAGATCATGACCTGAGCCAAAGGCAGAGGCCTTAACCCACTGAGCCACCCAGGCACCCCAGTAAATAACTTTTAGTTTACACAGTACTGGTGAATGTATTATTAAAAATTAAAGTAATTGTCACATGGTCCTTATTAAGCATTAACTATTTGATCTATACAATGTTGATTATGTTTAGAATATCAAAATTTGGGCTGATATGAAAACATTCATTAATGTACTGACCACTAACAAATTTGCAACTTGAACATTATTTACATTATTATTATTATTATTATTATTATTATTGCTGTATGTCAAGCAAATGTCTTTATCTAGAAATGTGTCTTTATCTGAAATACAGAAACTTATAGATCACTAGGATGAGTGTTATTCTTAATAATAGTTGAGGAAGATAAAATCAACAAGAATGACACAATATGTATTTTAAAAGCAGATGAGCTAACTGAAGGAAGTTCTTGTGAAATTTGAGAAAAGACTCCAATTATAATGTCTTGCAAAATTTATCCTAAAAAGTGATGACATTTCTACAACTCTTTCCTACAATTCTGTTATGAGTATGTCAAAATATCATAATTTATTTTTTCTTTATCATTTTTAGTTTGTTGTATTCTTTGATATTACCTTAGTAAAGAGTTGTAAATACAGACAAATATAACCAAAATATATATTTACTAAATATAAAATATATATTTACTAAAATAAAATATAAAATATATATTTACTAAAATAAGTGACAAATTACACTTTTAAAAATAATTTCATGTTCAAGCTCAAATTACCAAGAATTTTGCCCCCTACAGATGATTTTTATTTTCTATTTAAGTAAATCGATTTAGATAGCACTTATATAAATTAGCATTTTATAATGGGAATCTGTTAAATTTATGAATTATTTCCCACCAAAATCCAGATTCAAGTTAAATTTGAAGAAATGAAAAGATATGATAATCCTCAAACCAAATCTCAATATTTACAATAATTTGCTGTAATTGAGTTCTGGCTTTCATTCTATACCTTGCCACAAATCTCACCAACTTCTACTGCATTTGTAAATGGCTCATGTATTGAAATTTCCTATTTGAAATCTAGACATTCACTCACATTTCTGATCCTTGATGCAAAGTGTGCAATAGAGTTACTACTAGGGCACCATGAAAGGACACCACACAATGCAGCGACTTGCCTTTTTTTTTTTTTTTTTTTTTGGTCTTTTTTTAGAGATAGAGAGAGGGCACTAGCGTGGGGGGAGGGTGAGATGGAGAGAGAATCTTAAGCAGGCTCCACACTTAGTGCAGAGCCAGACGTGGAGCCTGATCTCACCATGAGATCATAGCCTGGGCCAAAATCAAGAGTCGAACCTTAACCGACTAGGCCACCCTGGAGCCCCTTATTTTGCTTTGTTTTTAACACTGCCCAGTACAAAATAAAGACAGAAGCTATTTTTAACTATCAAATATCACAGTCACCATAATTGGAAAATTTCATTACACTAATTTCCGATAAACTTCCGGTTAAAATAGTTGGCTCTTTATTTTTAAGCAATTTATAAAATTGTCTCGTGAAGGAAGACAACCAGCTGAGGGGGCAACTATAATAGGAACAACAACTTAGTAGAAATTAAATGGACCTTTCCATCAGCCAGCACTAGTAAGGTTCTGCCTCTTACAAAAGACTATTCTAAAGGTCAAAGACACTGATCAAGACCTCTAATTAAAAAGAAATACAGGGCTATAGAAGACAAGTTTAACTTTTCAAAGTAATCTATCTAAAAATATCACTTGTAATTAATGAAGCAAATGCCCAACATCCTGAGGTTCATCAGCTTAAGGTTTTATAGATGACACCAGGCCAAATGCTTTGTAAAAGCACACAAAGATATTTCAAGAAACATATAAAAAAAGAACTCTGAAAAATTCTTCATGTAATAATAAACATTACATATATAGCAGCAGAGGAAATCAAGACATACTTTTAAACCATAAAAGGCTTACAGAAGATTATTTTTGTATTCATCTTTTATATTATTGTCCCTTATTGACACTTCACTCATTTTCTCATTGATGGAATGCAGATCCCAAGAGGGTCTACTTCATAGTATTGTTCTAAGGATTGGATGAGTTAATATTTTAAAACATTTTAAACAAGATCAGTGTTAATATAAGGCTAGACAAAAAAATACATAACTGAATTCAATCAACAATAGTTGAGCATTTTTTTAAGCATTGGAGATAAACAGTGAATAAAACAAAGTCATAAAGATAATAGATAGTAGCAGATGCATGAATATAAATATTAATTTTTTTAAAAAGTGGAGTTATGGCAAAGGACAGAGATACTGTGACGTTGGGCATTGCTATTTTATCCAGGGCGACAAGGGGATGCATGACTCATAACACAGTACTGGAAAAGTGACACAAGGGACATGAGAGAGTCACACAAATATCTGCTGCATCAGCCTTCCAGGTAGAGGGAAGAGCTCACGTGGACAGGGAAGCTGAAACACGGCTAAAGAAGGGACAACGGGTAGCCAGGAGGCCAATGTGACCAGAAAATAGCAAGTTGGGGTAAAGCAGAGGAAGATGAGTTTAAAAATTGGCCAGATCATTTGGTGACTTTTTTTATAGAGACTCTAGTTTGTAGTCAGAGTAAGACAGGAAAACCATCTTTCTAGTTGTAATACAAGCATCGTGCCAAACTGAGAAGTATCAGTTAACTTCTCATGGAAATTTGAGATTTAGTATTTAGTTTAAATAAAATTACCCACTTTAGGCAACCTTCTGTTTTCTAGGATCCAACATGATCATGCTCTAGTAACTACTTAAAAATAGGAAGTGGAGGACACTGACCTTGAGCCCTTTCTTCTAGCCTAAGGCACACCTGGAGATTGGCCCTTGGTTGTTTCTTCCTTGCAATAATAACGTAAGGAGTTTGTAAATATCCAACAATTGTTCAATAGTTATCCACAAACTAGAAAGCACAAATGAATCAACACGAAAATAATTTAGAGGAATTTGTCAACAAGAGCCAATAAATAATAAATGAATTTCTATATATAATAGCATCATAAATATTATTACCAGATTTCAAAAACTGCTCTTTTCTGATATTATTACATCTGACCTTAATAGAGCAGACTTTTGATTAAAAATTGAGCAATCTACATGCATTTAATAAAGTTAATTATGTAACACCTTAACTAACTATTGCAGGTGTGATGGGGTAAGTAACAACCACCCTAAGATGTCCATATCCTGATTCCTGAATCTCTGCTGAATACAGTACTTCATATGGCAAAGGAACTTTGTAGTATGAAAAAGTTAAGAATATTGAGAGGTGGAGAATATTCTGGATTACCCTGATGGGCCCAATGTAAGCAGAAGGGTCCTTATGAAGGAAGACAGGAGAGTTAGAGTCAAAGACAAGGCTTGGAAAAGGCTACGTTACTGGCTGTAAGGCCATGAGCTAAGGAAGTGAGAGTAGCCTCTAGAAGCTAAAAAAGATGAGGAAATGAATTGTCCTCTAGAACTGAAGAAGGAACAGAGCCTGTAGAACTCTTGACTTCAAATTTTCTGACTTCCAAAACTGTAAGATAATAATGTTTTAAACCACTACAGTTTTGGTAATTCATCACAGCAGCAATAGAAAACTAATATAGCAGGTTGAATAAAAATGCATGATTAGATTTTTTCTGTTTAAAGTCTTTTTTTTTTCCTATTTTAATCTTACAAGAGAACTATGAATATTTGGAATATTTATGGAAAACTTAAAACAAAAAAAACTAAACCAAAATCATTAATCTACTTTCTTGAACTTAAATAATGAGGGTTGAAAAATTAATCTCTACTAATTCAAAAATTCTATTATTCCTTTTTTTAAGTAGGCTCCAATGCAGGGCTTAAACTCACAACCTTGAGATCAAGACCTGAGCTGAGGTTGGGCACTGAACAGAGACTGAGCCTCCTAGATGCTCCTGAAATTCTACTATTCTAATGTTTCCTTTTTATTATAAGAAGTTCGACTAGTCTGCCTCTTCTAATCTTGCTCCAATTTCCTAAATTTACAATACAATTATAAGACCTTTGATGAAATATTTTACTTTAATTATTCTAGCATCAGCTTCTCACAAAATAAAGGCATTCAATGAACATTTCTGGAGTAAGCCGATGCATTAAAATGTACCAAAAATCAAAGCCAATATTCCCAAAACCAAACCCATCTTTTGCTCAAAATCATTTGTTTCATCTGTCTTTCTTAATTTCTCTCTCTCTTTTTTAAATTCCAATGTAGTTAACATATAGTGTTATATTAGTTTCAGGTGTACAACTTAAGCAATTTGACAAGTTTATACCCAGTACATCGCAGTACAATACAATATCATTGACTGTATTCCCTATGCTGCGCTTTTTATTCCTGTGACCTATTCACTCTGTAGCTGGAAACCTGTATCTTTATTTAGCCTCTTCATTTTCAAGAAATTATTTATTACCAAACACCTATTTTGTACAGATGAGTTATTTTTTCAAGTCAAACAATACAAGGCTAGTATTTATTACAATATACCTATACTTTAAAAGGAGCAGCAAATTAAACAGCATAAATAAATGAAAAAGTGAAATGGATTAAATTCTCGCAGGAAGAGAAATGTGATCTTCTCTTCAAGCTCTAGTTTTATGATAAGACAGTGAAAATAATGTCATTAAGATGATTAATGCTTTATAATTATAACCTTTTATCATAAAATAATTTGGCTACAACAGTATTTGAGAATGAAATTAAAGGGGTAGATAGAGAAATTTTAAGCAGATCATATGAAATATATGATGAAAACTAAAGTAGGTTATACTTTGTTTTCTATGAGGAGGGGCATATTTAATATTTTTGAACCATTTTGATGATGTATAATATCAAATTAGCTTCAAAAATATATACAATATGTATGATTTATAACATATCTTAATATATTACATATATGAAAGTTTGAAGCCAATTTGAATATATGTATATATATATATAACACAATATATATGATTTAAAATACATCTTAATATATATTATATATAGGAAAAATCTGAAGCCAATTTGTATATATATTTGAATATATGTACATATGTATGTAAAACCAAGCTAGGTCATGAACAGAAGTTTCTGATATTAGAGAGCCTACCCAGAGAATAATTATCTGTACTTTAGGCTTCCTAAAAGTGGTTGACTATAATTAATTATAACTGATTACCGATATTGAAACAAATCTATTTATGTTGTATAACAAAACTGTATATTAATCAGTTGTCAGTTCAATGATTTATGCACAATTCCATAGAATTACGGGATATAAGATATATGAGTTGAATAAGAACTTGGCAGGTATTTATTACAACACCTTATTTTTAGGCATTTCACCTGCTGCCCTGATATCATGTGTATCGTCCATTTCCCAAGGGGCTTATCTTAGGATAAGTATAATATAAAATTTATTATGAAACACGATTTAATAATCTTGGTCATAGTGCATATTATAAGATATGGTATAATTATTGTTGGTTAACCTGGGAAATCCAAATTTGCTTTTCAGAAAGTGGAAATAAATAGAAAATTATAAATAGAAACATAATAAACAAAAACTAATTAATTAATTACTAATTCACTCATTAATGATATATTTTATGATACTCATTAGGTAATATCTAGAGAATTACTACAATTCACCAACAACAAAGATATTATTGTATTATAAAAAATCAAATATTTTCATCTGGTTTTATTCATTAAAAGTCATTATAAACATTTGTTTTGAATTTCTCACTAAAGAAAATAGAAATACAAAGGTATTAGTAGCAAATTCTGTGGCTCAGGAAATGACACTTTTTTGAATAAGAAAGAATAATACTCCATTTTTTTATATTAACTTAGTAGTTTCATATTAGTAAAATTTATAAGGCTATAGGAGTACATATTAAAATAAATTCCCTTTGGTTTTCTGAGGTGATACAATGCATTATTGGTAGTATCAAAAAGATGAAAGAGAATTGGATAATTACAAAAGGCAACAATGTTAAGATCATTTTACTTGGATGAAATACATTGTGAACACACCACTCAAAAGATATTTGAAAGCTAACCAAAATTAATTTACAGATATACGACTTTGATGATGAAGAACTACCTGTAGGGATTCATATTCTGATACAACATTCTAATTAAATGTGCACATAAATATGACCCAGCGATTAAACTCCACCATGTAGCTCTCAAAGAAAATTTTCATAGGTCCAAAAAGTGATATGGATAAAATTATTTATTGCAGCATTACTTTTTGTTGTGATGAATTAGAGGCAAACTATCCATCTATCTGAATGACTGGATGTGTTTTAGATGGAATATTATTTAGCAAGAAAAAATAATGTATTGAATAGTCACATAGCAACATGGCTGGATCCATTACAAGGCAGTATTTCATGGTGAAAAAAATACATAATAAATGTATCCATACATATATACTTGTGTGTATGATTTGCCTAAATTAAAAATATGTAAATATAACATTGTATGTCAACTATACTTCAATAATAAAAAAATGTTTCTGTAAGAATACATTAAAACAATAGATAAATATTAAACAAAATGAACTGAGGATTAGACTGATTATAAATGTTTGGGGATAAATAAAAATAAGAGGGGGCATGGGATAAAGAAGATTATTAAATAAAAATGGCAGCTTCTCAGAGGTTGATAAAAATGTACTAAGAATTTAGGAATGTCATTAACTCAACCTCTCATCTGCTTGCTGCAGTTTTGTTTTTATAAAAAGAAGTTCTCATTTATAGACATGTGACATCAATTCATTTATTAAATGTATGCTTATTAAGCTCTCAGCATGTATTGTATCTCAATTTAGATGCTAGCATAACAGCAGTGAACGACAAAAATACCTTCCCTGATAAGAATTCACATATTAATATTTAATATAAATCAATATTTGAAAGTCGTATTTTATATAAAATCATTGGAACATGAAAATGGAAAATGTAAGATTTTTTCCTTATTTACAATTTATTTTTAAAGACCAGATCACAACCGTTATGAAAGTAAAGATTCTGGTCAACAGAGTACATTAAGGTAGACCCAGAATATGAGCCCTTAGAGACAGGCAATTAATAAATATTTTTTGAATGTTTGAATGATTCAGCAACTCTATTTTTAAATTATAAATGAAAAATAAACATTTGAAAAGGACAAATTGGTAAAGCTTTGTTAAACTGTGAGGATTTCAGCGCAACTGAATTGAATCCAGTGAATTGAGAGGCAAACTTAATTTTATCTATGGTATATAGGAATTTAACTCCATAAAAATAAAAGTCAGGGGCCGCCTGGGTGGCTCAGTGGGTTAAAGCCTCTGCCTTCAGCTCAGGTCATGATCTCAGGGTCCTGGGATCGAGCCCCGCATCGGGCTCTCTGCTTGGCAGGAAGCCTGCTTCCTCCTCTCTCTCTGCCTGCCTCTCTGCCTACTTGTGATCTCTCTCTCTTTCTGTCAAATAAATAAATAAATCTTTTTAAAAAAAAAAAAAAGTCAGTCCAAGATACCCAAAAGCTAAAGTAGATTCAAAGAGGATTATTTCTCATTAAGAGTTCTGAGCTATTGAATTGCAGCTTCAGAGAGAAGAAGGTGGGCATTTATAATAGAGAGGGAGAGCAATTACAGTGTAGAATTAAGTGTATTGGTTGCGGATACTCTCCTTTTTGACTATACTTTTAATCTACATAAACTTTATAGTAAATGAAATGTTTTTCTCTGTGTTCTTTATAATAGGAATAATATGAAAAAAGGTAAAGTTCAGAAGTAGCTTCGTGCTTTGCTATGAAGTTTTGCTGAACTCAGAGCTAGGTTTTGACTAAAAATGCTAAGGTTAATGTTTACTGTCATTTCGGTGCATCTTGAAATTGACAAAATCACTGATCAATTCAATCATAATTTAAAAGGGATGAGTCTGTACATCATACATAACTGCATCCCAGCAAATCTCTTTAGGAAGCTAAAGCTTAGGTGACCTGACCGATGACTTAACAGTAAGAAGGCATAATTGATTGGAGATCATACAAAAAAACAGGATTCTCTAAAACCTGAACTTTTCTTTGTGATTTTTATCTATGTGATTGATGCAACTGTATGTATTTTAAATAGGAATCACTGTTTTTATTTTGTTAGTTTGGATTGTTATAACAAATATATCATCAAATGGGTGGCTATTAAGCAACAAATACTTACTTCTCCCAGTTCTGGACGCTGGGAGGTCCAACAGCACAGTGGCTACACATCGGGCACCTAGTGAGAGCATGTTTCCTGTTTTTACAAATGGCCTTCTTCTCCTTGTTCTCACATTTGACCTCAAGCAAGTTCTCCTGTCTCTCATAAGGGCACTAACCCCCTACGTGGGGACTCCACTCTCATGACCTAATTACCTCCCAAAGACACCACCTCCTAGTACCCCCATGTTGGGGTTTAGGATTTTAACATATGAATTCTGAAGGGACACAAACATTCAGTCCATAGCAGTTTCCATCCTATAAGCAGAAATCAAAGCAAGGATCTAGGTACAGGGAGTATATATGAGAGCTAAGAGGCCAGAAAGAAGATGTAGGGACCGTGAATCGGTAAGGCAGAGAAAACTAATAAAGTGTCCGTGACTGAACTGCCAGCAGTGTGGGCTGTTGTCAATTATTAAGGCATTGTGTCTCAGCTCAAAACCTGCCATTGCAGTGTAGCTGCGCCCAGCACTCTGCATTTCTGTTTCGCCAGCCTGCTCACTGTTAGGCTCTGCCAACAGGACTGCCAAAGAGAGACTATATGTTTGGAGGGGAAAGAAGACACTTGCTCTTTCCTCTTGCTTCCACATGGCCTCTGGTTTTCTTCCTGTTCCTGTGGGCATCCTCTTTATTAGGCTGTGATTACGCCCAGGCAGGAGTTCCTCTTGGTGACAAGAGGTAACTATAGTTTTTTCTGCAACTTGCAGGGCCAATCTAATTAAATTCCCCTCAGACACCAGCACCAGAACATGTCCTTCTGGAAGATCCAGACCACTTGCCGCTTCCTGTTCAGCAGGTACCCTTAGCCAGATGTCACAGTGTTCCTCAAAGTTTCCAGACAATCAGAGCTCTGTGGATTACACTGTGACAAGAGCAGGACTCTGAACAGTCTTGCTATCCTTCCCATGTAAACGCAAATAACCATTTACTCCATTATCCGAAGGGATTTAAAAAGAACACATTGGCTACGTTAACTTGCTGATCTGATTTAGGAAAGACCTATCTGGCACCACAGTTGCAATCATAGCAACATCTTGGTTAAGATTACAGCAGTCCATGGTTGTGTGCCAAAATTTATTTGGTCGTTGCAAATGGCCATGGAATAGATATGACACAAACAATCTATCTTGAGGAGCTGCACTGTCTACAGTTCCCCTGGTAGGAGGAATTGCAATGCTTTATCATCATGGCTGGGGTGGGGAGGGCAGTTTCTAGGATTTCTGACTGGCTTTCTCTACTGTGACAGTTCTTACTCCACAGGAGAGGAAATTAATTTAAGGGCTCTGCCAGCTGCTAAGTAGATTCATCCCAATTATGTAGTTGAGGACCAGGGTAATGATGACAGAGGACCCACGGTGAGAGAGATTCAAGCCAGTGTTCTGTTCACCCATGAGCTCCATCTGTCTGCACTCTAATGGCATGGCCATGCTGGCGTTGGGAGCCCCCTCCTATCTGTATCAGCTGCTCTCACAAAGCCTGACATTCTTTATCCCCCCGTGCACAGTCAAGCTTATAAATGGGCACCGATCAATCTGGGTAAGATTTGGGAGAGCATTTACTGTTTATATTTTTAATGGTCTTTCAGGGCCCTTTCTCAGAGGGAACCAGCCAATCTACAATCAATGAGCCACGGAGTGGAGAACTGCTTCCGTCTAAAAACTGGGCAAGGAATCACAATTTCCCATTTTAGTAGATGACATAAGTCTTCCATTTAGTGGTACTTAATTTTTTTCTGGCTGTACAAGGTAATAAATATTCTATATGGCTGCTCATCTACATGATCCATAGGAACACCAAGCAAGGTCTATTAGACATTGCCATAAATCTCTGCAGGCCATGCTCATTGCCATTCTAATTTTGCTGATAATGGTAGTAATTATATCAACCGTGTCCCTGACAGGTAAGTGCCACCACATGGATTCCACTCATTTGGAATCCCGTCAATCTCCCTGACCGTAGGGAGCCTAGTTCTCTATCAGCATCTGTTACAGTGAAACCCTGACCTACAGAGGATAGTGACTGAGCTTCTCAGAGATGCAGGTGCCACTTTCTAGTGGTCCCTTACAATTCCCAAACTGCCATAGTAGGACTTGTTCCACATGTCCTTCCAAGGATGTTAAATCACTGATCATAGGAAAGGGCATAGGAGAGCAATAAATTCTTTTCCAGCCAGCCTCGTAATGCACTCCACCCTCAACACATCCCAACAGCTTGGTCTAAAACCCATACGTTCCACGGGAACATCTGTAACCCAGACAAGTACTCATACATATGAGCTGAATCTTGCAAATCTATCAGTAAATATTTCCTTTCATGTATTTTCTGGATGGGACTATGCATGAACCTGACCCTATGTATTGATCTGGAAGTACTGATGATATTCAGACATGAATCTTCAGGGAAATAATCATTATCCTGTGAGGTTAGTGTCCAGGCGATGGAAGACCTTCTCAGTGCTGGCAGTTGGGAGGGGTCTATCTTGGCTTTCTCAGGGGATTTGGGAGAACCTCAGAGGTCAACTTTCTGAAATTCATTTACTCATCTGTCTCCATCCCAACTCTGTGTTCTTCTTATTTTGTATCAGGGCCCTAACTTTATTGTGAAGACTTTTTGAGACCACACATTTATTTGCCTTTGAAGTTCTTCTAAGATCATCCTAGGCCTAATCATCATCACTGTTTGCCTTCTATCTGCAAGAGTTAAATGACTTTATAAATGCTTCTTTGGAGACCTTCTGGTTTCACAGCATGCCCTGAGTTGATAGTTATTTAGCTTGACATTCATGTTTTTCAAGGCTTTTAAGGCAGTTAAGAGAAAAGCCACCTCCACAATCTTAATTACTATTACCTCCATACCACTCAAGTATTAGAACTACTACATGAACCAAAGCTCCCCCCTTCTCCCTGTACCTATTCCCATTCGGCACAGGGAAAAGTCAGAATAATTGTGAGGCTACCACATACCAGAGCTCATATCACCTTTGCTTCTACCAGTTAATTGTGTTTTTGCCCAGGATCCTCTGAGTGATCGAGGTCAGAGTCTCAGCCTGAGCCAACTGCTTTCTTGGGCCCCTTCCATTACACCTTTCTTATTTTGGGTTCCACTGAAGCAGAGCCTGAAATGAGAATTTAGTTGCAAGCATATTATTTTGGAGGTAATTTCAGGAACTGGAGGGGACCGTGGGGAGAGTGAAACAGGGAAAAGGAAAAGATGATAAAGCATGCCTTACTGATTGGGCCACCGCTGTGGGAAATGGTGCCCATTCCTGTGGGGCATCCCCTGAGGATCCATGAAACACACACGTCAGCATTCTCCTTCTGATATAAGAAGCAATTCATCCACTAATCCCCATTCCATTTGATTGATTGTTGCCTCTGGGGCCTTAATTTTCCAAGATTTTCAGGCTGCCCCTTGTTGCTACTTGGATGGCTTTCCTCGGCTACAGGACCAAAAACAAAAAAGCACAATGAGGCTGCTCGTGGCAGGTCAGTGGCTTTAGACACCACCAGTGCTGCACTGCTGTCGGACAAGCAGAGGGGAATCTGAAATGGGGCACGAAATTAATAGACTGAAAAAAAAAACTGTTATACAAATTGATAGATTAATGCAGAGCCCAGAAATAGATTCGAATCCATATAAAAATATAGCCTGCGATGAACACAGTATTTCAACTTAGGGGGCTAATATATACTTTTTACAATATGATTCTGGAATTAGAGAATCACCAGTTGTTTGACTCAACTATTTAGACAATCCCATCATCTGAGGAAAAAATAATGAGATTTATTGTAGTGGTTCCTGATATACTAATGATAACTGAATTCATATGGTGCTATGATTTAATGTCACAGCCTCTTCTTATACAGAAAGTGTAACAATCACTGAGTATCATCTTCAGCTCTCCCAAAGAGGCATGCTTCAGAACAGATACAAAGAAACCTAATGACATTATCAGGTGTCATTGTAAATGAACAGAATTCAAAGATTTTATATTCTTGTATATTATAATATATCAAAGAGATCGAAAGTATTTTTTTCATAAAGCTAAGATTTTTTTAAAAAGTATAATATTTCTGAAAAAATATTGGTGCCTTATTTGCTTTTTATAGGCAAAACATCACAGGTAAAATTAGATGTAATTATTGTAAAGCAATGAACCTACAAGCTACAATATAAATGCAGAGAAGAAAAAGAAAAACATCAAGAAGAGGATGAGGAAATTTGCCCAAGAGTAAAAGCCTTAGAAATTGACTTAGTATTTCTAATCTACAAACCATTTCTGACCCCCAAGAAAACTGTGTGCCTGTGAAAGAAAAATACAATCAGAAAGAACACAGCAGGGAACAGATAAATCTTTTAGAAAAAAAGTACACAGGTAATATTTAGAAAGATTTTTGTCTGAACTCCACAGGACAAAGAATGTGCAAACTGAGGATTAAGAGATATTTGTAAAGCAAAAAAAACTGAGGGAAACAAGATTGACAGCCCACTATTGATGGATTTCAAATCTTAGGAAGAAGAGGGAGAAGAAAGGAGTCAAAATGTGTCAGTTTGACAAAATAGAACTCCAGATAGGCTGTACTATAAAACCAATGAGAAATAAAACCAATACAAACTTTTCATAAAGGAAAAAATGTCATAAGGAGTTTATATTTTAAGTATGATTTAAATATACTTGTAGAAGTCTTTGGGCATAGCCACATGTAACTAAAATGCAGTTGCTTTGAATTTCAGTCTAAAAGTATTTTACGTGATGACATGAAAAAAAAAACTTTACCTGCTCAAAGAACAGATCAAGAACTAACATAATGAACAGAGGCAGGACCCATATACTAAGGAACCTAAAATAAGACTGGCGTCAAGAGAGAGATATGAGATGTGTTACTCTAGTATGGAAAGTTCCAGAATTATAAAAACACCACCAATAACAATTCTCCTTTAATCCATAATTAAATGCATTCCCAGTACAATTCTTATTTTAAATTTAAAAGAATGCCTCTAAAGCTTACTCCCCCCTTCCCTCCAACCAAATGTATAAAAATGGCTAAGAAATGTTTTGAAAATGAGTAACAAGGTTAAGACTTGCTCTGTCATAAAAATAAGTTACAAAAATAATTTTTGTTTAGGTAGACAGATTAATGAGGAGCCTAGAAATAGGCACAAGTCCATATAAAATTGAATGTACTTATTTTGGTATGATGTTTGAGAAATTTTGGGTCCTGGGCCCATAAAGAAATATGGTCTCCCTTTGCTTATCAGATTATTCACTAAATTTCTTGAAGCCTATAAATCTTGGTTTTAAGTAAGGTGATGCAACTTTGCTCAAGTGAAATAGTTTGACATTAGTTTGAAATGCTGGGTTGAATTTAAGAGTGCCATTGATTTTCATGACAAACTTAAATAATAGCCAGCTACTTTTTCCTTCGAATGTCAGTTTTTAAATGTTTGGATGCTGTTGATATGTTGATATTTATATTCTGCCCAATTTTTAAGATTCCTCTAGCTTTGCTACTTTAGCATACAGTCATATATGGTGTGCAGAAAGGAAACTGTAACATTTAGTTGCCACTTGGTTAGGATCCACTGGGATAGAAGTAACAAGAACCCACTCTTAGTTCTACAACTGAAATCAACACATTAGAGTTTAAACAGGCTAAAATATCTGGTATACCAGCTTAGATTGTGCAGCTAGCCTACCATGAAGTACGACTTAAGCAAAAGGTTACGGGGATTTCAGGTCACAGTTCAGAGATGTAAAGAGCCTGGAAGTTGTCAGTCCCATAAAATCTGGATAAACTAAAAATCAATGACATGTGTTAGACCACCAGAGAACTGGGTTTACAGAACAAACTACTATTAGAAATCTAGTTTCTCACATGGAAGTGAGAAACTTCTGGGGCCTACAGTCTTTGGGGGACCCCACAGATTCATTGGCTTTACTTCCAGGAACCCCAATATTATAAAAGAAATGCATACACATGGGATGATTGATTTTTGAGAAAAAAATTGCAAAGACAATTCAATGGACAAACGGCAGGTTTTTCAAGTGGTGTTGGAAAAATTGAACATCAGATGGAAAACAATGAACCTTGAGATATTCCTCACACCTTACTCAAATAGCTAACTCAAATAAATGACAGAATTAAATATAAACTAAAAATATAAAATATTTAGAAGAATAAGTAGGAGAAAAATCTTCATGATCTTGGTTTAGGCAAAGAGCTCTTAAATATGATACCAAGGATGATCTATAAAACATATAAAACTATAAATTTGACTTTACCACAATTAAAATGTTTGCTCTGTGTAAGACACTGTTAATAGAATAAAAGCCATGCTACAACTGGGATGATATATATGCAAATCATAAATCTTACAAAGTCCTTGTGTCCAGAATCTACAAATCATTCTTGAGTCACAAAAATAAGAAAACATACAACTCAATTTAAAAAAAAAAAAGAATTAGTGAATGTTTTATAAGACACTTCACAAAAGAGTACATGTGAATGGCAAATAAGCACATGAAAAGATGGTAAATATAATTTGTCATTAGGGAAAATAAAATTAATACTAAAATGTGATGCCATCGCACACCTGTTTGAATGTCCAAATTATAAAATTATAAAATTCTGATAATACCAAGTACTGGCAGAATGTATTTTTATGTATGCTATAAATTAGGGGTCAAGATATGTTTAGAAAATCAATCCATCATCAATTACTGAAGTTCTCACCCTTTCCCCACTACTCCACTGTGTCATCTTTGACATAAATCATCGAATGGAATACGTGTGTTGTTAGACTCTCTCTTACTTTCTATTGATTATTTAGCCTGTCCTTGTGCCAAATTTGCACAATGGATATTAATATTGATAGGGCCTAAGAATGTAATTTGAATATTCTGGTTTTCTTCTTCAAAATTGCCACGTATCTGGGATGTAAGCTTTTCCATAAATATTTTGAAGTTATTTTTTAAATGTGTGCCCTCTCTCCTCAAAGAATTCAGAAGATTTTGATTGAGATTGCTTTGATCTACTGAGTAATTTCCGGTAATTTCCATCTTTAAAATACAGCCTCCCAATCTTTGAATGTATTTTTCCCCCATTCACTTAAGTCTTCCTTAATTTCTTTCACTATTCTTTTGTGACTTTTCAGTATGGAGGTTTTGCACATCTTCCATGAAATTTATGCCTATGTTTGATATTGGTGAATTCTATTGTAAGTGGGATATTAATGATTTGGTTTTTGTTTGTTTTTAACCGGTATATAGAAATATGATGAATTTTTATATGTTCATTTGGTATTTAGAAAGATGAATACATTTATTTATTATTTCTAAAAATTTGTTCACTTTTAAACTTTCCATGTAGGCATTCATGGATCAGTGAGTAATGACAGTTTTATTTCTTTTCCAATTTTATCATCCATCTCATTTCTTTCGTCTTTTTGTACCGGCCGGGGCATCTGGTACAAAGATAAATAAAAAGCAACCCTGTTTCATTCTGTAATGATCGAATGGAAGTAGAATAAATGTTTACAAATGAACGAATTTCATTTTGAAATATGCTGAAAATAGCCAAAATCTCTCAAAAGAAAAGTGCAATTGAAGTTCTTAAACATTCATAACTGAATTTTTAATGCTACTACCTCATTTACATGTATGTGTATGACAATAATTAAAGCTGATATAAAACAGAGTTTAGTACTGAACTATTAGATTAATTTGTATCACTCTTCAGACAGACAGCAATTCCAAGTAATAAAATATATTTGTCCCTTCTCAAATAGTTTACTTTCAGCTTACTGACTTTGCCAGTAGGTTCCTAACGTTGGTATGCAAGTACAAGAACTTTTAGCCACAGCCCAAAAAGCAGCATGCCATTTATATACAATAGAGAGACATTCTGAATCCTAAGTCCCAGAGTTGTACAGGAATGAAGAGAAAACTTGATGAATAATTCCACTCTATTTAACTGACTAAGAGAGAATGATTCAACATCTACTAACAGGAAAAAAAATCAATTTCTCCTTACAACACAAATTCTCCAAATTATTTCATTTGTGAAGAATAAGCTTAATCCTCAAAGCACAATACACAGAAGAAAAATTGCATTGTTTGGAGAGCATATTATTTACTTTGACTTTCAGAAAAGTAAAACAAAGATGATGCACTGAAATTCAATTCGAATGTAATTTCAACTTGGCTTCGGAGGCTCTTACCCTTTTTCTCCACATAGTCCAATCCAGCACTTTAGCCACCACATACAGAGAACTGGCTTAATCTGTGTAAGTGTTTTATATTCTCTGAAATATTTTGTATGCCATACTAAAACGGCTTCAAAATGCTAGTAAGAGGGGCGCCTGGGTGGCTCAGTGGGTTAAGTGTCTGCCTTCAGGTCCGGTCATGATCCCAGGGTCCTGGGATGGAGCCACATTGAGCCTCCCGTTGGGCTCCCTGCTGCGTGGGGACCCTGCTTCTCTTTCTCCCTCTGCCTACTGCTCCCCCTGCTTGTTCTCTCTGTCAAATAAATAGATAAAATCTTTAAAAAATGCAGTATGAATGCATTCTCCTAATTTATTCCACAATTATTACTCTGAAATTTGATGAAGGGCTACCTACGGGGAAAAGAATAGCGATGCAGAAGTAAGTTCCGCTATAAAATGGAATCTAACCACTTGACACGAAATTGTCAAGTATGTTATAAAAATTTCATTCAGGATTAAACTGTAACATTTGTTATACAAGTATTTGAATATATCCCTTTCCACTCCACAGTTGACCCTTGAATAACACTGTTTTGAAATATGCAGGTCCACTTACATGCAGATTTTTTTTCAATAAATATTGAAAAAAACACTCTAAATGTCTTTTCCTTATGGTTTTCTTAATAATATTGTCTTTTCTTTAGCTTACTTTATTATAATAATACAGTATAGAAGACATATAACACACAAAATATATGTTAATTGTTTATGTTTTCAGCAAGACTTCTGGTCAACATTAGACTATTAAGTTTTTGGGGAGTCAAAAGTCATAGGTGAATTTTTAACTGTGTGAGGGATTGGTGCTCCTAACCCTTGTATTTTTCAAGGTTCAACTGTATTTGGTTTCTATTCTTGCCATAAAAAATCTATAACAAATGCATTGGTTTATAACAACCCAAATCAGTTATCTCATTCTGTAGGTCAGAATTTCCATACAGGTCTTACCAAGTTATAATGAAGGTATTAGCAGATCTGCATTTGTTTTGAGGCTGTGGGAGAGAATTCATCTGTAGGATCATTCAGATCTTGGCAAAGCTCAGTTCTCAGTGGTTGTAGGACTGAGATTTCCATCTCCCTGTGGGCTATCAGCTGAAGATCATTTCGAGCTTCTAGAGGTTCCGCATTCCTTGATTCATGGCCACCATCTCTAGTCAGCCAGCAATGGTTGAGTAAAGTCCCTCTATATCTCCCGCCTCGTCTTCTGTCTCATCACCCTGATCAACTCTTCTACCTTCCTCTTCTACGTTTAGTAACTCATGTTATTACCCAGAAAATCCGGGATATGTCCTCATTTCAATGTCTTTAATCTTAATCACATCTGAAAAACACTTTCGCCATATAATGTAACATAATTACAAATGCTGGGGATTCGGGCATGACCATCTTTGGGGGCTGTTATTTTGTCTACCACACAGCCATCGAGACCTTCTGTAATTTTAACTTATTTCTAGCAGTAAGATGTTTATTCCCTTCTTATTCCAGGAGGCTAACCTATAGTGGAATTTCTCTCTCAAAGCACTGAAAAATAGTATACTGACAAAGTAATAAAGAGGTAACTTACAGATCATCTAAATCATCCTGCACATATTCAGACATGGAGTTTCAAGGTACTACAGGATAGCAACTTTGAACCATGCCGTCCATTTACTTGCACATCTGAGTATGGAAGAATTAGAGTATAAGGTCTCCATAGCGCCATAACACATGATTACCTGAAGGACGTTGCACAATTAAAATAGAGTTGCATTTGGAGCTTTGGGGCAAAGGCAGAAATGATGGGCTTCAGGTATTTATACAGTATCATTTTAAACCATCCACATTTCTATGATCTGGATAACTTATTAAAAATGCAAAATTCTGGCTTCACTCAAGACCTAGACAATCAGAATCCGGGAGAATGTTCACGGGACTTTTATGTTAGGGAATGCCCCATGTGACTGTTATGTGTTAAGCTTTGCAACAGACTATACACTTCATATGTAAAGGTTTCTCAGTGTAGTTGCTTAAATATCATATGGAATATGGGCAGATTTGTTCTGAATCATTTATTGAATAGGTAGGATCTTATAAAATATGAAGATATAAATGACTACATACAAAACCCAGGCTTTCGACTTAAAAATCATGGTAATTACAGAAAACATAGAAGGCACTTGACAAATAGTTCTTTGCTCATGGAAATGCAAGTGTATAGGAACAAGGACTGCATTCTCTCCTAAGAGAAAACTGGATGAGCTCAAATGGAGACAATAACCAGAGGAAGCATAGGAAATAGGTCATGAGAAATGAGTACATACTGAGTTATGAATAAAAAGAAGATTAACGCGAAATCTCAGGGCCAACAAACCAGTGAGAGGCAGAAGCAGGGAAAGCCTGCTTGGGCCATCTAGATCACCAAGAGAGATGTAAGAACAAAGCAAAAGCAGGAAAATTGACCAAAAAGATTATATGTGGATTTTGAAAGATGATGAAATCTACGATACTACTGAAAGAAAAAATATACTCCATCTACAAAACTATTGATAAAGCCAATTACAAGTTTTAAGGGAAGGGGCGCCTGGGTGGCTCAGTCAGTGTAGCACCTGACTCCTGGTTTTTATCAAAGGCTCATGATCTTGTGGTCATGGGATTGAGCCCCATGTGGGGTTCCAGCTCAGTGCAAGGAGGCTGCTTAGGATTCTCTCTCTCTCTTCCTCTGCTCTTCCCCCTAGTCATGCCCTCTTTCTCTCTCTCTAAAGTAAATAAATAAAATCTTTACAAAAGTTTTAAGGTAAATACAGTTTTCTTGTGTTATATATTCAAAATCGAATCATGTTGTGAAAAATTGGTAGAAGACATTTGCCCAAACTCGACTGTCCTGTACTCTTTCCAGATAAAAGTAGGGGCCTGTGTATGATGAGGATGTGAGAACCACGGCAGCTCTGCTTCAACACTTAGGACCTATAGGGCAAAAAGGAGGAAAGGTAAATAGATCTAACAAACCCTCACTAAATACTATGTGTCTCAGAATAAAAATACATACAGTTCTGCAAAGCTGAAACTATTCTGTTTTAAACAGAAAAGGAAAGAAGCCTTTAGAAAAGACATATGTTTTGACAAATGCTTATAATGGCCTTGCCCAGAGGTAACCAAGGATGCTTCAGTTGCTAAGTGCTCCCCCATGAAGCTCACAGGAAAATGATTATTGCTGACACTTGAGGGTGTCTACCAGGGAAAGGAAAACCCACCCTGAGGGACCTCTCAGCTTTGTCACAAAACAAACACATCCACCAAATTCTCTCCAGTGAGAAAGAACTTATCACACTTGCATCATGAATGGCTAAAGTTACACTGCATTTTGAAAGGTCTCAGATGTTCAGCCCTCAACATCCGAAAGGAAATAGTGTTTAGACTCTGCCTCCCCTTTCTGATTCCTTAGGCTCTGACACAGATATTTATCACTAAGAGTTCACACACTTCCTAATTCCTTGATGCAGAAACAGTAACACATGTCATTGAACTCTTCTTGGACACATTTTAACTGCCTTGTCACGCTTGAGTATCCAAGTGTAAGAAATGTCCAAGCCAAGAAAACAGAAAAATTAACACTGAGTAAAATGCATATTTGCATGAGAGAGAAGAGGCCAGAAGAAAGGCAGAGACAGTGAACAGGGCAAAATCGAGGCTAGAAAAGTGACCTGTGAAAGTTCCAACAGCAAGCTGGAGAAGACAATGGAATACTGGAAAGGAAAACCATATTGGAGACAGTAAGAAATAGATCATAATTAAGGTGGTATTAATTAGATGACTGTATTTTTATTTTAACTCATTGGTATATGAATTTATCTTTATCTGGGTATTTGTTTGACTTTTCCTAGAGTCTACTTCTTTAGCTCTTCGTGTTGGAGAGATGTTTCATTAGCATCCTCCTTTCAAGATGCTGTGCTTGGCACCAGGATGAGGCACAAGATCTGTTCTCACAGAGTCTACGGTCATGGAGCACATTGCCTAACACATAATTTATGGTATCAATAGAGCCATTTTCACAGCAACAAAGTTTAATACACGACTGACCCCCAATGACTGCAATATTCATTGGATTCATCATAGAGCACATTGCAAATATGTCAATTTCATGGTCAATTGTTATTTTGAGTCTCGTATGTGACTTTTCTTCCCACTTCCAAACCCGTTATTAAAGAGCGAATGGTGGCATTTACCCTCTTGGTTAAGCTCAACACTTGTCACTCTTTTCACTTATTCCACAGAGCCAGTCTGCCAAGCCTTGCCTTTTCAATCTCCAAATACATATCTTAAAGTTACTCTGTAGCCAATGGCAAAATTTGTATACAAGTCATCAAATGCTGTTGCCTTTGCCCTGGATTACTGGAAGCTTTTATTTTTCTACTTAAAATTCACTTAGTATACAACCACCGCAGTTACATATTCACAATATAAATCAGGTCATGTCAATTCCATATCTAAAAATCTCTAATTGCTATGTAGTATGATTAAAGAATAAATACAATATTAACCATGTGCACAAAGACCATCATGATTTAGTCCTGCCACTCTCTGAACTCTTATCACTTGCTTGTAGCTCATTCTGCTACAGCCTGGGCCTTTTGTCCCGTCCCTTGGCATATTTTTCTGTATTGTCTTTCTCTATTAGAGGATTTTCTTATCAAGCTACCACTCCCTTTTTTCTTACTTCCTATTTGCTTCTCTTTATCTTTCAGATTTCAGCACAAAACCTCATATATGTCTGTGACCTGGTGTCCTAGAAAACCATCACAGAGTATGTTTACCTTGAAGAAGAAGAAAAATTGGATTAAAAAAGCATAATGAAAGAGAAAATTTAATTGTGTTTGAGAAAGAGACTCCCACAGCAAAATTCCATTTAAAAGAGTAATCATAGCATGGATATGGCTATGGGAAGGATACAGATACAACTATGAATTTAAACCTGGTAAGTAGCCAAATAACTGTTGAAGGAGTAATTAACTGTGTGAACATCTCAATATCTAGTGATTCAAAATAACAATCATTTATTAAACTCACAGGTCTATGGGTTGGAAATTTGAGCTGAGCTTTGGTAGATGGCTCTTCTGGTCTGAGCTAGATTTAGTCACCTCAGCTTGGCTTGCACAAGCATCTAGAGTCAGGTTCTTGTCACCAGGAGCTGGGTGATCTAGAACGGTGTTCTTTGGGACAACTTGCCTCCCCTCTCAATGGTATCTCCTCTTCTAGTAGGCATGGCTGGGGCTTGTTCACAGAGCAGCTCAGCAAGCTTTCAAGGAAATAAGCAGAGCATTTAAGGCCTCTTGAAACCTAAGCCTGGAACTAGCATGGTATCACTTCTGCTAAGTTCTGTCTGTCAGAGGAAGTCGCGAGGTTAATCCAGAGTTAAGGAGTGGAGTCAAGGTGGGGAAATTGACTTCACTCACTGCTAGAGGAGCTTCAAAATCACATTTCAACAGGGCATGAGTATAAGTAAGGGAGTAACTGTGGTCATGCTTTGTAACTTGCTGCAAAATTGGAAGAAAGAAAAAGTAAACAGAAATAGGGTGCTATTTACCATGCCCTCACATTCCCTAATGTCCATGACTTTCAGTTAGAACTTTTCTGATTGTAATTAAGAAATCTGAATTGACTTATATAGGTTAAAATGATCATTACTTAAGCAGTACCTTACTTAAGAGCATTATATGGTCTAGGGGACAAGATGTAACTGTTTTCTTCTGGTTATTTTATGGATTTTTTATAGGAATAAATACTGTTATTTCAGTAAGTACTCTACTTTGTGATCTCTAGTGCATTTTTATAGGTATTACCTGCTGGTAGTATTATAATTTTTCAAATATATATTCCTTACCATTGACTTAATGGATTTGAGGCCTTAGTTTGTAAGTAAAATTGCCACAATTACTTAAAAAAATATTATTTGAAAGAGAAGCCAGCTCTTTCATGACTACTTCACTCATAAATTTTTATTTTCACTCAACTATTTCCTGGACCATGGATTCGAGTAAAATTTTCAAGTAATGAATACTTTAATTCCTAGTGCTTGCATGTATACAGACAGTATTCTGCTCCTTTTAACTTGATGGTATCCTGGCTAGTTAGAGAATTTTAAACACACCCATTTGCCTTGAAAACTCTAAAAAGATTTTCCATTATCTTCTGGCCTCTAGTGTTAGTAGAACTCTGGGGCCAGTTTCAATTTTCCCCCAGCTTTAGAGACTGGTATTTAGGGTTTTTTTTAGGTATTTTTTTATACCTAGACATCTGTAAGACACAATCATTTTTCTAGAAGTTTAGATCTTTTTAGATATTAGAAACTCAGTTTCATTCAGAGAATGAACAATATAGCTCTTGTTCATGGCTTTTTTTTAATATACAAAGTAAACATCCTAGTTCATGATGAATTTTCATTGCATTGTCCCCTATAGGAATAGATATTATACACTGTATTTGTGTAACTTACATTTAATTTCTTTATTACTTTTATTTCCTTATCTATTCCATTGTATTCCTCATGTATGTTTATTCATTTTCATGCTTTTTTCCTGTTTATTGATTCATTTTTTTCAGAAAGCATTGATCTTACATATTTCTTTTCATAAAGTGTTTTACATTTCTGAAATAATTTCACTCTTTTCCCACTGCATCTCTTTAATGCCCTGTAGTTTTAGATAATCTTTACATAAAGTTTACATTTAAAAGAAATTCTTTTTCTTGTACTCAAAAACAAATTCCAAATCTAACTCCTACTCAAATTTTATATTTGCTACATTCTTCAGTTGGGCTTATTAAGAAACATCTAACTAGTGTTAGCATATCTTTTCACTACCCACATTACAGAAACAAAAGCCCAATAATTTTTTCTAAATGTCCTTAACAATCCTCAGCCATTAACAAGTAAAGAACTTTGCTAAGAGAAATAAGTCGGGCAGAGAAAAACAATACCATATGATTTCACTTACATGAGGAATTTCAGAACTAAAACAACTGAACAAAGAAAAAAGACAAACAAAAAACAGACTCTTAAACACAGAGAACAAACGAATGGTTCACAGAGAGGAGGTGGTTGGGGGGGTATGGGTGAAATAGATAAAGGGGATGAAGTGTACACTTATCCTGAAGAGTACTGAGTAATGTATAGAATTGCTGAATCATTATATGGTATATATAACACTGTTAAGTATACTTTAATTAAAAAAAAGTAAAAAATAAAAAAAAAAAACTGCAGAAATAAAAAAAAAGAACCATGTGTCAGACCCATCTAGGAGGATTAAGTGAAAGAATATGGAGCAAAATTTAAAGTACAATGAGAGAATGATGACTGTTGAGTGTTCAAAACTACTGAAGCGATACGCTGGAGTGAGGGAGATTGAAAAGACACCAAAGAAAATATCCTTATACATGGTAGAAAACCCCTGTCCTGATTTAATGTACCATCCCAGGTGGAGAATTGCAAGAAGAATCCTCTAGAGCAGGGCCACTGAAAATGTGGTCCATGCAGCCACAGTACTGGGGTTACTTGGGAGATCGTTAGAAATCAAAGTCAGAAATGCAAAGTATCCCGTCTCATTATATTGATCTTGAATCTCTGGGACTGACTGGGTTCCAGGAATCTGTGTCTCAACAAGCCCTGGAGTGGCAGGTTTGCGTGCTAATTTAAAAAGAGGATGCGCCCTGGGCACCATGAAATGGATGTCAATGCATTTGCAGGAATGATGCGTTTGAGACTTTGGTGATATAGTTGCAGTACGTGGATGGACCACAAAGGGGGCACTTGAGTTCTCCCAGTCTAGTCGTGTCTAGACATGCAGAGCACAATTATTCCACAGTAGCATCTGCATGCTGAAGGAGAAACTATGAAGATGACAATCACATATAGACCAAGAGCTAAACCCATTCAATGGTTTCCTAACTTCGTTTAAGAATTGAAATTTTTAATGTGTCCATGAAGTTGGAGTCTATGCCCAATAAAATCAATCCCGAATGTCCTTCCATCTAAGCATGCAAGTGTATATGGCTGGAGGTCAAAAAATCTTCTGATTTACGGAAAATTTGAAAATGTATTAATGAATACTAAATATTGTTATATAAAGTCCATATAGAATACACAATTACATTGCATTTTTTTCTGTGAATGTGTTTTCCTTTGTTAAAGGCAGGCTTATCCAGTCCTACTATAAACTTAAAAAGATTATGTGGCTTATCGTTTGATGATTATCTCTTTATATCTGAGCACAGCTTAGTGATACCTTTTGAACTTGATCAGGGTTCTAGTTAAAGAGTCACTGCCTGTGTGAAGTTGAGGTATGAGCAGACAGAAGGAGGAGAGGTTGACCAGAAAGCAAACTGCAAACTTAAGCCTGTGGCTATGTAGGTCAGATTAACTGCAAATACATTTCTTCCAAATGTCCTAGGAGCATTTTGTTCATTAGGACTACTTATTTGTCAAGACCCTTAGGCTTACCGTTAACAATAATCTGAAGCAATACACTTTTTCTGTCTTTAATGTCTCTTTGAATGGGGTCTGTTCTATTCTAGGTAATAACTATCCAACCCAAATACCTAATCTAGTAGTTTCCAGACTTCATTTCATCCCTCTCCAGGATTTAGTTAAAGTATACCCCCACCCCCATCCCTGGGCTGCTGTGGATTAAAAAAAGACAATTGATGTGGCTCATGATTTCTTCCATTAATCAAATTGGTGTATGTCTAATTGCATCTGTTATGCAAAATGTTACTTTTTAAAGTTTCTGCTTAAGTTTTCTTTGGATGTGGAATAAGTTTCTGCTTACGAACTAATTTCAAAGTTTGAGTAATACTCAGATGTATAATAATTCTCATGGAAATATGTTAACAAATGATATAGTGTTAATGGTGAATTTCAATAAAGCACTTAACATTTGTTAGGGGTTCTCTGGGGTAATGGCCCAACCAATGTTATTCTAGCAATGGGGGATTGAAGTAAGCTTGATAGACTGCTCTGGGACATTTACAGACCAATGATAACTGTATAATCACACTCACTAGGAAAAGGCTTAGACTTTGCCAGTAATATAAACACAGGTCATAGAAGGACTAGAAACGTGGTAGGGATGAAGAAACGTCTTTACTCTTCCATATGTGATTTCTTATTTCCTACATTATCCAACTTACCAGCATAAAATTTAACAATGTAGATATTTGCATATCTTCTTATATATTAACATTCCAAAAATACATACTTAAAAGTGGCAATTTTAGATTTAATTGAATATTCTTTGAAATGTACTTGTTTCAACTCATCCTATTTATTTAATTTCTTTTTCTAATGTTGATTTTTTTAAATGTATAAAGCAGGTAGACCAGAGCTGGAACAATTCTCTTTCTTCATAAAAATGAGAGAAATAAAATACCGCCATGTAGATAAACAAATAAACACATCGAAAAAGCAACCTCTCAATTTGTTCAGCAATTAGATGCTGGTAGTTCGGGGAGAAAAAGAAAAAAGTTCCAGAACTTATCAACAGATTAGAGAGATAGTTTATGTTTATTTATTATATTTCTTGTCAAGCGTTTGCTCAAATCTAGAAAATAGTGGTCTGTCATAGATTAATGTTTAGCTGTTTCACAAAAATTGAAGTAATTCCCAAGAGTGTTAAATTGTCAAGGAATGTTCTGTTCTTGATTAGTATTTTAAAAGACAAAGTCACATGTGATAGCATGTGGATATTCTGTAGGTATAGCCCTGATGAGAACTCTCTTAAACACCATACTGTATTGATTACTAGAAGCAACAGTGTTTTGATGACTGCAGCAGTTACTTACCCTGGCAACAGGAATGGAAGAAAGTTCTTACCCTACGTAAACACTGCTCTCATTTAAACATAGCTGCAGGCTCTTGCACTTTGAATCACCTCCCAACAAACTTTAAACATAATGTGGAATAGTAGAGAAGGGAGTGATTAAACTTAGAATAATCAAATCAGAACTGCCTCAGAGTAGACTTTTTAAAATTAAAGGATAGGAGACTATGGACTTCATTAAAAATGTAAAATTTTCTAGTTGGTAAGTAACTGATTGAGTAAGTAGATATTTTGCCACATCAGATGAAAGTGTGCATAAAAATTTGGAAGATCTGTGATGTGTTAGATATATGTATGTAAAATCAGAGGCACATGTAATAATCATATATTATATATAATGTATCATGTGTATTATATAAATATATATCAACATTATATATCAATATATATCAACATATATTATAAATATCAGTAACCTCCTCTGCTTCAACATATTCTTGAATATTCATATTCTGTGCTTATAACCTACACATTGAAAATCCAAAATTTTATTTTCCTTGAAATGATTAACATTTTGTTTTCTCCAGATATTAAGATTATTATATAATGCATAAGTGTGAGCAACTATTAAGAAATCAAACACATAAATCTTAAAAAAAAAAAAAAAAAAGGGATGCCTGGGTGGCTCAGTAGGTTAAGCCGCTGCCTTCAGCTCAGGTCATGATCCCAGGGTCCTGGGTTGGAGTCCCACATCGGGCTCCTTGCTCGGCGGGGAGCCTGCTTCTCCCTCTGCCTGCTCTGCCTGCCACTGCCCTTACTTGCGCTCTCTGTCTCTCTCTCTCTGACGAATAAATAAATAAAATCTTTAAAAAAAAATAAATCAAACACAGTCTTTTTTATCATGAAGTTTCTCAGAATGCTCCCTACCTTCTTGCTCTAATTGCAATTTGAATTTTCCCTGAGCTTGCTGCTTTCTCAGCAGCCTTTTCAAGTTTTTATGTGTTTTTCTCCACCACTCCTCATACACCTTGGCTTGACCATGAATATGTGGTTTCCTTGTTCCCTGTTACTTCTTCTAGAGCATTCTCCCACTCTCCTTAAAATCCCTGAGCTTTGATGCTTGTATCAGGAGACAACCACTTCTTGCTTGAAATCTTATCTCTTTGCTCACTGGGTATCTCTAGCAGTTTTAATTCTTGATTATTTCGATATACTGAAACATGTGATGTTTCCGAATACTGGCATGTAAGTTATTTGGTCTCAGTCATTCTTAACCAGTCATTTCCATAACTGTACCTTATACCCATTTATTACCATGAACTTTAAAGAAATTACAATCCCAACTACTAAAATCTTCCTCAAATAGTGCTTACAAGGAGTAGTAGAAGAACTAAAGAATATGTCACAAGCTCCCAATATCAAAATTACACCCTGTAAAAACTAACCCCTCCACATATGTATTCTGGGATTTTTCCTCATATTATCAAGGACAATTCTTAGTAATTACCAACCCTTTCTCCACTTTTAAATATCTTTCTCTTAAGCCAACATACATCTTATGTCTTCCCCATACAAAAATTATAATAATTTCAGTCTCCTCCTCCCCTTACAACAATCTTATTGCCCCGTTCTCCTTCACAGAAAAATTTCCCAAAAATTCTTTTCACTCAGTGTCTCCAAATTCCTTCCTATCTCTCCTCATCTTTATATCTTGAAACCCAAACATCGACCCTCAATGCTCCTTTACTCGATCTTTCAGCAACTGGTGATACAGTTGATCACATTTTTTCTTTGGAATATTTTCCTTTATTTGAGTATGCAACAAATCACATTTTCTGAACAGTCTGCCTCAGTTTCCTTTTCTGGTTCCTGTGAACAAATGACTCTTAAATGTGCATATCCTTTTTAGACCTATCTCTGATCTCCAGACTAGAATATTCAATTTCTGCTTGGATGTCAAAAAGGCATCTCAGAGCTGACTCAGGGAATCTCCACTGTGATGTGGGAAACCCTGCATCTGATGCAGGCATTCTGGAAGTGACTTGGGCAGAGTAATGGGGAGCTCAGGACTAAAAGATGATGGTTCCTTATCTTGCTATTTTTGGTTTGGTTCCCATACCTCCATTATGATTGATATCCCCCAGTTCAGAAAACTTTTTTGTTGCCTCCTGAGAATAAACCTCCAGATTTCCAGAGTGAGGCTGGGAGAGCAGTCTCCCAGAAGTTTGGTATAGTAAGGAAAGGTATGTGGGGATCAAACTGGTCCTAAATGATTTTCCCTTCCTCCTTATTTAAGCCATGCATCCTTACCTCCTTTTCATAAAGGTCATAGTTGCCACCAATTCTCGTGATTTTCTTAGGTTTTTGCCAGGAAAATACATTTGATTCTTGGTGTTCCATCTTTCTTCGCTGTGTTTGGGATTGAGCTAAGTGATTTGCCAGTTATCCATCATTTACCTATTCCTGAAACTCTGTTGCTGTTTTTTCCTCTCTGACTTCTCTGCCTTGGTAAATTCATCTCTTAAAAGAGCAACAACAATAAAAAGAAAAACAAAAATAGTTTTTACTGGTTTCTGGAAAGGATAAAATGAGATGTATGCATTCAATCCACACTTTAACTGAGAATTAGAATGGTCATTTCTACAGCCTGAAGGGTAAGAATATGATGAAACCATGTTTAAGACCTAAAAATCACCTTTCTCTACAATGTATTCACTGCAATTCTCCTGTTAATTATTTCTTAATGCCACATAATTAAATATTAATATATTGATTTAAGGAATTCACATAATAGTTTGCATGGTAGAATGATTTAATTTATTCATTAGGTTAATATAATTTCACAGTGTTGTTCGATGTTTCTTTAAAGACTAAATTTAAATATTGAGAAAACAGAAATTGAAAGAAACTGTCTTGTGACACAGGTAAATTTTAAGTGATAATGTATTGTACATCCTAAAAGCTAGAGGTAAGTTTTAGACAAATTGGATATTTATCATTTGACATGTAGAGAGAATTGAATAACTTTTTTTTGCTAAATTAATTAGGGAATAAATTAATATGTTCTTTTTGAGGACATGTTTTTATTGTTCATGATTTGAATTAGTATGCATATAATAAGTAATATTAATTGTGTAACAAACTTTTCATGTAATTTTTCTAAGTCATAATTTTTAAAGGTTGATAACATTAACCACATTTCATATATGAGAAACTCAAGGTTTACATAATTCAGAAAACTTGCCTAATATACTTGACTGGAAAAGCTGTAATTCAAACACAAACTTACCTAATTCCAAAGCCTATTCATATCATTGTGTCCTCTTTTGGCTTGAAAACATTAGGATTCTAAATGTAGAATATATTTTGTGGTTAATAAGGATACAGGTCTCCATTAAATGAGCCATTCCATAGCCCAGGCCTTTAATGGATAAACTGATTAGCCGATCTAATTTATTTCACAATGAAATATTCTTCATTACAAATGCAGCTGAAATGTTTACATTTAATTACAATTTTATGCTCAGTGGAAAACTACTTTTCAATCTATCAAGAGATTTATTTTATACCTACTACATACAGAGTACATACAAACACGATATCTATTTTGTTAAATACAAAAGACATACTACTGCCCAAAACATATGCCCCCCCGCCAGAGCTCATAACCTAAACTAGACAGAATGATAAACAAAGAGTTAATTAAATAATCAGAGTGGAAATGTTGTGAAGGACATATACAATGTACTACCGGAAATGAGACAGGAGAACTCACCTTAATTGAAGGTTAGAGATGCTTCCCTGGAAGTTATATGAAGCCAAGTTCAGAAAAAGAAGTTGAAGATACATAAGTGATTGGTAGAAGTGTGAGAAACAGGGAGCATGACATGAAGAGTACAGGTGGATTGATTAGATAACCAGCGAAGGAATACAAGTATAGAGTCACTCCACAAATGTCAATTCCCCTGTTAACCTTTTGTGCTCTGTCTGGAGAAGCAAAGTGGGTACAATTTAATCTGATCATTGAGATTGGTCTCATCTTTTTTTTTTTTTTTTTTAGATTTTATTTATTTACTTGGGAGAGAGAGAGCATGAGCAGGGTGAGGTGCAAAGGGAGAAGCAGACTCCCCCCTGAACAGGAAGCCTGACTCGGGGACTTGATCCCAGGACCCTGAGATCATGACTTGAGCAGATGGCAGATGCTTAACCAACTGGGCCACCCAGGTGCCCCAAGTTTGGTCTCGTCTTGATAAGATCTTTACTGAGGCCATCCCTCTGTAGATATAGGAGTATAGTTTTACTTCCCAAATCACTGCCATACAAAAGCACTCTACATGAGCCCTTCTATAACTGATTTCCAGGCAGCTTTCTTTGACTTTAGGGGATGAAGTTACAGTCAACATGAACTGTCTATTCAATCCATAAAAATTCCTCCTCTCACTTTCTAGTTTCCAATAGAGTACTTATCCTCAGGGATAAAAGACAAAATAATTTTAATAAAGGATGTTTAATAATAGGTTAAAAAACAAAAATTTAGAAAAAAATATTTAACACCATGGTGGAAAGGCATATCACTCCAACAAAGTGGTGATGTTGGGAATTTGTCCTTATGAAAACATGCTACGAGATACTTGAATCGTGGGTGTTCTTATTTCATATGCTGAAACAAATTTCCACATAATACATATTATAAATACACTCCAGCAGTGACATCCTGGCAGTCCACCCGGGGAGTGAAACCCAGCAACCTGTATACTAACAAACCTTTCAGTAATTCTGATGCACAGTAAATGTTGGGATCCACTGCCTTCTCTAAGTTGACTAAGCAGCTTGGCTTTATTCCAGGGCCACAATTTTCATTTCTCTTCCTTCCTTCCTAAACTGCTTACAAATATACCTTAAGAAGCCTTGTGGATAACTATAAAAATATTTTTGTATTAGAAATTTTCTAAGTAGCAATTCTGAATCAACAAATACTCCTCAAATAGTAGTCCTTGCTGATTTGTGTCTCTATTTCATTTGTAATTCATTTCCCTAAACTGGGGAGAAGTAAAGAATGGTATGCTTCCCAAACTAGATCACCAGACTGTTTCTTCACCAGTATTAAATGATAATGAAATGTAGTGAAAAAGAATGTTACAATAAAAATGCAGATCAGGTAACAGTATTAGAAATTATGCTTTTAGTATTACAATTATAGCTTAAAGAAGACCAAAGTGATTTAGATTATAGAGAGGAAAATAAAAAATAAGCTAATTTAGAAGTAGAGTTCTGTGACCCCTCAAAGATTTCACTGGTTGGTGATAATAATACTTTAATAAATCTAATTTCACATCAAAATATGTACCTTTTTTTGTAAATTCAGATATGTCTTTAGCACTTTTTTTTATATTTAGTCATAATTTGGTAAACTTTTGCTCATACATAGAATGAAGGTAGAAAGTGAAAATGAGATAGTTTTGTGAAATAGGATAAGCTTGGGAAGAAGGGTGGAATTTGAACATAATTTTTACATGTGAAAGTTTGAAAAAAATTCAAGGTAAGATGGGGAAATGAGAGAGAACAGATCATCTGAAAATGAAGAAAAGAAGTAGTAAGTAAATATTAGTTCAGAAAACTGCACTACCCATTCGGAACTGTTAAACTCTTGCTGATTAGCCTGCACAGTAAAGGATCAGTTGGAAGGAGAAACTATGAAGGGAATTGTCAGCCTGGTTGAGGCAAAGAAAAGATAGGCAAACAGGCGAATTTGTATGCATGAGCTATTTTTAATCCGGGTGTTCTTAACTCTGGCTGAACCTATATTTAGAAGACATATCAGAGGATAAGCATCTTTTTATGCTAAGAAGTTGTTTTCATTTCTTTAAGATGATTATCTTCAGTTCGGCAGTAAAGTACATTATACCTGCTTTTGGCATTGATAACCTGAAGAATTGGATGAATTCTAATAGTGAGGGAACTCTACCTAAGTGTAAATTATGCATGAATTATCATCCTAAATTGCTTACTCTGCTGTTAGGATAAAAATTAGTCTCTAGAAAGCCAGTAGCATTTCTTTTTTTTTTGCTATCATCACATACTGACATTGCCTGTTACCGTTTATAATGGCTCTTTAAAATTCCACAATGCTATGATAATTCTCAAATTATCAACTCAAAAGTGACTAAATTTAGAATAAAATATTGATATAACTTGAACCATATCCTCCTATTCAGGGACACTCTGTACAATACTGGGTAACTTTCTCGCCACACAGTTGGTATTTGATATTCAGACTCAGCCAAGTTCTAAGACAGTGCGATACACTGTTTCCCATTGCATATTCCTAGACTATATTATTCCTTGGGTGGGTTATTTCAAATTGAAATTCACCTTTGTAGTGACATTAATTCATTCAGTTTTTCAAATACTTATTAAATATCAATATTCTAGTCTGGTAATCAATGATAAATGTAACAAAATTCTATATTCTCCCTTCTTGGATGTTACAGTCTAAATAAATTCCAAAAAATGCTAAGATCTAAACAAAAATCATACCTAGCTTTTAAAAAGATTGCTATTTTTAAAGGATGAATTTAGATAAACAAAAATATAATGAGCATCTTTTCATATGTCTGTTAGCCATCCAGATGTCTTCTTTGGAAAAATGTCTGTTCATGTCTTCTGCCCATTTCTTAACTGGATTATTTATTTTGGGGGTTTGAGTTTGATAAGTTCTTTATAGATTTTGGATACTAACCCTTTATCAGATATGTCATTTGCAAATATCTTCACCCATCTCTAAGTTGCCTCTTAGTTGTATTGATTATTTCCTTCACTGTGCAGAAGCTTTTTATCTTGACCAAGTCCAAATAGCTCGTTCTTGCTCTTGTTTCCCTTGCCTCTGAAGTCATGTCTAGTAAGAAGCAGTGCTATGGCTGAAGTCAAAGAGGTTGCTGCCTGTGTTCTCTAGGATTTTGATGGTTTCCTGTCTCACGTGTAGGTCTTTCATCCATTTCGAATTTATTTTTGTGTATGGTATAAGAAAGTGGTTCAGTTTCTTTCTTCTTCATGTTGCTGTCCAGTTGTCCCAACAACATGAAATCAGAAATGTATATATACAAATATATTTTAATTTAGGGGAATGAAGAATCATTTTAAGTTACATGATGGTTTAGGACAGCTCTATCTTTTTTTTTTTTTTGTAATTTAGAGAAGGAATATTATATTCTGTAGATATGAATCAACAGTAGAAGTTCCTAAAGAAAAGTCATACTCATTTGGCATCTTAAATATTAAATAGAAGGTAGGGACCCATTAAATAGTTTTAAGAAATTCTCCTTAATGGAAGCTTATTTTCTAAAGGCTTTATCTTAAGTGGAGTTAAGCAAATGATCAAGGAGTCTAGCTCTTTTTATCCAGAGCAGCAAACATCTCTTCTGTGCTTAATAAGTAAGTATATGACAGCTGTGGCAAGAGCTCATTACAGCTACATTGCTGCTAGGAACTTCAATTATTACTGTCACTGTACTTTATATTCAAAAGGACATTTTGATTCATGTTGCTCTAAACATTTTTTTTTCCTCACTATAGAAATGGGTTTAGTGGATAATTCTATTCTGTTTCCAATGAAAGGCATTAGCTTTGAAATGTACAGATAAATACTATGAATGTCAATATGATTAACATTCTGAGGCATAAAAACTGCTTTAGTGAAATTATTTTTCTAAAATTATATGTTTAATTCAACATCCCCCCCCCAAAAAAAAAGGTATTGAGTGGCCACTATGTACAAGGCAAATTTATTATTTGTAGACACTGTGGATGGATAGATGCATAACAATATGTTACCCTGTCCCAAAAGAATTTATATCCATAAAAGAGATAAAACCTGTACCTAAGCATCTGCAATATGAGGTAGAAACTGAAAATAAGTGTGTTGGATTGAATATATAAAGTCCTTTGTGATCTCACAAAGCAAATACTCCCCAAAGTGACACCACAATCTATGGGGGTGGAGGGTTGCAGAAAGTAAGTAGAAGGGACAAAGCAAGAACATGAACTTTAGTATTACTGGCTAAGCCTCAAGGACAAATTCATTTCTGTTTTGTGACTATGGTGATTATAATTGGACCAGGTGAGATGCCAAGGGCTTCTCTTTCTCTTTTAACAAATGCCCAAAAGTAGAGGAAAAGCTAGTTCTTTCTAGAGTAGTGGTTCTCAAACCTTAATACCCATCACAATTCCTAGAGGGCATATTAAGATACAGATTTCTGGGTATGAGAATTTGCATTCTTACTAATGTCCTAGGTGATGCTCACAGTGCAAGAACCAGACTCAAGGAACAGTTCTCTAAGGACTCATTTGGAATTGGTTCTCTGAATCTTGCCACATCAAATCCAATTGAAAGAGGGAAAAGGAGAATATGCCCTGTGGCCGTCAGATCCACATGCGGTCAGCCAAACTACATACCCTGTATTTCTTTCCTATGCTTCAGAAATGTCAAACGTACTATTTTGATGTGCTATACCCATATCAGAACATTTTGCACTGAAATCAGAGTGACGATGGTTTGTGTGTGTGTGTGTCTGGGTTAGCAGTTTGATGTTGGGAGCAAAGAGCTCTGAGTGGCCTTGAGCTCTTCAAAGCATGTAACATAGATATCCACTATCAAGGTGAAAGCAGATGATAACTATACTTACAGTTTTTTGATTTATAGTGTACAGGATTGAATAGTGTGTCCGAAATTCCATGTCCACTTAGAACTTACGAATGTGATGTTTGGAAATAGGGTCTTTGCAGATGTAATCAAGGTAAGATGAGATCATATTTATGATACTGTGATTTATAGGAAACATGTATTTTATTTTCATCCATGGTTCCTGGCTCACAGTTCCCCAAACCCTTGCAATTTCCCAAGTGTTGAGATAGATACAAGTGTCTTGTTAGGTAAATAAAGTGTCCTTTGGAAATCCCCTAAGGATCAGGGCTAGTTACCGATGGAGCCAACCACGTGATTAGAGGGCTGGAACTTTCGGTCCCACCCCCAGACCTCTGGGACTGGAGGACATTGTCATGTTTATGTGATGAAGCCTTCACAGAAACCCAGAAGGATGGGATCTGGGGAACTTTTGAGTTGGTAATCATATGGATCTATGGGGAGAACCATGCACTCGGGGAGGACACGCAAGCTCTTCACCCTTTCCCTATATATCTTATCCATGTATCTCTTCCATCTGACTGCTCCTGAGTTATATCCTATGTATAATAAACTATTGATCTCATCAGTTTTTCTGAGTCCTGTGAGCCACTCTAGCAGATTAATTGAACCAAAGAAGGGGGTTGTGGGAACCTGAGGTTTATAGTCAGCTGATCAGAAATACGAGTAACAACTGCAACTGGCATCTGCAGTCAAGGAAAGGGGTGGGGTCAGTGGGTTAGAAAGACAAGTAATAACCTGGGCTTGTGATTGGCATCTGAAGTGGGGGCTCAGGACAGTCCTGTAGGACTGAACCCTGAACCTGTGGAATCTGGTGCTATCTCCAGGGGGACAGTATCAGAATCAACGGGGTGGTTCAGTAGGTTAAGCATCTGACACTTGATTTTGGCTCAGGTCATGATCTCAGGATCCTGGGAACAAGCCCCACATTGGGCTCTGCAATCGGTGGGGGGTCAGCTTGAGAGTCTCTCTCCCTCTGCCCCTCCCCCCTCTCACATATGCGCGTGCATGCGCGCATGCTCTCTCACAAATAAATAAATCTAAAAAAAAAAAGTGCTGCTGTCTAAGAATTATTTGTTGGAGTGGAGAACCCCTTCCCCCAAACTGGACCTGGCTTCAGAGCCAGTTTATACTTGATTAGCCTGCAGCCCAAATCCAATAAAACCGATATCTTCGTATGAAGAAGGAGATGCAGATACACAGTGTAAGAGCCCCATAATATCACAGGCGGAGATTGGAGAGATACAAATCTAAACTGGAATGCCAAGGATTACAGGCAACCACCAGAAGCTGGAAAAGGCAAGGAACTGATTCTCCCTTACAGACTCTACAAGGAACAAATCCTGTAGACACTCTGATTTCTGTGTAGGGTAACTCTTTTTTTTTTTTTCTTCCCTGGACCCATGTGAAATGATTCTGCACAAATCCACAATTTTGGAAAATTAATGCGTTCTTCTCCCTACATACAATGTAATTCTCTACTAGTTTACACCTTGTTGTTCAAGATCCAAGTGAAATTGAATTTTGAAAAGAAAATGTCAGCAGGGTGAATACAATAAGTTATTTTGTCATACCTTAAATAAATTTCTTATTCTGTACCTTTATACTCCACACATTCTCACTTCATAGATTAAGTAAATATCTTATTCCAACTTAACTTTCTGTTTTATCATTTCTAACAAGAGAATCTGGATGAGTAGGAGAGGCAGGTCTTGTGCCTTAAGCATCTAACAAAATGCCCTCGGCTAACACTTGCTTACTCATACATACTATGTGTTTTTTAAAGTTCTCATCCTTCACCTAAATATTTACCTTTTCAATTTTTTTTCTAACTTAGCTCATGTGTAGTTGGCTCTAAAAGAAAAAAAATTTTATTGGAATAAAATTAATTACATTTAAGCAGACTCAAAAAGCTGATTTAATGTGAACGATATTTTCCAAATGCTGACTTTAAAGTAACCCTCAAGGTTACAGTATTACATTCCCCTAAAATTGTCAGGTCTCCTTGTGAAAGCCCAGAAAGTCCAAATGGAAAAGGTATCCCTGTTACAAAGAGTCACAAGCATTTCGAGAAGGAGTCAGTTCAGTGAATGAAAACATTCACAAAAGGGACTAAGCGCCGGAAACATACAAAATACAGTGTCAGAGAAAACATGAGGGTTATGGACGGCCAAAATCAATCTTTTCAAGCAGAAAAAAAAAGTCTTTCTAAAAAGACTTATATTCTGTGTGACCATAATTGTAGGCCTGAATAGAATGTTCTTTCGATTTTGGGGCTGCAATCATTCACTGAAGCATGTATTGATTGAAAAAGCCTCGTGAGAATTCTGATTACCCTAACATTTTTAACTTGGAGTGAAAGGGGCAGCTTTTTTATTTCATTTTATGCAAAATTATAGTAATCGCTGTCTGACCTTTCTGATATGGACTGTTAAGCATTACACTGCTGGATCTTTTCACAGAATCAATTATTTTAATTATGACTATCTGACAAGAAGAATCCAGGACATAAACAAGAAAAGAATATTTAAATAAAATGGAAACAGATTTTTTGGCATATAATACAAAGCGCTGTTAATTATAAACTTGACCATTATAAGCTTTTAGCACTTACGTTTTAAATTCAATTTTCTTTTCCAAATTATACTTTCATAGACAAAAGACGATTTATGTAATGAATACACTGAACGATAACATAAATTCTCTCAAAGAAGAGGCAAGCACTAAGAAAAAAATAAGCAACAATGAAAATCTAAATATAAGACTTAGCAATACTGAGTGTGGTACATAAACAATGAATCTTGTAACACTGAAAAAATAAAAGTATTTGGGAAAAAAAAAAAAACAATACCATAGAGATATCAATGTGTTTTAGAGTGGTAAACTAAAAAGGTAATGAAACACTTTAAAGGAATATGTCCTGTACACCAATGTAAACCCACGTCTAAAATCTATCTGAAAAAAATACGGCAATAAAAACTCTGAGGTTTTTATGCATCATATTTTATATATTTTTTAAGCTCTAATGTATAAATATTATATGGGTTTTCATTTTTAACTGATGGGAATGACTAGAAGCTATTTCTATCACATGGCCAAACCTTTGTCCCACAATAAAAAAAAACAAAAAACAACAAAACAGCCCAAAAAACAAAAGAAAAAGCCTGCAAGTTCCTTTGGCAGAGTTAGCATAGTATAACCAGTTCAATATTCTTAATCTATGTCTCCTCATATTTATGTTTAAATCCATCATCTGCAGAACCAAACTTGGACACATACAGACAATTCAAACAGATTTCATTTTTTTCTAGTGGCCCTGATTCTAGATAAATACTGAAATGATTTACAAGAGAATTCTGCTTGCTAGCATATATACACAAAACATGTACAGATGGGAGGGTGGGAAATAATTTTGTTTTTTCAAAGTGATACTCATTAGTTTGTTTAATCATTTCACCTGGGAAAGTATCCAATAAAAGAAGAGAGTAAACATTTTGATTTCAGAGATGCCTGGGTGGCTTAGTTGGTTAAGTGTCTGCCTTTGGCTCAAGTTATGATCCTAGGGTCCTGGGATCGAGTCCTACCTCTGGCTCCTTCCTCAGTGGGGAACCTGCTTCTCCCTCTCCCTGCTGCTCCCCCTGCTGGTGCTCCCTCTCTGACAAATAAATAAATCAAATATTTAAAGAAGAAGCATTTTGATTTCACTAATCAAAAAATGGTTTTCTGAAGAGAACTGGACCCTCAGAATACTCTGAAGGAAGTAAGGGATGATGATGGCGAGCATGACAGAAGAGTAAGGGCTAGAACAGAAGAGAGTGAGTCCTGTGAGGGGTGAAGGAGAGGAATGAGAAGTCAAACAAGTAGTTTCCTTTGTGTGGAGAAGAAAAGCTGTGTAAGAAAGGAGTATGGTGGCTTCTTTGGGAGTGGCCATTTTGTAAAGGGGCATGAGAAGCCTCTGCAGGATAATCTCGAATTTGTGGTAAAGATCACATGGCCATAAATAAAGATTAAAATTCTTCCAACAATACTGCTAAAATAATTTACAAAATTTATGAAGTGTAAATTTTGCAAGTATTAGAAGCTATTGAACATAAAACCCAAGCATGTATTTTTAAAAAATGAAAGAGTTCATTGAAGAATTTGTGTTTTAAAAAATTAACAAAGCCTCACCGACCTGTAGGAGAACACCAAACCATTGCAAAACAAGAGAGAGAAAAGGGTCAGAAGAAATATTTGAATAAATAAGGCCCTAACCTTTCCATTTCGGGTAAGACCAAAGTATTGATTGATATGAGAAGAACTATAAACCCCAAGGAGGATATACAAATGATAACCACCCTAGATAAATCAAAGTAGAACTGCTGAAAACTGAAGATACACCCTCCAGGTGGCAGCCTGGCCAAAACAGGGAGTAGGAAGTCTGTCACACATTCGGGTTACTTTTCATAGATGTTTCCCGTGTCCCTCCTGCACATGATCCCTTTGTGGCTGTGAGTTAGGAAGTAATAGGATCGAGGTAAAGTTATTAGCATTAGAATGTGTTCCCTGATGGCTCCAGTGGTGGAGGGAGAGCGATACCCCTCCCTGTCTGTAGAGGGAGCACCTTCCACTCTGGGAAGCACAGGGGAGAAGAGAATATTAATCATGTTTTCTCTTTCAGGGTCTGTCTGTGCAGCCTTGATAAGGAAGGAAAGCGCCCCGGTGCAGCTTTCCCAAAATATTGTCAAAGCCTGAAATTTACCTGACAGTGGATCTGCCAACCTGATCAAATCTGGGGTTCAGACCACCATTTTTTCACCATTTTTTCTAGTTTTATCAGGAGCTCTGTCTATCTGAAACAGCCAAGGATGGCTCCATTCCTGCACATCCCTGCAAAACATCTTGTCCATACCACCAGATGTCTCCCCACCCCATTGCCCCAGCCTTCATTCAGTCATTCACTGGGGTGAATGAATCCTGCCTGGCTAGTGGTGTAGACAGACAAGACAGATTGGATTGCCTTTAAGAAATCCCTCTCAAAACGAGAAACCTACTTAATTACTGAAACTGACCTGGGAACCCCAAGGCTTATTAGTCTGCTGAGAGGCCCCAGTGGGACCCCTATCAACCTGGGCACTTATAGGAGTCCTCCCCTCACCAAAACAAAAAACAAAAAAAAAACAAACAAAAAGCAAACAAAAAAAAAAACCCAAAACTGAAAAAAACTTGTGAACACTTTCCAGGGAATCTGGACAATACTTTAAAGGTAAAATTCAGGTATTAGTTTATCTCCCTCCCCAAAACATAGTGAATTGGCTCTTACGTAAGACCACAAGTTACCTTTAACTGTTATAGAAATACCACTGGTGGATCATGTAGCCCTCAGATGACTGCAGAGATCTCCCCAGAGTGAAACCCCTCTTGGTTACTGTGGAGAGCTACTGTGTGTGTGGTTATCCCTACAATGGGAGTCATCGATCATAAAAGGTGGTATGAATTCTGTCTCTGATTTTATCTATAGTGATCAATGACATCATCTCTGAAAGGGAAAAGGACCAGCCTTAATTCACTGGCCAGTATCATTACGGATGATATGATGGCCTAGACTTCCTCCTTCTGAGGCAAGGAGGCCCTCTGCAGTCACAAATACTCCCTACTGTACCTGCTATAGAAAGGTCAGTTCAGAAGGGTAAGAAAGCTATCCAACTTTCTAAGATAGACCCTAGTGGTTAATGAGATTTGTTCAGTTGGCAGGGTCCAGGTCCCTGGAGGTCATAGTTGAAATCAATACCATAGGTTGACCTCATCCTGCTGCTCAGCATTGTGCTGATAGCCTTAATTAAGTTTCGTATGAAACACAATGAATAGATCTGCTTCTAGCCTCTTTCAGGTTAATCAGAGTGGCTGGCAGAGCACTACTCTTAAAGGAAATTCACCAGAATACAAAACAATGTACAAATAAGGAATCTATATTTGGGGATACAACTGTCCATGGTGCTCTCACAGTTCTGCATGTCTTGGAAGCTGGCCTCTGTTCCAGACTATCTTTTCTAGGAAGTTGGTATATGAAATACTTACAAGACAGAGTGGTTGCCTCCAAATAAAGTGCAGGTTTGCAGAGAGTCATGGAAGACAGAGATAACGCCTTTCTTAACATCAGGCACATGGACTGTCCCTCATAAAAAGTTGGGGTTCCTTAAGCTAGATTCTCTCCCATCATGTCATCCACTGTGTGTGTGAATTTCCACTTGCCTTCTTCTTGTCACACTGTGGTAATTGGAGCTCAGGGAACCAGCCTAAGGAAGTGCTGATACCCTATTATTCCTGTGAGTGATCAAGTCCTTTGTCTCTGATCAAGAGTCTCATGTCTTCTGTCAGCATCCATGAAACTGTGACAGGCTAACTTCTTGGTTTGCAATTAAGGTTAAATTTCTTACTCACAGTAGTTCTTGGCAAGCACACTTTAACCAGATCCAAACATAAGTCAAACTTCCTATTTGAATTTCTTTTTACATTTATAAGGAAGATGACATTAATCCTGTCCTTTTACGCACTATCTTTCAAATACCATTTAGTCCAGTACATTTAGAGTTATCCAATACTTTCTTTGTCTTTATTGCCTGTTTTTGTTTTTTTTTCCCTACAAAGAATAGTATACATACCCCATGTAAATGTCAAGCTAAGTCACCTGAAACTGGAGGGTCTGCTATGCAAATATTTTTAGAAACCTAAAGAAGGTGGCATAAGTAACATTAACAAACTATTATAAGAACTGTACACAACTGTGAGTCTACTTATTGCTACATATTAAAATATTTTGCAGTATGCTACACAACTTTAACTTATTACAAACAGAAAATAAAAGGGAAAAGGGTGAAGAAAAATTAGCTATGTTCATTCATCTTTCACATTTTCATCACTTAACTATACAAAGACAAGATTCTTCTTTAAAGGTAACTTTTGCTCAATACACAAAAGTATACACATTAGATCACTCGGAAACAGATGGAACTAACCTACCGTGTCAGAAATGAGGAGTGATTGTCTTTGTTGGAGCTGACGGAAGGTGTGGTGAAGTAACCTTCAAGGATGCAGGCTATGTCCTATTTCTTATCCTGAGTGCTGGTTACATGGGTTCATAGTGTCCAGCTATGCCCATAATAGTGCTTACCTTTCTCTGTGTGAGTGTCATACTTCCATAAAAAGGTGACTTTTAAATGTAGTATTATGAGGGCACAGAAAAAGGACACCTAGCCAGGCTTTGGTGGCCAAAAAAGCTTCCTGGAGAAAGTAATGCCTGAAAGGAGTTTTCAGGAGTGGGGTTAACTGGATAGAGCTAGAAAGTGCCTGTAAGTAAAGAAGATTGCATCTAGATGGAAAGAACAAGTTGTTTCCAGCAAGGTGTTGGACAAAACTCGCAAATAGCGCTTGAAGAGATGACACTGGAGAAGACATAGGAGCAGAATACAGAGGATCTTTTTATACCACATCAAGGAATAGGTTTTACAAGCCAATAAAGACTTGAGAAAAGTCTTCATATTTTGAATTTCAGATACATTCCTGGAACCCCTCTTGAGAACTGATTTAAAAGGGGGCAGGTGGTAAGGTAAATGATCAAAGACTCAGGGCTTTTTCAGCATCTTTGTGGAAAACTGCCAAAGAAAAAAATAAAATTTACCCAAGTAATTTTGCTAGTAACGTTAAGTGTGAAGGGAAGCCCAACAATGGTCTTGTCCTGATAAACTATTTCTTGGTGTCTTCCGCTTTTTCTTAAGGACCAGATGGAGGGGCTCTCTGGTTCTATTTCAATTCACTCATAGGATTCTGTCATTTTATTTGTACAATTGGTATCCAAAGTTTCCACTAATTATCCAATACGAACACTTTCTATCTTGCATATTTTCATTTTGCTAGGTTATGATAACAAAACAATACCCTTGAAGGTTAAAAATAGATTTCATTCGGCCCAGTTGATTTTTGCATACTGATTACATTTTATCCCAGCAGTTAATCAAGTTTCATGTCATTTCAGATTTCTTAATTTATACTTATCTCACACCCCAGACACAGAAAAAAAATGTGAGTGGAAAAAAATGTGAAAGCCGACAATGATTTTAATTTCCAAGGCTCTCATTCCTGCCCATTACACTTCTTTTTGACACTGAACTCTTCAACTTCTATTTTCCTAATGACAAAACTGAAATCAAAAGGGAAATATTTTTTATTAAAGAGCTCACATGTAACATATGAAATACTATACAATTTGTAACACAATACAAGACAGGTAGACATTATTTGTATGTAAACATCTATCTACTTATCTAGCTATTTATACACATACACACAAAACACGTATTTACACACACATATGTATTTATACACACACACACAAATACACATACTGACTTGAGGGGAAGACAGATCCTGTCTCAAGGGTCACAAAGAGATTTTCATATATATAAGCCCATTAAAAATCATACTATTTGGCCTTTAAGTATATGCTTTTTTTCATAAGAAAATATAAACATACTTTGGTACGAATTATATACCATAGATTCATCTCAATGGGTTGTCTTATAACAACAAGTAATAGGTATAGCTCAACACTGAATATAACTTATTTTTGATATTGTCTTTAAAATCCATTTTCTTTTTTCTCTGATTATTTTTTGTATTTTCTTCTCAAAAAATAACATTTATTAAATATATATTATGTCCAATATGAGAGTTCTTTTCCTAAAATATCTAAGAGGCAAAAAATGATAAAATTCTGCTATTTCGAAATTTTATTTAAGGGACACAGTATTGTAAAAGACATAAAATATACACACAAAACTGTGTTTATGTTCAAAGAAGGAAATATTACTACCTGGAAGAAATAAGAAAGATTCCTGTATGTGGTGACCATTACAGAAACTTTGAAATAAAAAATGCACTTAAAACTGGTTAGTCAGCTATTGTGGGCCACTGTACTGAGAAACAGAAAAAAGGAAGTTTCAGAGATAGGAAAAAAAAGAGGTAGATTGACAAACAGAGTAACCTAACAGATTAGAGAGATGGAGAAAAAGTAAGAAGAGAGAGACAAGGTTGGAAACGTCTGTTAACAACATACGGTCAAGCACAGTTTCTAGTCCTAGGTGCCTATTTTAATCAAAGATAGCTTCCAAAATCTTCAGGTTCATCGGCGTCATAAACTCTGATTCAGTATGTCTGTGATAGCCAGTTATAAGCCTTTAAGAGTATTTGAATACTGAAATGAATTCATGTGTGCTGTGTCTGAAAAGAAACTTGCTTTCTTTTTGTGGTGACATAATGATCGTGGAGATATGTGCAAAAGGAAAACAATGGACTTATCAAATCTCACAGCTGGAAGATAGATTAGTGGTTTTGTAACACCACTCTCTAGATCCAAAAACCCTTCTAAAACATCCACAATCATTCAGTCTGCAATCTATGGTTAACTACATTCGAGAACTACTTGTGATAACAATCCAGTTTTATTCTTTTATTTGCTGTGATTCCAGGGTCTCTTTTACATATATATATACTTGCATATATATATAAACTTATATATATATATAAATTTTGGCAGCGGAGATACTGATAATTGCTTTTCTCCTTTCTTACTAAGTGAGCCATAATTTTATTGATGTGGCAATATACAGAGCTAGAACTAATTAGCTTTACAGACACTATTTCACCTAGGGATAGTCATGTGACAAAGCTGGAGTCAATGAGGCATAAGTGAAAGTCTGCTAGCAATTTCTGTACACTTTTTGCTCACTACATCTTCTTCCTCTCTGTCTCTTTGGTCTTTCTCTAAAGAAAGTGGCAAAGGTAATCCTGAGACCGAGAGCCATCTTGTGGCCATAAGGGTGAAGCCACCTGCTGAGAGTTCTTTAGATAGGAAAGATAAAGAGAAGTTGGATCCTTGAGAACTCTGAAGTGGATCTGGAAACCCCTGCTTTCTGATTTCTTCTCACATGTGCTTAATACAAAACCTTGTTCTAGTTTAACCATGTTACTTGCAGCCAAATGCAACCTTAACTGATATACGTACCCTGGCCAAAAGACTAAAATTCATGTAGAAAATCTAAAGACTCACTTGCAATTTCTTGACTAAATTTAGATATAACAATCTCGGTTTTTTATCCACTTTTGAAGTATGGCTTTTTTTTTCCCATAAAAAAGAGGAAAATAATTTAGGGATTTCTTAGCTCTGTGTTATAACACTGGGATGACACAAAGTATTGAATCATCAAGTCAGGCTCATAGGAATCACAGACTTTACTCCATAACCAAGTTTTCATTCACCTTAGCAGTGAATCAAAGGATACAAGCAATCATAAGACATAAAGCATTATTCTCTTGGAGACACTCAGACTGAAACAACTTCCCGGGATGGTCATTTATCTCTGGCTTCAAGATGCATTCTGATTTGGCTTCTACCTGTGGGGGCTGCTCTGAGCAGTGAATGCTCAATGATCCTGAGATGTTGAGGAATATCATATTTTATCACATTAATTATGTGGCATATGTGACGATATCCCATTTCCCTGCCAGTCATAAAAATCCATAAACCCCAGATTTCTTCATAGTAAATACCCTAAACAGAGCCACCATATTCTGATAAAGTATTTCATGTACAATGACTCTGTTAGCTTTCCACTGGTAAATACCATTTATGAGTTTATTTGAAGATCAGCCTACTAAAATGATCATAACAAGATTTGACTGGTGTCACTCCTTCTTTTCAGATTTCTCAGGAAGAGAGAAGGAATGGGTTACAGTCTTCTGACCCTTTCTTTGCCAACCACTCACCACCAAACTGAACTTGCTATGACCTCACTATTCTTCCTGCTCTGGAAAAACTTAAAATAAGTCCTTGTCTCTCCACTTATTTCCAGTATGAGGCCCATCAGTTCTGGATTGGCATTTCTGTGAGTGAGAAACAAACTTATATTATGGTAAGTACTGAGCTTTGTGGACCTTGGATGCAGTGGTTACGTATCCTTACTAAAACAGTGCTTTTAAAACATTTGTTGATTCCTTTCCAAAACCAAAATCAATAAGGCAAAATCTTAACACTGGAAAATATATTTTTCCAAAATAGACCCAATCCTTAATCCATTTCTGCCAAATTCCATCATTTTAGAATACCACTGTAACAGCCATATTCAACCGTAACAAACCAGTGAGATTTTATTTACCTCTGTATATAAAAACCACATCAATATTCTTCCTTGGTGTATGAAAGCATAAGAAACGTACTAAATTTATGAACCATGATTTCTTACATGAATTATTTATCACTGCCTTTTCTGTTTTTCTTCTATATTGTCTTTATTAACTACTATAAAATAATTTTTAATTCCCCAGAAAATTTTCTTTTACACTCTACATGCTACCTTTATTCAAACTCTCTGCTATTTATATTAGTGATTCTCTGTGCAAAAGACATCCTTAGTCTGTTTTTCAAATTACGATTTTTGATTAGCCAAAATATTTTTTTTAAATCATTTAAAGCCATAAACCAGAAAGTTGTTTAACACTTCTATATACCATCCATATTAGTTACATTGATACACTTCTAGATTCTATTTGTATTATTTACCACAATACTAGCTAGTTTCATAAGTAAAACTCCAACTAAATAATGGTTTAAACACACAGGTATTTAATTTTCACTCATGTAAAACTGCCCAAAATAATTCAAGGCAGTTCAAAGCTCCTTTAGGCATTGACTGATTCAAACTGACTGACAATCTGCCATCTTAGCCACGATTTCAAAGGTTGCTCTGGACATCTACATCCAGCCAG
>CM052889.1:7721283-7750208 GCA_028534135.1 Potos flavus | reverse complement strand
TGGCTAGCTGTAAATTCTAGAAGAAAAGGAAATGGGTTCTGATGATCATGATCAATTCATCCTTAAAGCCAATTCTGAGATTCTACATTTTTTGTTGCAGTCTTTAATTTTGATTCAAAACAGATGAAAAGGAGTCATTATTTGACTTCCTGCCTGGACATTTTCTAAGGGCGCTAATTACGCACAGTGATAAATAGGGCACAGTAGTTAGCAGGCTTGATAAGACAAAGATTTTTCTTCATCATAAGGTGTCACACATACACACACACACACACACACACACACACACACACACACACACACACGATAGTTATTCCTCATTGGCTAAGTCAGATCTACATTTTTCCAAGCGAATACACATTGGCAAGGAGTCATCTAGCATCACAACACATTCCTTACTTAGCATGCTAATGAAGAGTTCCTATACACCTCTCCTGAAAATCCTTATTTTTCCATGATAGAGAAGAAAGTTTCAGAGGCTCTAGTACTAGATAGATATATTCTTTTATCTCAAAAAAGAAAGACATCCATGGAACAGGACCACCAATTCACATTTTTCCCTTTTCTGTTCTTTTCCTTCTATTTTCTCAGGGTCATATTTTACTTCCTCCCTATTCATATTGACTTGCTTGTATTCACCCTATTCAGAACACTTTATTTCATTTTGTATGATTTTTTTCCATCTTGCACAGAAAGTTCTGGTTCTTTCTCTTATGAGAGAATATAGAACAACTGTAGAGATGATGTATTACCCTCAATTCAATCATGAAGATCAACCTGAACTTGTACACACATAGCTGTGCATTAGGAAGCTCCTTCCAGAAGAGAAATAATGAGAAAACACTGAAGGCTAGAACTATGGAGATAGATTGTGGAAAAAGGCAAAAAAAAAAAAAAAAAAAAAGATTAAAATGAGTCAAATTTCTGAGGTAGAAACATGAAGAATGAAATAACAACACTGGTTGATGGGAAGAAGGTCAGACAAAAAAAGAGTTAAAAATAATTTTGAGTTTTAACTTTGAGTTAATAAAACAACTGGGGAAATCAGAAGAAGGAAAAAATTTAGAAATAAATATGTGCATTCAATTTTAGGTGTATGGATCCATTCCGAGAGAGAGAGAAAGAGAGAGAGTAATCACAATGACCTTTTAAAAGGCAATTTTCTTTAAGAGCATGTTTTTGCTCTCAAATGCCTCCTGGAACACATTGTCACCATTAGGTACTATTAGTAACTATCCTAGATAATTTGTTTATACTAAGGAAACAACTTCATTTTGCTGTAACTCCCCAAAACACAGACACAATGTACACATATAATATATGGTGTTCGGTCTTCGGTGGAAGAATTTTCATCAGCAATGCCAGGCTTATAAGAAGCATAGCACATCATGATGGGGCAGCCCACTGGGGTTGTAGACCCACCTACTTTACTTACGTTCTATGCAACACTGGAAACATACTCCCCAAAGTTTCTGGGCTTCTTCATCTTATTTACCAAAAAATGGAAGTAATAATGAATGTTAATATTTCTTTCATCTCTACAATCCTAAGAAATTGGCATTACCAGGTGACATACAAGTTAACCAGACAATAGCCCTGAAAACCTCATAGACGAAAGGGTGGAGACCAGCGAGAAGTAATAAGTCTCCACACCAACCCCCCCACCCTGCCCCGTGCTCTCCTAGGTAAACTCCAACAGACAAAATGGCACAAAAATTATATTCAATCGCTCACCCTTAGAAAGTGATATGAATGATATATTGACAAGGCCAGTATCCTAAAACAGTTGAAAAGGATTCATTTTGGTGAAAATACTTTGTTTAGTGTGCTGTCTACACTCTATGGCCATAATGAATATTCAGGAAATATTAATTCATCACATGGTAACTGTGGCCAGGACACAATATTGATCTGACAGTTATTATTACTGTAATTTTCCAAAGTCATGTAGTCATGCACCTCTGATGTACACAGAAAATAAGACAGATCCAAAGATGAAGAAAGAAGAGAAAAAGAAAGAAGTGATTTTAAAAACCCAGCTATTTTTATCATTGTATTTTAAAACTTTAAGAAGAAAAAAATTTCAGGGACACCTGGGTGGCTCAGTCAGTGAAGCATCTGCCTTAGACTCAGGTCATGATCCCAGGGTCCTGGGATTAAGACCCGCATCAGGGTCCCTGGCTCGGCAAAAGTCTGCTTCACCCTCTTCCTCTGCTGCTCTCCCCCTGCTTGTGCTCTCTCTCTCTCTGTTAGATAAATAAAATCTTTTAAAAAATTTTTTTTATTTATTTACTTATTTATTTACTTATTTGACAGAGAGAGCACACAAGCAGGCAGAGTGGTAGGCAGAAGGAGAGGGAGAAGCAGGCTCCCCACTGAGCAGAGAGTCAGATGTGGGGCTCAATCCCAGGACCCTGGGATCATGACCTGAGCTAAAGGCAGATGCTTAACTGACTGGGCCCCCCAGGCACCCCAAGAAAAAAAAATGTTTAGTAAAAGAAATAAAGAAGAGAGAGAAAAGGGAAGAAAAGAAAAGAATAAAAGGAAAGAAAAGAGAATGAGAAAGTTGTTGCCAAATCCTGACACCCTCTGGTTGCCCCTCGGCACAGGATAAAAAGCACGCAGATCAGAAGAAAACTTCTTCAAAACTTATCCTACCAACCAAACAGATGGTTTGCATGGACACAATAGAAAAATATGGAAACTGAGGGCTGCTTATTACTGCTTATTACTCCTCTTCTTACTGGGGGGGGGGGGAACATGCCTCCAAAAAATAGACAATATGTAGATCTTCAAGAATTAGCTTGTAATGAAATCCTGAAAGCAGATTTACAACCACAAAATATAAACTCTTGTTTTGGAGGGGCTTCTTCTTACACTATTGGAGTTTCTCTATGTAACGAACATCCACTAATAATGGGAATGCTGTTCTCATTATGACATACTAGTGAAGGATTAAAAGAGCCATAAGTCCAGATGGATCTCTGCTAGTATCAGTATACTTGGTGTGTTTTTAAATTCTTGAAGAATTTCTTTTAAATCTCACTTTTCTGGGATGCCTGGGTGGTTCAGTTGGTTAAGCAGCTGCCTTCGGCTCGGGTCATGATCCCAGGGTCCTGAGATCAAGTCCCACATCGGGCTCCTTGCTCGGCAGGGAGCCTGCTTCTCCCTCTGCCTCTGCCTACCTCTCTGCCTACTTATGATCTCTCTCTCACTCTCTCTCTGACAAATAAATAAATAAATAAAATCTTTAAAAAATAATAATAATAAAAAAATAAATCTCGCTTTTCTCCCATTGGCCAGGGGTAAGGGTAGAAAAGATATCTTCCTCATCATTACCCCTCCAATGTATCCAATACATTTGATCTCTACTAAAGTCCTTTCTATAGTACAGACCTGTTAACTTGGACGGTTACCTGGGTAGGCTTGTTTGAGTCATGTTCAAGTTAGCACTGGTCGATCTTTTAACAAAGAGAAAGATCCTAAAAGGATGGAGGTTGGTCTAAGGAGAGAGAGAGAGAGAGAAAGTTGAGGCCAACTTAGATTCAGAGTATCTAGCAGTACAGGGAAGGCCATGAAACAAGGGGTTATGAAGGGATAATGTGGGATAATTATCAACACATTTGATTCTTTATTAATATTTTATTCACAATGTGCTCATCCCACAGACTGTCTCCATAAATGGTAAGTCATTCTTCATCCAGTCTATTCCCTTTAGTCTATGTCTCGTCTTAATAGTGTTGGCTTTTAACTTAATTCCCCTTCTAAAACTGGCATTTTGAGTCTAGATATTCGATTAAAGTTTCTTCCCAATATTTTGTCTACTTAATGAAAGATAATGCTATTGACCCTTGGCCCTGTTTCCAAGTGGGAGTGGACGGACCTAATTTTGATTTTGCATTCTGCATTCATATTCCAGTTGAAGAAATGTTTAATCTGGGTTTCGGCCCAAAGTCTCCCAAGGATGTTCAGAGCCTGTGTGCCTTCCTGAGGGTCCCGCCTGGTTGTGACGGTTCCAGGGATACTCCAGTCTCTCACGGTTTAGCCAGGTCTTAGGAGGTTAAGGCACAGCGTGGGTTTCTTAAGGTTTCTAACTTGTATTATTGATTCCTGACACTGTGACCTGGACCCCAGAAAGCTTATATTCTTATCTCAGAAGAGGCCAGTTCTACCCCACAGATACATCTGTGCTTTAGAAGAAATCTCCTACGAGACTCCCATTTTGGTGCCAGCCCCTGAGTTTACTCCTAAGGTGTATCCTAATACCTCAGCAAAAATTGATTCAAGTAACACAAATATTTCTGGTAAGTATCAATGTTTTGAACTAAGGTCAATAGCCACTTTTTATATAGTTAACCTATGCCAGGGGTCAAATGGAGGTACTCACCTAGTGATGTTTAATTGTCATAAGCAAGAATATATAGATCAAATATTATTTATAGAAGTGTTAGTTAAACTTAAATGCTTAGAATTAGTATCCTTCTGTGAGGCACATCACTTCCTAAATAAACATTGTCCAAAAAAAAAAGCAACCCAGCTATTTAAATATATTTGGTATTTTCTTATGCGTGCTTTTAAAGACTCCTAGAAGAAAAAATTGTATTACCTTTTTTTTTTAGGCACAGTTTCATTCATGGAGCATGTTTTAAGAAGTTCTCCCAGACACTTTTTCAGACTCAGTTTAAAAAAAAAAAAACTAGCACTGGGTGTTGTATGTAAGTGATGAATCACTAAATTCTACTCCTGAAACTAATATTATGCTACATGTTAACTAGCTAGAATTTAAATAAAAATTTGAAAAAAAAAAAAAAACACACACCTTAAACAATTAAAAAACCTATAAGGATAAAACCCAGAAAGAAATGTGTACAAGTTTCAGTACTGATTTCCCATAGAGTTAACAGGACCAGAGAAATTCTCCCAGTAAGAAGATACTCATTATCATTCCAGTGGAGTCTTTTCCCTTTTCCATTCTGTCACTTGTGGACACTCTCGGTAGCATGGCCAATCCATGCCGTCTCCGAGTTTATCTCCTTTACGTTTGTCCCTCCACTTCACATAGTAACCAACATCTCTTTCAATTTCTGATTTCACAACAAACTTGCTACTGTGGTCTCTTCCTACTACACTCTTCTTCTCATGCAGGTCCTCATTTTATGCAACTTGAAATCTAAAGTCAAGTGTCGCACATTCCAGGTCGTCTTCTTTGATATCTCCTACAGGAGACTGCCACGAGTCTGGCTATTAAAATACTTTCAGCTCTGCTGTGGCCTTAGCACTCACTTGTGTATATGACTGACTCAGCTTACTTGACTGCAAATTCCTTCTGTGTGAAAACCAGGTCTAACTCATCCCATTATTTCCCAAACTGCTGAGAACTCAGCAGTTCAATCATAATACGAAAGTATGCTGAATGAATGAAGAAAAAATAACCTCTTGAAAAAAGCTATAATTTCTGGGCTGAATGACTAAGAGAATGTGCAATGGATATAGGTAGACAGAGATATAGAGTAAAAGAGATTGACTATACTTCCCTAGATGTAAGAAAGATGTATGAGTGTACACCAGCAAATCAATTATAGATGGAACAATTCACAATGACTAGCTGCGGTGTGTTTAACTCTAGTTTAAGATATTTGCAGACATTCGACAGCCTGAGCTAATTTAAACAGGCTCGGGTTTCGAAGTAGAATAATTCGGCAGCAGTAAGATGAGCAATAGAGGAAAACAGTGTGCTGTGATAATTGGGTGATCTGGTGACATTTATTTATGCATCTCTCCTGGCTGGTGGCAGAATCTCGTTTTGAGTTTCCTAGCAACAGTAATGTGCACATGTGAATATGTCCATGTAAATAGCAGATGCAATGAATAAAGTTTCCCTTTGCTCATAGAGATGACAGCTTGAATTTCCAGACCTCGTTGATACTAAACCAATATGTTTCAAAATTACTTCAAAGGAGCCTTGGTCCAGTGGACCACATCATATAAAATTTCAAAAAGGAGTCATTAAATTGCCCTGAGCTACTGTGACATGAGCACAGGTGTGGAAGTAGAACTGATTACTGCGGTCTATGTATTTTGAAGAGGCAGGATTCGCAAGACTTTAAGGAAGCAAACTATTTTTCCCCAAATGTCTAAGACAGGAAACATAGAGACCAACAAATACAAAGTGTTTTTTCTTTTCATTTTGAAAGAAATTACTGAAATTTTATCCCAAAGTTATTTCTTTCCCCTGGAAGTGTTTCATAGTCTATCCTGCAACATTCGCGCTATGAGTCATGCATCCTCACGCCTCTGAAGACCCCTGGGTCATTTTATTGGCATTGGCCTGGCACTTGGGCTCAATAACGATTATTAACTAGTCCAACCAAGTATGATTTATACATGCGTGCCAATGCGGTATTGATTAACCTTTAATTATGCAAAAGCATCTACATCTTCATAGTAAAATATGCATCTATCTGAACACATTAAGATGAAAAGGGGAAAAAAAGGATAAAAAGGAGCAATGTAAAGTGATACCCCACCCCTCACCCAAAAAGTCATTTTGAATAATGAGTCATACTATGATGCTGTTGTGAGAAATAATTTTCAGGATGTGGTCCTGTGAGGTGTCCAAACCACTGTGGCACTAATGAGACTTGGTACACAATCTAATAATTTAGTGACACATGGCAACTTTTTAACCTTTTATGTGTAAAATGATTAAAGTAAACGATATAAAAACAACGTAGCACAGAGTAGGGGTTCAACCGATGTTAGATTGCTGATTCTCATTCCCTCCTCTCACGCTTATTGAATGTTACACAAAGTTATGCAAATTTCTACAAAACATAAAGCTCTAATGGAGGAAAGGTTATCTTCACTGGTTAAACACCTGGTTTTTATTATAAGATAATACAATATATATATATTATGTATATACTTATATATATAATATGTTAACCATCCGTATGGTACCACTGATGTCACAAGAAACTGTTTCCAATATAAAGTCTGTGTGTCTCTAAAATAGTCACAAAAAATGTGGCATGATCCCTGTATTTTAAGATTTGTTGGTGGGGGGAGTCAGTAGTTAATACATTAGCACCTTTGTGTTTTCTTACAGATTTTGTTAAAACGTTGTCCATTATGTCATCCCACAAACACTTGTTTGTGTGATTACTTTCAATGCCACTGGTGCAACCCTCTGCTTGGAAGCCACACAGTGAAACATCTGTATAGGGTAGTGCTGGGCTCTGGGGTGACCCTGCCGAGCTTCGGGCTCCCTCATTAGGGCTTCCTGTTAAGCAAGCAATGTCCTTCTGGAGGCACCAAATGCTTCCCCAACTCTGCACCTAGGAAATGTTCAGTAGGGTAAGTTATCTTACCAAGAAAAATCTTAGCCTTGAAAGAAAAGCACAGTCTGGTGGGTGGGAGAGAAAAAAAAAAATGAACTCTTAAATTTAGCATCGCATGAAAATTCCCTCCAGAAAAATCATGCTCTAGGATCATGAGGGGATTCACACATATAATCTATGTCCCTTACATTTTTTCCTCAGGTTTTAGGGTTGATTTTTAAGAAAAGAACACAGAAGGGGAAAAAAAAGAGAGAAATACCATACAAAACCCAGAGATTGCACAAAATACAAATAAATGAGGAAAACCAAACTACAGGACATGTTTGAATTTAAAAGTAAATTACATTTAATGCAAGAAAATGAAGGTAGTATATCATGAGTATAATTTTTGCACATGATATGAAAGTAGTTGAGCACCATGGAGAAGTTGTAGTTAAAATCGGCAGAGAATCATTTAATAAATATCTGGCCTGGAGTTTTAAACATGCTCTGGCAACATGTTTTCAAAGTTTCCTGTGAAAATTGCAGCGATCCCATTCAAAAGCAGATACTGGGTCTTGGGGTTAACTTCCTAAATCAGATTTTCAAAGGGAGGGCCCTGGGAACTGGTATTTTTAACACATATTTCTTCTGTTTATTTTCGAGAATGCTATTCTAACACAAAAGGAAATGCATCTTTCAGAATTATCTTAATTAATGATCAGGAGTAGCCGTAGGGAGGCAGAGACAGAGAAGTAAATTCACACTCAGTACAGAATGCTGCTCCTCGTCTGGATAGCAGTCCCTTATTTGAAAGTGCCCAAATCTGTTCCAGGAAACAGGGAAGAAAATTTCGGTCATTTCAAATCATTTGCTTCTCCATCGAATTACAGCTGGGGCTCTCTCCTCCCCTGCAGCGCCGCGCAGTTTGCGGTACTCAGAACTATGGTCCCACAGTACTCGCCAAATCGTCCACTGCCAACCTGAGACAACAAACCTCTCGAGATGGTAATTTGCCACATTGTTTCTTCAAAAACGAATAAAACCTTTTCCAGAAACAAAAGAACTGTGCAGAATTGTGTTGAACCCCTAGAGCAAATGGCTCTCTTCACAAAGACGATTGTGTTTCTTTGTTTTTGTTTTTCTCCTGGAATGAGATATTTTTTCCTGTACCTACTAACCTGAAGCTTCCTCCTCAGAAGGGAGGATGGCGGGGGGATGGGTGAAACACGTGATGGGGGACCACTTGCTGTGACGAGTATTAGGTCTTGTATGGAAGTGTTGAATCACCATATTGCACACCTGAAACTAATATTACACTGTATGTTAACCAACTGGAATTTAAATAAAAAAATTTTTTAAATATATAGTTAACTTAGTTCTCCTCTGTCAGACATTGTAGTTTTCCTGTTTCTTTTTTTATAAATGGTATGATTAATTTCCTTGAGTATATGAGCGTATGCGCATATACACTTGTATACGTAAATATGTTTGTGAATGAAATATATATGTGTATACACAATAAATAAAATTTTTCACCTTAAAAATAAAATTACTGGGCTAAGAGTTATAAATATTTATGGACTGATATTAAATAGTCTCAAATTGCATTTTAGAAAGGTTGTGCCAGTTTACTTTTCTAAGAGCAATATGCGAGAATGCATATTTGACCATAAGCTAGTCTACTGCAAATTTCCTAATAGGATGAGAACACCATGAAGATTCATTCAAGTGCTTTGTATCAAGGAGTCTCAGTCAGAGATTCTTAACACCATAAAACCACACGTGTTGTCTGTATGAGCGCTTCCACATGGGGAAAACACAAAATGCAAACTCACGTGGTCTATAGATTTTTGTCTTGCTCCAAATTCTACTCTCTATTTCTGCCTCTGACCATCATTTTTGTTTGTTGTTAAAGGTCAGGCAACCAGCACTGACCACTTTTGACAGTAAGACCACTGGACCTCAGAAATATCTGTGACAAATATTTAAAGGTAACAAAAACCCCTGATTTAATATCCACATTGTTTTAGTGACTATGCTAAGGTAAACTTCTTGAATAAAAATATTGTTTAACAAAATTGATAATGTTGTCTTGTAAAATTTTTGAAAAAATGAATACAATCATTTTTAAAGATCCTCTAGAATTTTCACTAGGAACAAATTCACATTAGTTTGCACCACATATTTGCTAACATCATAGGAGCTTGTGCATAATTTATAAGAAACTAATTTAGTCTTGAACATAAATTTTCTGGTCGTGGGGGAAAGTTCTTTATTATGCATGTTTTATGGCTTACCTTTTTCTCCTTGCCCTGATAAAGTGTAGGAGGGTTGTACTTCTATACATTAACTTCTGACTGTATGGATTATAGACCAGTAGGGACCACTGAGAAAGTCTCTGGACACATGCTACAGTTGTGGATAAAAACATTTCATTTATAATCTAATGAAAAATGGATTAACATTTTAGACTTTTCTCTTAGGCACCTCACTTTATGATCTAATAAAATTCCATTCACTCGATAGATTACATTTTGGGGGTTGAGCCTACAAGAAACGTTTTTGTCTTTTAGATTAAAAATATGTATTTCTAACAACAAAACTAAATATTTTGAGCCATATAAAATTTCATCTCTCTAGTCTCACTGAGAGACACACTCTCAGTTGTGCAGAAATTGATATCTTTGCATGCATTAGGTGGCAATGCCACTTAGCATGCCCCTATTTCTGGCACCCTAAATCTCCTTTGAGCAAGGTACCCAGAATATCCAGGCATAACTGCATGGCACTATAGAATAGATCTGACATGAAATAAAAATGTCTGTATCTCAGGGAACATTTTCAGTTTACTATCCTCCTAAATTCACCCCCCCTCATTTACCCAACCTTGATGGATCTATTATTCATAATTTAGATATTCATCTTAAAGAATCTTAAATATTCATCTTAAAATATGAAGAAGAAAACAAACTAATATAACTCATTTTTCTTGGTGATGAGACAGTGTGGATTCTGAGTCCATGCAGCAAGGGTGGTTTGAGGGCATGGGGCCTTCCCTGAAATGGGGAGAGCTAAGTGGATATGTAAGGAAAGCAAAAAGGCATTCAAAGCTGAGGGAAAAGAGGCAAGCAAGCAGCTGTGGTGTGCTGGGTAGGTTTAGAGTATCTTGACTGTGGCTCTTCCTAGCTGTTTCATCTTGGATGAACACAGTTGTTTCCATGATCCCATCTGGAAGGTTGAAAACAACTAACGTGGGGGTTTATTGGTATCATTGTATCAAATAATATAGGTGAAAATCTTTTTGTAAGCTACAGAGCAAGATACATACATACACATATTATTTTGCTAGGTAGGGAGAAGGAAATGCATACTGTAATCCAAAGAGAGAGCCTGACACACTTTGTCTTTCTCACAATATTACCCAGTTTTATGTTTTAATTTCAGTTTTAGAAAATGATTGTATTTGAAATACAGTCTCTGTCATCCTGGACTCAATATATTTTGAGGTTAAAGACTCCACACAAGTAGGAAGAAAAACACAGGTTTTTGGCAAAAATTAAAATTCTAACCTCAGTTATGCCCCATGATTTATTTTTCATTGAAGTCGGTTAGACTCCATAATTGTTCAGTAAGACAAAAAGATCAATGCCTCACATTGTTTGAAATGCATTTTTTGGCATCTTTTCAGTGACTTAACAGAGAAAGGAGTGGAGGATACTGGAAACGATTCAAGCATTTTACTGCGAAGCAATGTCTGCACATTGCAGGTGCTTAATAAATACACGTGTGCTGTCTGATTTGTAATTTAAAGTACCCAGGTACTAAAAGATAACTGTGTGTATATTCTAAATATATGTGTAATTCATAATCATGTACAATTTAAATTAATCTACCTTAATTTAAGTAGGGGGGTTGTTGGATGGGACCACATCCACTTTGCCGTGATACTGTTTATTGTTCCCTGCTGCTAACTGAAACGGGCAGCTTAGAACCACACAACAGCTGCTGCAGGTTTGTCCCAGGAGAGGCTGAGGAGACCGGAAAACCGCTGCCGGTGTAATGTGTATTCATATCCGTCTTTAGAAGCTCCCCCAAGCTGAGCTCTTTTCAGTAGCCTCTGGGAGTCGGAGGACACGCACAGGGGGAGCGGACTGTGCAGAGCCTGCTGAAGATTCTCAGATCGTGCTCATGAAAAATCGAAGCAGGCACCTGAAGCTGCGTGTCGGGTTGACTGCGACCATCCGCTGATTTGTTGGTGCCAAGCAGCTCTAAGGACATGCTGGGTGGGATGTTAACCCCTGACCAGTTCACCTAAATCAACAGGTGATACCTCTGACAAGGACAGGCGGGACGATTAGCATTCTCGTATGGAATAGGGAACATAGGAGAGAGAGAACTCGCCCTAGAGTTATTCTCCCTCCTGATGCAGGATGTGGACTGCGTTAAAAACAGGCTGTTCACTGAAGTGAAAGCAGAAGACTATCAAAGTTACCCCCACAAAAGAGAGGGCGCTCCTTTTGTGAAGACGCTGTCCTACTTGTGTGGTAGCTACACTGGGGCTTGGATTTAACCAATTGGCTCCTTTCAGCGACATCTTTCAGCAAGACAACGCTTTGACTCTTAACACCCCGCCTGCAAACATGGTCATTTCTTTGCTCTGGCAGCTCCCTAAGATGTTCTCCATTTCGAACAAATCTACTTCGTGATGAGAAGAGCCCTGTAATATTTCAAAATAGAATGAGCTATTTGCACTTCATTTATGTGTTTTGTTTTCCCTTTCTTGATGGCTGATTTTAGAAGAAGCATTTTGGTAAAAGGACGCCAGGAACAGAAAGTGAAGACCAGGAAAGTGTTATCCAAAAAACTCAGTGATATATCCTAGTGCTCTATGCTAAGTTTGAGCGATTTTATCATTTTTTTCTTCAGCTTCAGTGAAAAAAGAAATGTAATCGTACCATCTCCTAGTTCTCTTTGGGTGACAAATATATAAGCAATTACACTTTAAAATTGATGATCTTAACACTATTCTTAAAATGCTCTTTCAAAGGTACGTTCAAAACATTAGAACACTTATTATTTATTCCCTGTAGCTTCCAATCCTTTCAAAAACTTCACCTCCTATAAAATAAAAATAGAATCAAACTTTAATTAAAGTGATGAAAAATGTATGATATATATGCATTAATGATGATTCATAAAAAAGTAAAGAAGAATCGAGGATAAAGAAAAAAATGAAAAAAGGGACTGATTTAAAAATTAATATTTCTGGAAACAAATTGCCAGCAAGATTTTACTTAGAAATCTTCTCTTTTGACTGATAAAGAAGCACCTTTAATAATTTTATCTTCTTTTTTAGAGCTAGTGATCATTTACTTTGCAATGTTTTCCTACTGAAAATAGTAGTTTTATGTAGTCACAAGCAAATATATTCATAGTTTTGACTGAAATAAGCCAACCAAATTACTCATTGTGCCAGTGACTTAAGTTTTCCATATAGTGGGGCTCTATGCAAAATACAAACTTTTTAGTATTTAAAAATTCATCGTTCATCCTACCCCCAACCCTTCTCCCCCCCACACACACACATAAACATAGATACCTCATAAAATTCACCCTCAAGGATCAGACAGATCACGTTGGTGGAATCAGGATCTAAAACATTAACATGCTGGTAGTAGCTGCATATGTTGAATTTTAATGCCAAAAATATATATTATATATAAAATGGTTATCATGGAATATTTTCACGGCTTTTTATAAGCATATGTCATTCGCGTTTAGAGTTAAACATTTAGAACATTTATATTTTGAAACGCAGCATGAAATCAAAATGAAGTAAGTGGAGAATCCGCCTCAATGTTGTTTTTCTGTGCTCCAGAGTACTCTACTATTTATGACTTGTCTGTCTGCAGGGCCCACTTCACCAGTCGAGCACATGGCTACTCCTTCTAACAGAAATGTTGTGTTCTCTGTCAGCGGACGGCGTCATTACTAAGATTATTTATAGTGTTTACATACAGAAGTCACAACCTCTGAATCTAACGGGAAGGAAGCCAGAGGCCAGTTTGAAGGACAGAACTTGTACCCCACAAATCAGTGTGTAGGTGTGGCAGTCATCTCGGCTGGTGGTACGAATTGTGTCAATCCGTCGGCCCAGTTTTAGGACCCCCATACATAGAGCGAGAATTTTATGAGTGAATGAACAAGAGGCGGAAAGTGAGCGGCCAGGCAAAGGCCTGTCTTTTTAATGAACTATACTTGTTATATAAGCCAGAAGATAGAAGGCTCGTTTGAGATACAATTTTTTTTTCTTTTCTCTAACACGATGTTACCGTACTTGCACTGTTTCAAGTTAGCAATTATTTTACAAGGAGTTGAAAAGGGGGGGGGAAAGATATCATTTAATACAATGCTTAACCTTCAGCAGATGAAGCAAGGTGAATACAATTTAAGAGTAAAAGCATAGGATTTTTTTTTTTCTTGGCTTAAAATCAACATAAGCAAGAGAATGGAGCCTACTAATTATGCATGCATTTTTTTCCTAATGCACTAATCATTTCTATGCTTTTCTGTGCTGCAGTGTTTTAAGAGAAGATAGTGCTATGAGACAGGTAAGAGGAGGAACTAATAAAAAAAGGTATTGACTGTCAGAACCCTAGGTGAAAATCAGAAAAGCGCTTACTAGTATAATTTTTAAGAACAAAAATATTGATCCAGGAGATTTAAGATAAATTTTGCCTAATAATGGTGAAAATAATTTCACAAAGGGACCTAATTATTAAAAAATATAATATGTAATATTCAAGTTAACAGTAATTCAAGAAAAAAAAAAGTGATCTACTTCCAAAATGTGTCGGTAATGGTCAAATGCAGTGAAATACTAAAATAGTCGTAGAGTTTTTTTTTGTTATCTGTCCTATGCGGGGTGCGGGGGGGAACAAAGGTCAAGAAAGACTGACTTCCAGATGCGGAGCCTCATTTAGATGTGTCTGGAGACTTGGAAGCTTGACTAGCTTACGTTCTCCTACAAATGGACCTCGAGAGCTTATCTGGAGGTTTTTGCAGGGCAGTGAGCCACCTGCAGACACTCGACAGAAGAAGTGTTCTGGGTCCTCCATTATAGGGGAAGGTCATCTTGGTCAGACCGTGCAGCTCAGGAAGGGATGCACGTGGAACCTTGGGAGGACAGGACTAACCAGCCAGATCAACCCTGGCAATCGACAGGGTGACAGATGTCACAGTCAGATGGCCCTCACATCCCCCAAATAATCTTAATGTGTGCCTCTCTTCCTCCTTAATCTTGCTAATGCTAGAGATCAAATATAATCTATTGTTTTGTATTCACCCCATACAGAGATGAGGGGATATCGGAATCATCCTAAATGCCAAAAATTACACCTTGTTCTTAATAGATTATGTCTTTTAATCAGACTGCAATTCTGGGTGCTATGTGCTATCATCTCTGCTTTGTAGATAAACTAAGGTCAATGAAAGAAGACAGCTTGTCCAAGTCCCATACCTGGGAACAAGTTAGAACAATCTCATTCAGAAAATAGTGCTCTTTCCATCATAACTTACGTATGAATTGCATTGCTCACTTCATTTTCCACTACTTGCTCAACAAATGCTTATTCTATGGAATTTCCTTTAGATTTTAAAACTTAATTTTATGAGACTTATTTTGCATTCTGGTTTATTTAATTTTACATATAACATTTTATATTTTTGTCCATTATCATTTATAAAATTATATATGCAATAGATAGTATACATTTTATGTATGTGTACGATATTACAGATAATATATATTTACTTTATATATATGTGTGTGTGTGTGTGTATATACACAAGATCAAATTGGGCGGAGGCCTGGAGTTAAACTGGCCTGTAGTAACTGGAATGATATTTATTTTACAATTGTGACAGAGCTTCATAGATAATTTTTATAATTCTTATTTTATTTTGTTTGTTTATTTTTCCTAGAATTCCCAGATGCTCAGAGGTGAATACAAAACCCTTTCTCTCCCATAACTTGTCCTAAAGTTTTCCTTCTTCCTCTGCTAAATCATGGTTTTTATTTTTATATTATTAGATTTTTATACACATGAATTATTATAACTTGCATCAATTATTTTTAGAAAAGAATGGAATACGATTATATGTTTTTGAAGAGAAGATCTAAGGTTCATTTGCTACATGATCTAAGCTAGGTTTCTTTACCTCTCCTTCCTAAGTAATCATCTTTTGATTGATGGCTACATTCAGTAGAAAAATAAATAATTATTCAATACTTTTTAACCCCCTAAAATCTTCAGGCATATTCCCTCCAGGAAGATTTGTAAACCGTTGTAAACCACTCTCTCATGTGTGCAAAACTGAGAAGATGGTAAACTAGAATGGGTGACTGGCTCTTATAATGTAATTTTGGCGTGTCGTAGTCTAGAAAATGCTCCAAAGAAATCCTGGGGAGACAGAAGACACTAGTATTTGGTGTTTGGGAGAGGAATGCAAATAACATCCCAAGTAGGGAAAGAAAAAAAAATCCCACTGAGATAGGTTGCACTGTCGATTATGATTTGCACACTTCTTCCTCCTTGCCTCACCCTGGCAAAGCCACTGCCTGCACAGTCATTGCAAAGCAGAAGAAGGGCAGCATGAGTCAGGCTCCGAAGGATAAGACTGGGGTGCCATCCATACATGGGTGGAGGGGACACACCAGCCAGGCCAAAAGCAGTCCTTCCGACACATGCCCTCTTCACAGCCAGACCAGGGGCTTACAGTCGGGGAAGAATCAACTTCAAAGAGCCGTGCAGCGCGGGTAAAAGGAAAGCTCCGCACTGGAAGAATCACCTGGCGGAGGCCCAGCACGTTCCCTGATCTTGGCTCAAAGGGTGGCATCGGTGGTCTTCCATTCTGAAAACATTTCTCCATTACCTTCGACTGACCAGACAGTATACAAATCAGGCATCGAATACTGCTGGTGCTAATTCATTCTCTCATCTCCCAACAAGGCACCAAGACCAACTATGGCATCAAATAACCTCAAGGAAACAAGCAAGTATCTAAGGAGTAACACTGAAAGAAAAAGAAAAAGTTAAGGAAAAAAGAAAAAGAAAGAAAGAAAAGGAAGGAAGGGAGTCCCAAATAGATGTAATACAAAACAAAAGGTGACTCTGATTTAATGGAACAGTACAATGAGAATTTAAAAGAATCATGATAATTGTTTCCAAAGTGATAAAAGAGATATATTAGTTGTCAAAAAAGAACATTTAAAATAAAATAATAAGACAGGGTATGAAAAATAAAGTATTTGATGAAAGTACATGAAAACAGAGAAGATTCTATTCTATTGAAAATCATTTAGTAATTACATGTATTATGTATTAAATTTTTATTTATTAAAATTTATTAAAATTATGTTAATACATATTTATATTGTGTAGACATTAATTTCCAGTAATGGAATCTATCTTAATAATCTTAAATAATACACTGATATTATATATTACTTATATAAAAATATATGTATGTATTATGTGAGATTATTAATATGTATTATGTACCATATAAGGTCATATATTACCTATGTATTCTTTTGCATACATTTATATATTTACATAATTCATTCAGTGAAATTATTCTACCTTTTAAATATTTTTGTAAACAAACTCAAAATTATGTTCAGCAAACATTTCCTTTACTAATTTAATAGTCACAATCGTATAGACTGAGAGTTCTGGCTGGTATGTATTATGCCTCTAAATATTAAAGTACTGTGCCTAACCTAATAAGTACACCAAACATAAAAACTCATTTTTTGGTTCCTAAGACTAAGAATAAATATACACTTAATTTATATTTTATGGTATCTATTGCATAATAATCTACATTTTCAAACCAAACATAAAAGCTAACCAAGGGTTTAACATTGTTAAAGGCACCTGCACTAGCAACTTTTCTCAGTCGTTTTGAGACCCATAGTTGAAATACAATTTAATTAAGGTGAAATAAAGTATCTCAAGCTTATAATAATTTCGTTTTATATTATAAGTGGAGCCAGCAGTGCATTAAAAATATGTAATTCATCATGAACAAGTAGGATTTCTCAAAGGATTGAAAGAATAGCTCAACTAGAAGAATTTGTAAATGAAATGACCACATTAGCAAACTAAAGGGAAAAAGTTTATCAGAAGATGGAAATGTTAAATTTATGTTGCCTATTTTTTATTAAAACTCAGAAAATTAGGAATAGGAATACTTCCTAAAGTTGATAAATCTTTCATAATTTTTTAAAAGATTTTATTTATTTATTTATTTGACAGAGAGAGAGAAAGGTCATAAGCAGGGGGAGTGGGAGAAGGAGAAGCAAGCTTCCCACTGTGCAGGGAGCCCAATGTGGGACTGGATCCAAGGACCCTGGGATCACAACCCAAGCGGAAGGCAGATGCTTAACTGACTGAGCCACCCAGGTGCCCCAAACCTTGTTCATAATTTTTTAAATTTTATATATATTCTCTTTAATTTGAATATAAATCAAATTCCTGGTTTAAACACTGTAGTTTTTAACATAGACCTGGAGATCTTTGCTAACATGGTAAGATCTGGGAAAAAAAAAATACTCAAATGAAAAATTTAAATAATCTCATTACTCATCCACATAAGAAAAAAAATCAAGAGAATCACATGAAAAATTTGTAAGACTGTAAGAAAGTTTAACAAATTTAACACAAGCAGTGTCAAATTTTAAAACAAATGACATGTCTGTACTTCAGCATCCATCAACAGGAAAATAATAAAATCATTCAAAGGATATGCAATTTTATCAAGTTGATAATGTTATTAATTTTATTACCAAATAATAAAAATAATAACACATATTAGAATAATGTCAAAAATCACTACACATTATGTGTTCTGAATATACAGTCCTTTGATCTTTGTTCTTCTATTGTTGTCACTTAAATGAACCCATTTATATATGGGCCAGCAATGTTTCAAATGGTGGAGGCTCTGCGGGTCTTCTAGCGGCCACCTTCCCTGTGACTCAGGAGGGATGGTATAGGTCGGCTACTAATTTCATGCGGGGACCACAATGCCCAGATCCCCACAGCTCATCTCACCCAGGTTTCAGAAGGACCGCGTGTGCTTTGCATGCTTGCATATTTCTATTTCCTCACCATTTCCCTGAGGGAGGGTCTATAACTGGTCTGGTATTTATGCAGATTCCAACCCTCTTGGTACGTTTAGCCAAATCACTTTGATGTCTTCATTCTTTATATTACCTCTGGTGATAATCCCTATGTGCATTTACTTCCTCTTAAAAAAATTATGAAATTTTAAACAATTTCTCTGTTCAAGTTATGTAACTGGGCTGTAACCAAGTGCTGCTGTCACTCTCCTGCCTCTCGAATTCTCCTTTAATGGTGAGCAGTGAACAGGCCCTCAGGAAGTGTGTCCATAGTTGGGTCATGTGGCATCGCAGAAAGGCAACTATTTCCTGCCTTCCTCATTTAAGTCTTAACTACTACCTTGACATCTGTCCATGGGGGGAAAAACTGCAATATTAATATAACTCTTAAATTTCTGTTTTTCTATGCATGCAGAATACTGGAGTATAAGATCATAATATTTGGTTTTTAGTGTAGAGGACATTTCAGTTCTGTGTGTGTGAGAGAGAGAGAGAGAGAGAGAGAGAGAGAGAGAAAGAGTAGTGAGAAGGCAAGAAATGATGGTAGAATAATGTACTGAGATGTATCATATTAAGTGTTCCTTCTGCAAGTTCAGATCCTTTAGCCTGGGAATTATTTTAGGATTTGAGAAAACTGAGTCTCTGTTCTCCAGAGTTAGAATTTTTCTAGCACTAAACCTTCATATTACTAAACTCACATATGATAAACACATACATAGATAATCTTTTATTACCTGCCACCGGTCAAATTTAGTTTGAGGTCATCTTTTGTTTGTAATAGAAGCCACAGCCACCCAGGAGAGCTCTTCTCGTGAGGATGGCAGGGGTGCCACAGGGCAAACAGAGGGGATGGGGGATGAAATTTAAACTGAGGGATGAGAATGAGCCAGGAAGGGAAGACAGCATTGCTTACAAAATACATTCACAGGGCGCCTGGGTGGCTCAGTTGGTTAAGCGACTGCCTTCAGCTCAGGTCATGATTCCAGAGTCCTGGCATCGAGTCCCACATTGGGCTCCCAGCTCTGCGGGGAGTCTGCTTCTCCCTCTGACTTTCTCTCCTCTCATGCTCTCTCTCACTTTCTCTCTCTCTCAAATAAATAAATAAAATCTTTAAAGAAAAACAAAACAAAAAAAAAACAAAATACATTCACATACTGCATGTAATTCTTATGAAAGTCCTATGAAGTAAGGGCATATATGATTAGTCTGATTTTATAAATGCAAAAAAAGATGTTGTGAAAGAATGAATGGCATACAATATCACAAAACAAAATAGTATCTATAGGAATAGTTCTGAGTTCTTTTCTGGAGGGTGAATGATGGAGTAGGACGAATTCTTTCCAATTTTTTATAGTACTTCCTCATTTAACTTCAAACTCTTTCACAAAAAAAAAACAAAAAAAACCGAAAAACAAAAAACATATAAAAAACACTAAACAGTATTCCACTATGAAATACTCTGCTTTTCTTTAGGCTTTCTAAATGTTTCCAGTAAAAAGAAGATGTTCCACCTGATATGACAGACAGAAAAGTATGTCTAAATTTTAAAGTTAACAGATTATATTACAGAAAAAGTTCTAAATGCAGTCCTGAACTCTGAGAGGTTACAGCTCAAAGTCTACCACAGCCCACGCTGATGGTAGGCTGCGTATTTGAGACAAAGAGCTTGTTCCTTTAGTAAATACATTTGCTTGGAATTGTTATCTCCTTCTACCATGAAACCTAAGTTGAATTTATTTCCGGAAAATAGATCCTGCTTCGGTTATAGAAATAGATTAGAAGATTTTATTTCCTTCATCAAAGATGACCTGAATCTGGATGATGTAATAGCTCAGAGTCATCTAAAGAACTGATACTGTCTATCTAAAAATGTTAAGGATGTTAAAGAACAAGAAAAATTAGAAAATCATCTTTTTATGAAACACTAAAAGTTCAAAAAAACATTTATTCCGTGCAACACTTAAAACACTATTAAAGTATTACCTTCAAGTGTAGGCTGTCGCTTTTCATTGCTTTGCTATTACTATTCAAATTTAAGGTAATTGTGCATGACTAAATCCTATTTCAATCAATTTTTGAAGCAAGGTTTTATAATTTTCTTTATTCTTACCCTATCCTACCTGAGTTTTGCTCTTTCCTACCTCAGCTTTGTGTTTTAGACAATCGATCAAGTACAAAAGAATGCTAAAATAACACAACTTGTTTCATCAACCTTAAAAAAAAAAAAACAGTCAGGTCTTTTAATTTTTCTTACTTTTGGTCTATCATTAATAACCTGGTATTTATGCTCCACAAGTAAGTGAAATCATATGATAATTGACTCTCTCTGCTTGACTTATTTCACTCAGCATAATCTCCTCCAGTCCCGTCCATGTTGATACAAAAGTTGGGTATTCATCCTTTCTGATGGAGGTGTAATATTCTATTGTATATATGGACCCATATCTTTTTATCCATTCGTCTGTTGAAGGGCATTTTGGCTCTTTCCACAGTTTGGCAATTGTGGCCATTTTTGTTATGAATCTTGGGGTACATATAGCCCTTCTTTTCACTACATCTGTATCTTTGGGGTAAATACCCAGTAGTGCAATTGCAGGGTCATGGGGTAGCTCTATTTTTAATTTCTTAAGGAATTTCCACACTGTTTTCCAAAGTGGCTGCACCAACTTGCATTCCCACCAACAGTGTACGAGGGTTCCCCTTTCTCCACATTCTCTCCAACACTTGTTGTTTAGGAGGAGATTATGCTGAGTGAAATAAGTCAAGCAGAGAGAGTCAATTATCATAGGGTTTCACTTAACTTGTGGAGCATAGGGAATAACATGGAGGACATTAGGAGAAGGAAAGGAAGGGTGAATTGGGGGAAATCAGAGGGGGAGATGAAGCATGAGAGACTATGGACTCGAGAAACAAACTGAGGGTTTTGGAGGGAAGGGGGTGGGGGATAGGTGAGCCTGGTGGTGGGTATTAAGGAGGGCATGGATTGCATGGAGCACTGGGTGTGGTGCGTAAACAATGAATCTTAGAAGACTGAAAAAATAAATTAAAATTAAAAAAAAATAAGAAAATTCTTTCACCTGGAGAAAAAAAATAATTACCTGGTATTTAACATTTATGTGTTCCCCTCTCATTCATGCGAAAAAGTAAAAGGGAGGGAAAAAGATAGAGAAGACTGTTTTTTACAGGCGGTCTAAACTTTTCCTTATGTTTATGTGGATATGTACATAAATTTTATGTGTGCTATACTGGAAAAAAGCAAAATTTCCTGCAAACAGACATACTTACAAATACTTTTTTATGAAAACTTACACGTCTTATGATTTTCAGGAATTCAATCACTCTCCCTCAGTAAAACTCATTGCATTTACTTCTAAAATGAGGATAATAATCCCTAAACACATCGTCAAATGTTTGCACTTGGATATCTTGACATACACATCAAAACCCTTCATAATATAAAAATCCTCTATCTAACTACCCATTAAAATAATCCCACTATATATTATTTGCCTTGAGCATAGTGTCTTATTTTTTTTTTTGAGCATAGTGTCTTATTTTCTTGTGTATTTTTCCATCGTTTTTATAGTGCCTAACACAAAGCAGAACATGATAAATAGCTTTGTCCCCAATAAGATTATCTTTTTTTTTTTTTTAAGATTTTATTAATTCATTTGAGAGAGAGAGAGACAGAGAAAGAGCATGAGTAGGGGAGAGAGGCAGAGGCAGAGGGAGAAGCAGACTCCCTGCTGAGCTGGGAGCCCGACGTGGGGCTCGATCCCAGGACCCTGGGATGATGACCTGAGCTGAAGGCAGACACTTCACCGACTGAGCCACCCAGGCATCCTGACAATATAATCTTTGAATGGGTCTCTGAATTTGCCTGGGATGCTCCTTCTCTCCACCTCTTCACTTGGCTATACTCTTACTCATCTCAGGCCTCAGCTTGAACATCAGTCATTTGGGCCTCCTCGCTGGGTTCACAGACCAGATTAGGGCTCACTGATATGCAGTGTCTAATACTCTGTAATTGTCCTAGTAATATTTAATAGAGTTAGAATCAACAAACTGCTTGTGTAATCATGTACTAACACCTTCTTGCAGGGCACCTGGGTGGCTCAGTCAGTTAAGCATCCACCTCTTGGTTTCTGCTCAGGTTGTGATCTCATGGGTTGTGAGATCGAGCCCTGCATTGGATTCCACATTCAGCAGGAAATCTGCTTGAAGATTCTCTCCCTCTGCCCCTCCCCCTGCACACACACTCTCTCTCTCAATTGCTGTTTCTCAAATAAATAAATCTTTAAAAAAAAAAACCTTCTTGTGCTACACCTGTACAATCCATAAAGGGCTTTATAAGTGCTATCTCTAGCATCTAACGATAAAAGTATTCAATAGAGATTTAGTTTGTTGAATGAGTAAATGAACAAATAAGTAAAGGTCATTCAGCAAAACTAGAAAGAAAAATGCTGCATCTAATATTTTCATGCTGTATTGGTTGCAGACAACTTAATCCACTCTAGTTAATTTAAGAACAGAGGGGTTTTATTAAGGGATATCAAATAGCTGACCAAAGCAGTGCACTCACTTGAGAATGGAGCCAGAACTAAATTTGGAGGAACAGCCTCGAACTCTAAATATGTAGAACCAGCTGGAACCCCTTCCAGGTCCCCTCTGTTGAACTAGCTTCATCAGATATCTGTCCCCACATCGCACTGGAGACCGGTGATGTCTCCATCATACCCATTTCAGCCTTGTGGAAGATGGGTCCCTCACGCGGTATTCATCAAGACTCTAATCAAAGCAGCATGTATTCTCCATTGGGAAGAGCTCTGCTCACACCTAACGCCTCATGTAACACTCCCATCTTACTACCCATCAGACTATAGGATATTGTGGTTTTGACAAATCAATGAGAGGCTCTGACCACATGACCATAGTTAGTTGCTCATTTCTAATGGGCCTGAAGAGCATGTCAGATGATATTGCTTTGCTTTAGAATCCAAAAGGTTCTAGATTATGGTTGTCCTTTGAGGGAATTACCCAAACTTCACACAGCAATTTTTTCTACCACAGATACCTCTAAAAGCCCTACAGTCTAATTCCATAAGCTAGATTATGTGGTGGAGCAGCAGACCATGTAACGAAATCTTAGAACTAGAGCAGAGATCTTTCTTCCTCTGAGACTCCCTTGTCTCCCATTAAATGGGTTGTAGCAGAAGTCTGGAATATGATGCTCTGAGTTCCTGAAGGAACCTAAAGGCACTGCATTCCTTCTTAGTGGTGGGAGGTATAAGATCTAATAATTCATCCTTACTTCCAAGGAGATGCTCTGACATGGGCCAGACCAATGGACTTCACTAAGGTTGAAGACTCCTGAATCTTCATTGGGTTAATTTTCCACCATCTGGATTGCATGTTTCTAACCAAAACCACCAATTTACTTGCCACTTCATGTTCGTCTGGTCCTCTAAATGTGATACCATCCATACAGTGGGCATTGTGATATTTTCTGAGTGTATAGGCATCTCTTTGGACTAGCTTATGACCAGGCAGAAGAGTTAATAGCCTTGGGGCCTGACCATAAATATATATTACTGTCCATGTTAATCTCATGTGAAAGAGAATTGTTTCTTTTCCTCCTTCCTAATAAAGAAGGAAAAATAAAAATATTTGCCAGATGAATGATCTAATACTATGTACTGTGGCTGTGTTGATCACCTCTAGAAAAGATACATCTGGGAGCACAGCTGAAACTGGGGTAAATTTGCATTAGTTCATTGTCAACTTAAAGGATCTGTCTGGTTTTTGTTTTGCTTTGTTTTGCAAGGCAAGACTGTATTTTAACAGGATGTGGTGGATCAGTCCCTGCATTTTAAGTGTGGCACTAACCTTGGCCATTCACTCCGGGATGTGAAACTGCTTTTGACTGATTCTTGATTATAGGTTGGGGTAAGGATTTTGAGCCTTCCACCAGACTTTACCCACTATAATAACTATAAATCCAACTCCATGGTATGCCTATTCCAAACAGATACTCAAGCACCTGGGAAATTACCACTGTGATTTGGACCCAGGGTAGGACTCCATTTATTTCCTACCACCAATATGCCCGTCTTTAACCACAAGGCCTCAATAAAGCTTTGCATCCCCAAGTATCAACTCGAACCCTGTATCAGAGAGGTCCTGATATTCCCTTTTTCCAGTGTACTATCTTCTAAGTAAACAGTATAGAATCATTTGTGGAAGGACTGGGGAATTCATTACTAAACTGCCAAAGTGTTTCTGAGTTACCACTCCTAGGAACTCAGTTTCCCCTTCAGTTGGTAGATTCCAGGTCTCAGTCATTAGATCTTTCATAATAAACAACTGATATATTTAGAATTGGTGAGTCTATTGGGTAAAAGAAATTATCACTTTCGTACGGAGTTGTAGGCATTTAAATTGGAAGAACAGAGTAAAATATATTCTATCTCAAAGAATGACTTCCAAAATGTGAAAATACAAATTTTCAAAATTTTAAAGTATGAGCATCGCAGCATTATTTCACATTGCGGCATTATTTCACAATGCAAAAAGATAAGTAGTTTTAGAAAAGAAAAAGGAAGGAAAAAAAGAAGAAAGAACGAAAACAATGCAAATACCTATCCATAGGTGGATGGCTATATAACTACCCATACAAATGAATATGGTGTGGCCATTCAAAAGAATTATGGATCTATATGTACTGACACTGAAATATCTGAAATATATTGTTAAATGTGAAAATCCCACTATTTTTTATTAGAAGCATAATTTACATATATGAAAATGGACAGATTTTAGATGTACTGTTTGATTTGTTTTTACAAAGACAACAACCCATGCAAACCCACACACTTATCAAGGAATAAGAAAGGATTGTTGGTCCCCTTCCCAGTCAATCCTCCCATCCCAGAAGCAGCCAATGACTTTTAAGGCGGTAGATTGGTCTTGCTTCTTCTGGAACTTCATTAAATAGAATCATGTGGGATGTAATATCTCATGTCTGGCTATTTTGCTCAGTATATTTTTTTGAGTTTCATCCATGTCAAGGGATGTATCAGTAGGACACATCTTTTTATTTCTGAATACTAGGATATTCATTTTCTTATTTTTATGATGTGGCTTTAATACAGACTTGCTCAATGAGACTTCCCACAAACCCCTACATTATAATTGCTTATTTCTAGCTTCTTTATATTCCCCAAATTATACTTTTATACATTAATTTATTCATAATACACTTTTCATGAGGTTTCCCTTCAATATCTACCAAACTTCAATAAACCCGTATTGAGCTCTGCCTGCTTAGCTGCCCTGAAGTCTGTTGCACTCTCAGCTTCGACTTCGTACTTGACTTACATTTTCCATTCAGATCATCAACCACAGTTGACAAATATGTTTTTTAATGTTTGATTTTGAATTCTGAATTTTGTTTGGATTATAACAGGAAGTACAACAAACACATTCTTTCTTCAAAAGGCTAATAAGGATCACAAGTGAACGTGGCAATCTCCCAATATCTCCATCTGAGGATGCAGCTTGTGAAAATATAAGCACACAATCACATTACAAAGCATACGCATGAAATTCAGAAGGAAGTGAAAATAAAAATAAAAACTTAAAAAAATAAACCTTCATGGGATGCAGCACCTTCTGTTAGATTTGCATACATTATAGACATGGAGGTGCAAAACATTCCTTTTTTGCTCTTTCTAAATCAATCATCTTTCAAAATAAATGACTGGAGCTCTTTGAAACATTATCTGCATTCTGTGGTAGATTCGTAGCAAACAAGAATAGCAATGGAAAATGACAAACAGATTTAAAACAAAAACTAAAATTGCTCGTATTAGACAACTGTAAGTGAATCCTTGCAAAATGACTTTAGGGACAAACTACAGATTCAGATCTTAAATGACTAGCAGATTTCTACTACCAAAACCAAAAACAAGGATGGTGACAAAACTCTCAATATTCTAAGACAAAATCACTAATTTCTCATAGGTCTTTTATTATTTTTTTTTATATTTTTAAAGATTTTATTTATTTGACAGAGAGAGATCACAAGTAGGCAGAGAGGCAGGCAGAGAGAGAGGGGGAAGCAGGCATCCCGCTGAGCAGAGGGCCTGATGCGGGGCTGGATCCCAGGACCCTGAGATCATGACCTGAGCCTAAGGCAGAGGCTTAACCCACTGAGCTACCCAGGTGCCCCAGGTCTTTTATTTTTAAAGGATTAAATTATCTGAATGGATCTGAATCTGAGAATGAGTGAAAAATACCAAATGTTATCATGGAGGGAAAAAAAACTAAGAAATATCACATTTTGCTAAGAAAACTATTTTAAATTTCTAAACTGTGTATTGATACTTACATTTCAATAAACTCATAAAATATAATATCAAAATTAAAAAGGGGAAAAGTACAGTAACTGAAGTAATGTTCAAAATAATGCAATATCTAAAAGTAAAAAAATGGAATAGCAATCCTTAAACTAAACTTCTTATAGAGTTTAGACAACACTGTGTGGGATTCTGAAAACATCTGACAAGATAACGATCTGAATTTTAAGCTTTTCTATTTCTTATAAAATAGTGTATATGCAATGTCTTTCCTTAGGGAAATAGAGAGTCCCTAAACTAACTGTGTTAGTTAGGATTATGTCAGGAAAACAGAAGCCATTATGGATATTCCTGTAAAAAAGGACGTTCATAAAGGACTTGGAGCCTTATAAAACCACTGGAAGGCTCAGAAGAAAATGTCAGGTTGGGGTCCCATGACTGTCTTAGCTGCCTAGTACAACAGAGATCCTGCTACCCCAAATCATGCCTTCTGCTTCTATTTCTCTTGAATGTTGTGCAAATGTATCTCATTGGCAGAATGTAATCTAAACCATATAGGAAAAGGATTTGGGGGGAATGTAAAAAAATGCAGGATGAAGTAGCATCAATTTTAGATTGGTAAGAAACATAATAAAATAGTATTTGATTACATATGGTTACATACCTACATTTGGTTACATACATATATATATTAACAGAGAATAATACTAAAGTGCAATAGGAGGTATATACTTTTCATTCATTTAGCATCTGCCACATGTCAGTTCTGGGCTTGATGCTGGGACTCTGTACTAAAAATATACAAAGTCACTGCAATGATAGTTTCCAGTTCAAAGAGGAATCTAATATTATTCCACAATCACACAAATAAATGCAAACTCCTAGCTGTGATAAATGGTACCATCCTGCCATAAGAACATAAGAAATGGGGGCCAAACTTTACCTAGGGTGTCAGGAAAGACACATTATTCAACTATGAAGATCAGCAGTCAGTTAGTAATGTTACAGCACTGAAAGAAGTTTAAAGAATCAAAATTTAAACCCAGAAGTGAAAATAGAGGAGATAAAACCGTTGCCTAAAAATATCAGAGAATGATTTGATGAATAAAGAACATTCATAAGGATGGGGCACCTGGGGGGCTCAGTGGGTTAAAGCCTCTGCCTTCAGCTGAGGTCATGATCTCAGAGTCCTGGGATTGAGCCCCGCATCGGGCTCTCTGCTCAGCAGGGAGTCTGCTTCCCCCTCTCTCTCTGCCTGCCTCTCTGCTTGCTTGTGATTTCTCTGTCAAATGAATGAAATCTTTAAAAAAAAAAAAAAAGAACATTCATAAGGAAACATACACTATAAGAAGCAAATTGGTAGAACTAGTAAAAATTTAGAATTCTACATCTCAACACCTTCCCATCCTTCTGACTATAAAGACTGTGTTACAGAATCTTATCTACAGATTTATCAGTTCTCAGTTTTGTACATCTATGCCCTTGAGATGTCTACTTCATGTGTGCAAAGGCCTTTGACTTGGCATTTCAAGATTTCTCAATAGGATTACTTTTAAGGTTCTTTGGCTTCTCTCTTTCTTTCTGTTCTTGACAAAAAATGCTCTTAGTGTACCAAGAGAAATGGTAACAGCTAATATTTACTGACTACTAGCAATGTGTCAGGCCATCTGAATGCATGAGTTTGCAAAATCTTTGCAACCACCTTTTCAGGCATGAATGAAGAGAAGAGAGAATCTGAAAACAGGCAGCTTGCCTCTGGAGCCCAGATTGATCCCTCATTCAATCCCTAAAGCCTCACTAGGAGAGAAAACTATGAGGACAGTTATTTTATACATCAGAAAACTGAGGGTCAATGATATTAAGTCAACCATCTAAGATCAATGGCAGATATGGAATTTAAAATCATGAGTATTTGGTCCCACACATGTTTCTTAAGGGTCAAGAGGAAAGAAAGGTGTCTGTATAGAAATGGCCACCAAAAATATTGGTGAAATAATCTCAAGATACATAATCCTATATGTGGGAATGTAAAATTTGCTATGAAACATTCAAGTAATA
>CM052889.1:7677817-7720783 GCA_028534135.1 Potos flavus | reverse complement strand
ACCAATCAGGTAGCGCTGAGTGTTCAAATGCGAATGCCAGCCAATAAGACTCCAAGTGTGATGGAAAGTTCCGAACTTGTTTGTGCCTGTCTATAAAAGCTGTAAGATCCACGCCTCGGCTCCTCCTTTTCGACAACTCAGCTTACGAGTGCGCGGAGGACCAGGTTCGAACCTGCAATAAATGACCTTTGCCGCTTGGCTTTGACTCTGGACTCTGGTGGTTCATTCTTGGGAGGGTCACCGGATCTGAGCATTACACCTTCTAATACCCATCTAAGGTGTTGCTTACAGGTTGCAGGAATAGAATGTGGGAATATTCAGGGGGTTGTTCTTCAGCTTACCACCAGTAGGTAAATCTTTTCAATCCCTGGCCTTGTCAATTAAACCACATCCCAATTTGACTTCTTACTAGGCCTCAAGGGCCACATTTTCCTGAGGTTTCGAAATGTCACACATTCATGTAGCATTGCAGCTGTTTAACAATAATCATTTGACAGCTTGTAATAATGGCTATTTATCAGACCTGGCCAGCATACATCAAGGATTGCTCAAAATCTTTTTTGCATCTTCTTTATCATAAACTCCAAGGAATCTCTTTCTGTTCACTGATTCAGTTTCCACAAGCTCTGGGTTTCCTGAGGTCTAAGATATGGGATTTCGCTCAAAAATCTGTCAGTTGTATCTGTCCAGGCCCATTGTTTTTAAGTGAAGTATTCATTCATACAAAGAATAAATGCATAGACAGATTGATAGTTAGATGAGAGATAGACCTAAAAATAATAACTAATTTTACCGATATTGTTTGAACTTGTTGTGTCCCTCTCCTGAGTTATCAGACCATTTTAAGTCCTAAAAACATATTGGCTGATGACTCAAGGCCTTTGAACTCTCCCTCACTGTATTAGTCAGGGTTCCCCAGAGAAACAGAACCAACAGGCTATAAAAGGACATATATTATGAAAAATTGGCTCGTGTGATTATGGAGGCTGAGAAGTCCCACAGTCTAACATTTGCAAACCAGAGACCCAGGAAAGTCTGTATGATTCAGTTAGTCTGAAGGACTGAGAATCATGGAAGCCAACAAGCTAAATCTCAGTTTGACGGCAGGAGGAGGTGAGATGAGATGAGATGTTGCAGTTCATGCAGTCGGGCCAAGAGAAAAAGACTTCACCCATCCTCTACCTTTTTGTTCTATTCAGATCCTCAACAGATTGGATGATGCCCACTCCCATTGGGGAGGAACAATCCCTGATTCCACCTATTGCAATGCTAAACTCATCAGGAAACACCCTCACAGACACAGCCAGAACTAATGTTTGACCAGATATCTGGGCATCCCCTAATCCAGTCCGGTTGACACCTAAAATTAACTACCATACTCACTTCTTACTCTGGTAAGCCCTGCCCTGTTTTTGCCAATTTACAGTCAGGTAAAAATGTATTTGTGTTGTAATAATTTTTTTTCATTTTTATTTATTCTGTGGATTAAAGATGTATCGGGGTCTTGACTGGGTTAGAATAAGATTCGATCAAATTTGTCAGGATGCATTGTAAGACAGAACCTGAAGGAACATTTTGCCTCTGCTTAGGAGCCTTCTGTGGGGCGGGAGCAATGGACCTTTCCCTCACTTAGATTTAAACATACATGGAAGAATGTCTAGGATAGCAGGGTGGAACCACAGTTGGCAAGTTCTTACAGGGCAAGATGCCAGAGCCCCTGACACAGAATTCACCCAAGAGAAAGAAGTGTTGCCAGGAAAACCAGACTCAGCAACAGAAGCAAAGTTGGAGGAGAGTGGTAGTTTGGTGCTTCCTAGCCCCTAGGTTTTGACCCAGCCCATTAGATACTCTGATGACACCCATTTTCCCTGGGGAGGAAATGTCTGTGTGACATAAAAAGGCACTTCTCGTTAGTTGGAATGGTAAGAGGCAAAAACAACCCCATTCTGGGAAACCTCCTCCAAGCAACTATCCCGGGGCAAGAATTGCCGCAATTCCTCCTTTGCAAGAAGTAATCACAGCAACACAAAGATTGAAAGTAGCTTTGGGGAGCTGGCAAGAATTCCCTCCCTCGGTAGAGGCAGGGATGTGTAGAGCAATCAGGCTTCTGTTGTTCTGCCCTTCATCAGTGGGAGGGACCTGAGAAGCAGTGTGGCCACAGGGCAAGCTGCCTGTGTGAACTCAGGTGCCACATACAATGGGGGTTTCCAGAGGGGCATTGGGTCCAAGGGGGAAATCACAGACAGCCACATGCCTGAGTGAAAAGGTAAGGGTTTTCATCCATCACAATGCAGATTAAAATGAATGTGACCTAAATCTTACCTCCAATTTATCTGCCGCCCAGACATTAGGGATACATAATGATTTGCAAAGCCACAAATGGAGGATTATCTTCATTTCTGTCTATTTCATTAAGAGTGAAGCAGGAGAGGATTTTTTGGTTTTGTTGTTTTTTTTTTTTTTACAAAGTGTATTTGCTCATAAGCACAAAGAAACAAAGTAAACAATTAGAAAGTACATTGGGGAGAAATAATTGCTACCACAATGTTTAAAAACCTCTGTAAAGTGACATATATTATATTATGCATTTATTAACACAGAAAATAAAGTTCTTGGCATGGATCGTATTTATTCTTTCAGGTTCCAACAATCCATCAATTACCAGACCCTGGAATTATTCCTCTGAGGCCATGGTTTCTCAACAGCTGTACTACTGACATTTTGCACCAGATAATTCTTTATTGTGGGATGTATCCTATGTATATGCTAGTACTTTAGCAGCATTCCTGGTCTTGACCCTCCAGATGCCTATAGCTCTCCTTTTGGTGACAACTGAAAATGCCCCTGGACATTTATTTAATACTCATTGCCAAATGTCCCTGGAGGGAAAATAATTAGCCCTTCCTCCTCCCTGAGAACCACCGCTTTTAGGCAATGAGCGTTGAGCTCAAATTCAGCTTCATGGATTGACCTCAGAATTGTGTAATATAAGTAATGCATGTAAAGACCTTATGTTTCCCAATGTTATAAAGTATCTTATTTACCTCCAGAGATAAACCCAGATTAATATCTAAATGTTAAAATCAACACTGATTGAATTAAATTGTTTCAAGATGAACATTATAAATGACATTTAGAAAATTTTATTCAAAGCAGAGGGATCATTAAAGCCTTCTTATGAGCCAAACATTAAAAATACGGCTTTTATTCTATACGATGTATTTTTTTTTTAATCCCAGAAAAGGAGTAAATGAGTTTGACAGGAAAATCACATTCAATGTTTTTTCTTAATCTTGTGTATTGTGGTAAAAAACAGTTTTCTTGTCATTTGTGGTTCTTTGTTCCAAGATGATGTAGATGATGTGAAAAAGCAATCTGATTAAAATAAAAAGAAGAATCTTTTTATTTTAAATGACATCTTTAGAAAAGAAGAGCAGTTTTTTTTCTACCTACAGACTATGTACTTCAAATTGCCCACAGTGAATTATACATAGAAACATTTCAAAACAGATGAAACTACAAAAATTGAGATATTGTAAATGATAAACTGGTAAGTCTTTCTCTGTTGAATTATGAAAGAAACTTACAGAGAACAGTACAAAAATTTAATGTAGAGACACATGATTTTATTTCTTCTGCAGAAAAAGAAGGCACAAAAGTGAACTAACCTCTACAGCCATAAAGATGAATTTTAAAACCAATAAAACCAATAAAACCAATAAAACCAATAAATGGGTACAATCTTCACAACTGAAGGGAAACATGCCTAGTGTGGTTTCATTCAACATTTACCAATATATCTATATATTAGTTTTTTTTCATTTATTCACACAAGACATTTCTCTATAACAGTAAACCTTAGAGAATAATCCATGAAAACACTGCCTGGAAGAAACGCACATTAAAAGTTTAAAGCAGTGATTTCGTACCATTGCTCAGATTAAGTTTTTTATCTCAGTATTACTGCATGATAAAGAAAATCAAATAAATTTCACTCATGAGGCTTTTCCCCAGAGCTCCTGATTGACAGTGAAAATGTCAAGAAAAGATAAGTGCACATATCCTGCAGTTGCTTTGAGTCTCATAACTAAGCATTTAGCTGCTACAGCAATGGGAGGGAAGGTAGCACAAGCTAGGGTAAGAACACAGAGCGACACCCCAGAAATATAAGATCCTCAGCTGGTCATCTACACAATACCCACTGCAGAGCTGATGACAGTGTCGTGGAGTTCAGTTAAGCTAGTGATCACAAAATGGCAATAAATAAAATATATTTTAATGAATGCAGATGCAAAATTTAAAAAGGATATTTTGATCTGCACAAGATGATCTACACACATTTTTTTCCCTTTCCTCCCACCAGGTACAACTAAAAATCCTGGACCTGACTTGAAAAATTCCGAAAGGCAGAGAGAAGAAAGATTGGCCAGGGATGTCCAGATCCAGGGAGCAATATGACTGAGTTGCCAGGTTTTCTTTTAGCCTCTTGTATATCCTGGGCAAGGTGCTGGAGAAGCTGGCAACTGATGAAACAATAGCCCAAGAAAAGACTACTTTCCTTAGCCAAAGGATTGGGAAAGGACAGTCTAGGAAAAGAACTTGTTTAGCAATAACTTCTCTGCTCAAGTCAAACACAATGGTGGAAAAACACAGCCTCTCACACCATCATCACCAAGGGATGAATTAGAATTTAAACGTCGCCTCTGGCTTAGCCTTAAGGAGCCTGCCAATTCCAGGCCTAGTGACATCCCTCTTAGCCATTAGAAAGGACTTTCTTCATTGTTAAATAAGTAAAGAAGGTGTGATCCCATTTCATAAATTTTAGCTCTTTGTCACTTCAGAATTTAAGTGTTCTAAGTCTTATAACTACCAATGGGGTAGGCAAAGAGAGATTAATCTATCCATTTCACTTTTTTTTTCACCTCACTCTACAAATCACAAACATTAAATGTGTCTACTGTTCATTCCTTAATCTACTTTAAAAACAACAACTCATCTTTCAAATCTCAAATAAAGATGCCATTTGCAAAAAGCCAAGTTCCCGAAGCCCGTAGTTGCATTTGGACTTCTGTGAACTCCAGAACATGCTGAACTATTTTTATTTCCTATTAATGTAATGTAATGGAAATGACCCTATGCTTTGTCACTTGACAGGAGCAGGTTCAATAGTGAAAGTAACGAAAACATAACTTTCTCCTTCGCATTCTTGGGTGTAGGGATTCACGCTACAAGAAATCCACAGATCTCTCCGTGTGTTTCAGTAATCTCCCTAAAGACAATCCACCCTGCAGCATTTGTTGGCAGTGGGTGGGGCTGGGGTGGAACTGATGGTTCATAATGAGGGATGCAATGGAGTCATGCCAGCAGGAAGAAAAAATCAGAACCGCTGGACTCTGAGGTTGAAAGATGGGTAAGGAGATAATGGGAGGAGGGGATGCACAACCAGGAACCCCATTTCCATGCAGAACCTGGTGGCTAAGCATGGCCTCCTGCCAGAGCTTGAGCAGCAGAAGAGGGACTGGTCAACAGAGGACTGTCTCCTCTGTATCATTTCTACCAGAAGAAGATGATAGACTGGTTCTCAGCATCTCTAGCAATGAGAACCACCATGGTATAAGGACCAGAAATTCCTTAAATTCAAACTACAATGAATGGCCTCGGAGTTCTTGTATCATCTAATGAAAGAAACAGAGAGAGAAGGGGGCAAGGGAGAAAAAGAAATCTCTCTTTTTAGTCCCAACTAATTGGGAACTCATTTTTTAAAATTTTTAAATAAAGAAAAGGGGCATATCCCACTCCTGTTGGATCACAAAGCAATGTATGCTTGATATATCTATTTATTCCTTTACATATGTCACTAGATTCAAAGCTCTGTGTATGCAAGGGCATGTCTGTTTGGTTCACAAATTTGTTCTGAATGCCTGGCTATGACTCCTCTTTCTCACATTTAGGTTAAAGACATTAGAAATAACACTACAAAAACAAAATAAAATAGGAAGAAAATTACGATTTTAGCCCTTATATCACCTGTGACAAATAGGCCACATATAAAAAAAAAAGACATTTTGTAAATCAAAAAAGTTTTAATTTGGTCAAATAAATCGGTTTGTGTTTGTTTGTTTGTTTGTTTGTTTTAAGTAGGCTCTTTGCCCAATGTGGGGTTTGAACTCAGGACCTGAGATTGAGAATCGTGTGCTCTACCAACTGAGCCAGCCAGGAGCCCCTCAAGTAAATTGTTTTAAATGACATCAGAAAATAAACCAATGTGAGTAAGATATTTTCCTTTCAACTTTGGTTTTCTTTCAGATTAAAATAATGTATTTTTTATACATGGAGAGAGTGGAAATCTGGTTCTGTGTTATTTACATAATAAGAGACAACTTCTTAACTAGAATTAGAGAGTCACCAGGATGTTGGGCAGAACAACAGAATCTACTAATTCATTTCTTAAATTATATATGCAAATGCACCTAACACATATAAATATGTATTTGGCCCCTTGTACCAACAACTTCTAGCTAAATTTTAAATCAAGAAAAGTATAAAACATTCATCAAATGACATCTGACTCTAACTTCACATTATTTAGGAAAAATCAGATAGCAATTCCAGCCTCTCAAAAGAATTCTTTTAACCATAATTATAAGCATTGTTCTAGATCAAGCACAGTGTACCAGAGAAGAATAGATCAGCCAAGCAGGACTACACAGGACACAGAGAATGCTAAGGTAATTGGCCCTAAATAGTGGGGAAAGAATATGCTCCTTAGGGCAGCCAAGGCAGAGGTGAGTTTCAGCAGTTGTAGGACCTCATGTTCTATGCCTTTAAGGCAATATTAATTTTTATAAAAAGTAAAGTTGATAAAACAAAATACAAATTAAGTAAACCCCCAAGAAGGGATAATATCAAAATCAAGTTCCGAAAAGTGCCAACTGAAGAGGGATTTAATATACACCCCAAACAAAGGAGCCCGCATTTACAAAACTGTTAGTAGAAAAGGTATAAGATATTCAGACGCCAGCAAGTATTTTCTTCTAAAATTTCATTGTAGAGAAAGGCCACAGACCTGTGCAATTCCTTACACTCCTAAGTGCTGGTCATGAGCTTTCTGCTCTATCCTGAGATACAGCGGAGGGCCATTAATGGTCCCTGGCCTCAGAATGAAATTCCATGCCTCTCAGGAGGGCCTGTCCACACTTCAGTTGTATGGAGAATGCCTTCTTCTTCATAAAGCCTACTCCATGGATCCTAGGGGACTTGGTAATAGCTCAAATTCTGTTACATTTCATGTCCAGATAGTATGGGATATATATGCAAATCATGCCCCAGGAACAATCCTGATATGTATACACTCTCCAGGGTATACAAATTCTGCTGTGTTTGATAAAGCTTTAGACAAAATCCTTAATTGATTTTCATGAGGCAAAGTAATAATCTATTTGCAGGCATGCTCACTCTTTTAGTAAACAAACACAGCTCTTGATAGGCGATGGTTAGACGGGGAAAACCCATCACAAAGAGCCTTGCATTTTCAAGATAAAAATATAGCAGCTTTAGTATCATTTGAGAGTTTGTAGATAATTTAGAGGTTATTACTAACTCTATACATCTCAACAGGGAATAATGTTTCTGCATTTCTCTGACAGAATATACACAGCCTTCAGGAACATTTTATCCAGAAAACATTCTATTTTGAAACTGCTTTTGTTCTTTTTTTCAAACCACTCATCTCAGTATATTATATTTATTCACACAGTATATACATTTATTTTAAGAAGTAAATGAAGAAAAAGTCTTAATTTTTCTGCATTTAAAAGCAAACATATACTCTATATAGGTTAAATAAAATATACCCTTTTTAGAAATTATTCCCATAGTAGAAAAGAGGATGATGTCAAGCTCTCTGCCACTCACTAAAGCAAAATAATAGAAGGGAGAGGGTTATTACTGTACATCTAAGACCTTAAACCACGTAAGTTTTGCCTTTTTTCCCTTATTATCTCTGTACTGCTGGACTAAGGATAACGTGTAACAACTAGAGACCCAACAGTCTGTTGCCCTTCCATCACCTTGGCCTAAAACCAAGGGCAAAGGCTAAAACACTAACTGGAAAGTAATTACTACATGTGAGTACCACTCTTCTACCACAGGAAAAATGACTTATTTTTTGCTCTCTTGTTCACACAACCATAGGCCTCTTTTCAATAAAGCTAAAAAAAGTCACTAAAGAAAGGATAAAAAAGTAGATAAATAGACATAAATATCAAATTTACAGTAACTACAAGTATTTCATTATGACCCACTATCTCTTATGAAAGGTTTTAGGGAACAAAATTAATAACCTCTAATATTATTTTCTCATTTTAGTATGTCAAGATCTTAGGAAATAAGAGGGCATGTTTGGGGTAAACATAAGCCATGCAATTTTATATTTGCTTAAATAAATTTTGCTACACATTAACATTCTTGAAAAATGGTATAAATTAAAAATAAGTTGTACACCCAATGAGGAAATAAAAATAAAATGTGTTTTTCTTAAATTATACATGTGAATGTATGTAACATACACAAATATGTATTTTCACCTGTGGACCAATCACTGTCAATTTCTAATTTCCTCCAGAGGAGATTACTACTTTACCTGCTTCTAGTAGGGCAGTAGAATTTTTAACAGTAATAGACATAGCAAGAAAAGGAAAAGGGGTAAGAGGAGAGGTACCAGGAGAATACCAACAGTACTACAAGTAGTAGTCATCGTCATAATAGTAACAGTATAGGAACCCTTCATTATCTGAGTATAACACATCCAAAAAAATGTGTTAGTGGATTTTTGGATAGCAGGAGCCTATATCCCATTACTTTTAGTGCAAAAAATAATAACACATCCCAAGCTTACCTTAAATCTCAATAAAAATTTTCTATTATCATCAAAAACACTTAAACTCTTATATAATATTCCATCATTTTTTTGAAAAATGTAAATCATTAAAAATATCAGTTACTCAGTTATTTAACAATTAAAAAAACATTAGCGAGTATATTTGCTTACAGTAATTAAAATATATATAAGAATGGTAACAAAATACACTGTCTTCTACATTGCAACAAACATATACTATATGGTAAATAAGAAAGTGGTAAGCTAAAAGTATGTTTAAAAACATACATAACACTTAAAAAAGTAAAACATAGAAATTAAAAATATGTGATGATTCAACAAAAGAAGGGCTGTTTGTCTTAGTTCAGGCTGCTTTTTTAAATACTATGAACTGGTTGTCTTAAACAACAAATATTTATTTCTCACAATTTTGGAGGCTGGAAGTTCAACATCAAAGTGCTGGCAGATCTCGCGTCTGGTGACAGCCCTTTCCTGATTTACAGACAGGCATCTTCTTGTTTTATCCTCACGAGACAGAGGACAGAGAGAGAGACATAGAACATACTCTCTCACATATTTTCTTACAAGTGCTGGACCCCACCATCATGATCTAATTACCTCCCAAGGACCCCGTCTCCAAATACTATCATGTTGGAGACAGAATCCAACATGTGAATTTTGAGAGATATGAACATTCAGTCTATAGCAGTTGCCTGAGTGTTCTGATGGGCAGAGAAAGAAAATAAATCAGTAGCTGTTTCACTGGCGATTTTGAATTATGTGGACTTGCATGGGACTTCAAACTCATGGACCCCACCAATCCTGAACATAGTTTATTCAGTTTTGTACAACATAGAGTTGATATGGAGGTCAGCTTCATTACAGATTTCTCAACTCTCTTAATTTTTTCAGAGCTTTGAAAATGTCCAGTACCTTGTGCTGTTCCAATGTGATGTTTAACACCATTTCAAACTGATGATGTCTCTCCATCCCTGTACAAGGAACTTGGATATGATACTATGTTGAGTAACATAGTGGAGTTTCCCCAAACTAACCACACTTCATATTTTCCTCATTTTTATACACATAAAAGTAGTTTTTGGATGACAGCTTGGGCACCCATGAGGGTCAAACTGATAACTGATGTTGAATTTACCTCTTTAAATATTTCACCATTTTTAACTTTTCCTTGAATATATGGGCTTCTCTAGGCTTCTTACCCCCACCCTTTATTTCCTTCACAGGCCCCTCTACTTCCTTCGAGAATACTGAACCTAATAATACTGAGGAGATGATGGCAAGGTAAATACCATTTCACAGTGTAGCCTGAAAGATTTTTAGTGCAGAAAAAAAAATGAAAAATCAAATGTTTTATTTAAAAATGAGAAAATAAACAGAAGAACTCAGAAAAAGATACGTTCATGTTTAGAGTTAGATGGATAGACAGACAAACTATGTGTAATGATAGATATTATGCATAATAATATATATACACTAATTCTATAATATATATCATAGTTAATGTATCATATATAATAAAGCTACATGACTCCAACCACCCAACCATTAGAAAAGAGGTTAACTTTTCAATAAAATCACAGGGAAAAATGACTAGTACAAATACATATCACATTGGGTCTTGTAACACAATCCAACAGGACTTGGATGGACTAAGAATTAAATGGAAAAAAAATAAAACCAAAGTAATAAACACTATATGCAAAAACAGTGACTATTTTCTGATGTAGGGCACTGAAAGGCTCCTGAACTGCCTAATTCTTTAAATATCACAATCATTCTCTGTGTAAGGTAAGCTCAAAAAATTCAAAGTCATCTTTGATCATTTTGTCTCTCCTGTTACCATGTTCATCGTATTATCTCTATTTCTATAGCTATACATTCCATAAATGGCTGAGATTATTCTTTTTGAAGCAGAGCTCTAGTTACGTCAGGACAGTTTTTTTAAAAATGTATTTTTTTCAGTTTCCACTGAGCTTTAGTGCAGTCTCTATTCCAGTATTAAAATGCATCCTTAATATACTTTCAAATGTCTTTCCAATTTTATGTTATACCAAAGATATGCCCTGCTCTTTTCTATTCTGTGTCTTTGGGCAATTCCATCACCTGAAACGTTACATCTTTCTTCACCCGTACCATTTAGAATCGTATCCCTGTCAAGAGGCTAATCTCAATGCCATCTTGCCATGCTAGTTCCTCCTACTCCCTGCCTAAGTGAAGGTTATCTTTTTTCTTTTAACCTCGTGTGATGTTGTAGAACACAGGTATGCTCACCTGAAGCTATCCCGCGAAGAGTGAATACTCATTTGTTTGCAGTGTCCACGCATGAGCCAGGCATTAAGTATTCAAATATTAGCACCTGAAAAGAGAGAGGAGCATAACAGTGAACAAAACAGAAAGACAGATACAAACAAATAAAAACAAAAATAAAATACAGAGAAACAGACAGATAATTATTTAAATAGGCCAATGAGTGAGCATTGACCCAACTAGTATATGAGAGGGAAAGCAAGTATCTGCTTTGCAGAATATTTTTTTTTCTAGGATGTTTATCATAGCAGAAGCTCGTAATTCTGAGCATGATTCAACCAGAGAAACAGCTCTTTATTACAATGCTGGAGCATTGCTTTGAGTTTAAGTTTACACAATTTTGATATTTTTCTTAGGGATTTTCAGGGGTCATTGTGCTTATATGTTGTTTTTGACTTGTACACTAAGTCCACAGCTTACCTTGTTTGTCAGATGCTACAGTAGTGTAATTTTCAAACATGCCTGTAATGGTTGTAAATTCCTTGACAACAATCATTCATCCCCACTGTTCTTAGCACATACTTTGTATTAAATGATGTGAACTATCGAACTGTCTAACTGAAACCTCAGATTAATTGTTTTCACTCAAGTTCCATCTGCACTCCTGAGAATGAATGATCTGACAGGCAAGTTCACAAAAACAAATGGGAGAAAAAAAACTTAATTTATATTTTAGCAGCTGAGGCACAGTGATATGGAAGACACAGCGATGAGTATGGAACCCTAAAAATATTCACACAAGATTTTGAAAATTATTTCTTTCTGGTCAAAAAAACTAGTGATATTTATTACTCAGAAGACCTACATTACAATAAAAACTATGTCACATCTTTGAAAATTAGAGTCATATAACTTCTTCCCTGGTATTTGTCAATCTAGGTAGAATTAAGAGCACATATTTCATTTCAGATGAAGAACATTTAACAGGGGTGCTGGGGTGGCTCAGTGGGTTAAGCCTCTGCTTTCAGCTCAGGTCATGATCTCAGGGTCCTGAGATCAAGCCCCGCATCGGGCTCTCTGCTCAGCAGGGAGCCTGCTTCCCCCTCTCTCTCTGTCTGACTCTCTGCCTACTTGCGATCTCTCTCTCTGTGTCAAGTAAATAAATAAAGTCTTTAAAAAAAAAAAAGAACATTTACTAAAGATGAGTTGTCTTTGGAATACTCATTTTATAGTAACAGATTAATGAAAATATTTTACAGAGGTGTTGCCCATATACTTAGATAACAAGAGACTACAGAGCCTGTCCTCCTGAATCAACATTAATAAAAAATTCAAATGCATGCACACACACTTATACAAATAAGTACCACTGCATCATTTCCGCCACTAAGCCTGATTTTGTGAAATAACCTCTAATTGCAGTTTTTAAAAACTGGTACCTCACTAGAGAATCCATTCAAATTTAGAACTCAGTTTTTAACCTTTGTTTCACAAATGTATCCTCAGTATCATCAGTAATTGATTATTTATTAAAAAATCAGTGTTATGAAGCAGACAGCCTCTTGTTCGCAGACGCTTCCTACACCCGGAGTCTACCTTATTAGTAAACTTCCTGTTATGAGAGATAATAAATATTCTTATTGTCTAAGCAAGTGTGACTCTCTTATCTTTTACATGTAACTAAAAACATCCTGTTACAGCACATAGAACAGATTCTTGTATTCACAAAGTACAACAGTTTCTGGGTGGCATACATGTAGTAAGATGACATGAAATGATATAAAATAAATATTTTAGAGCCAATATCCATTCTAGTAGTTATCCCTTGAATCTGTTTGTTGGTGCTCTAAGTAAATGTGTCTTTCAAAAAAGAGAGAACAGTGGCGAAACTTAGAGAGACCCAATGAGGTAGGGAAACTCATAAAAGAGGAATTATTTAATGCTGTAGAACAAATGCACATCTGTCATTAAGAAGAGGTTCTTGGTTTGGAAACTGTTTAGGTCTGAGAATAAATGCATGCAACAGAATACAAATCCATACAATACAGTATTGAGTTCCTTAGGTTTCTGGCTCTGTCTTCTAAGGCAACTAAGAAAGTTTCAGAAAGAACTAACTTACAAAGTTCTAGGTAATTTCATATAATCTTTTATCCATACTCTTGTTCTTGTGCAACTTGAGACTATAAAAGCTTTTCTATGAGCAATTAAGAGAAACAACTTGCACCTTGAATATAAAGGATCTTTGGAACTCCACTTTTGAAATTGCTAATGTCTCCTTGATCCCAGAATATTTTGACAGGCACTTTCATGGTCTTTATTAAGTGAATCTTAGCATTTTTCTTTCCTTTCATAATGTTAAAAATGTCTATTAAGTAAATATTTTTATGCCTTTTTTCCCCACAGGACATAAAATAACTTAAAAAGCAAAACATTAAAAATATGTGCATTGAGAAATCAAGCATATAATTTATTATAAACAAAAGCATATATAATGAACTTCACTTTTCATACTAAACTGTAAACGTCAAATTATCTGCATTATATTCAAATAAAAAATGTGATTTCTGCAAATATCTATCTTTTCCTTTAATAATTACAATAAAAATTTGAGGAATTATCAAATGTGAATTAACAGAATTTAATGGTCAATTATTTTTTTAGCTTATCCACACATTTTCCTTAAGTTCTTAAAGAATGAATCCAATGAATCACTGCATCTTGTTTAGAGTAAAAAGTTCAAAAAGTACATTTTTATTTACGGTTTTATAAGCACATGTCTACAAGCAAGTTTTACATGTTAGGTCTTTTTTTTTTCTATCCATTTTGGAAGTTGAAATTTTTCACATAAAACCGCCAAAATGTGGTTTTCTGCATTGACCAAATCTGGAAAATCAGGCTGAGGAACTGTCCTGGCCAACAGGACAAGATTGCTATTCACACACATTCCACCAAATATGACATTGAATCAACATAATTGTAAAAATTCTGGTTATCATTTTAATAAAAACTTGGGAGTTGTAGGACCTTGCCATAAGCAAAGTAAATCAATGAAAAGTTATAGTAGATGATTTTTATCTGCAATGCACAGCTGTGCAAGACTTAGTGGGATTTCAAAGGAGAACATTTTGGTCTGGTTATTAAGTTACTTGAATTCTAAATGGGAGCTTTATGATTTTTTTGGACATTTTCTTTTTAATCGGGGTGGGGTTCCACCTGAAATCGAATGTTCATGCAATGGATATGAATGTTACATGCATGAAGGTGTAGATAGCTGTACAGTCCCCCAAAATTGATAAATAAATCTCTCCTTGATTTCTTCAACTAGAATTCTAATCTGCCTCTGGTGAACTCGTGTAGCATTATTTGTAATACCTTTATAATACTTCTACCCCTGTATTGTGTATACTTGTCTTACTGCCTCAAGTATGTAGGAAATTCATTGAAGATAGAAAGCACATCTCATCTATCTTTGAATTCTAGACAGTACTCAGAAAATCTTTGAGCAAAGACATGACTCTGAGTACAATTGTCCCATGGATGAACACACTCCAATTGCTGATATGAAAAATAGAAGAATGAGGCGGCCTTATCTTTGTTTTAGCATGGATAGAAAGTCTAGAGGGAAAAGAACAGATAAGAACACTTTTTCTAATGCATAAAGTGACTAGTCACTATAAAATTTGGAATTTAAAAAACAAATTGGGAATTCAAAAAATAAAAACCAAGATCAAAAGTGTAAAGGTGTGCTTACTTATCCTTAGTGGAGATCTATGCTTTTCCATTTTACCACTACTATGCATTCTGTAAAAGAATGCCTCTGATGCTAATTTTGTGTTAGTACTGAAAAAAAAAAATACCTGCAGAATGTTATAATTCCAACCAACAGTCTTTTTGTTTCACTTCCAAAACTGTCTAGCTTCTTAGAAAATAATAGGGTTTGACAGTTTCAGGGGTCAGAATAATATCTTGTTGTCACATGTCCCCAAAGACACCTGCTGAGAAATTTATCACAGTTCAAAGAGCATGGATATACCATCTTATATTAAATGTGAGACTTTTATCTAAAGTGTGATCCCCTGTGTGTTTACTGAATTTGGCTTGAAAAACCACATATTTATTCAGATCTTTGTTCTAGTGTTAATCCCTCGTCTGACAGCATCTCACATCTCTTGGTTAAACATTCCTCCACAAATGCCACCTCATACTAATTAAAGTGAAATATTTCAGCTACTGTTTATTTATTAATTCAACCAAGAACTTCCTGTAAATAAAAAAGGATCCAAGAGGGAAAAAGCATATATTTGACTTGCAAATTACATCTGTAGAGTGTCAACTTTGTCCATGAAAATTAATGGTTCGTAACTCAGCTAGTTATTTCCTCTGAGTTTGTGTCGTGTATTACGGCCCAATTATAAACAAATAGTAACTTCAATGTAATTACAAATATAATTCAGATAAAATAGAAAATTCCATTTAGATTAAAGAAAAACTTTTCATTCAGATTGAGGACATTAAATGTAGCAAATCTGTAATGAAGTGATTGCTTTCATTTGGGTGTGATATAAAGTTATCTCTATGAGAAAAGTAGAAATAAAAGGATCAGTGTGCCCCACACAATATTGCTAACAATTCTTGGGCTCTTATTAAAATGAAGGGCAATGATTTGGGGGTTCTTGACTCCATTCCTACTCCCTGATGCAAGGATCCATTTGGGACTAATCTATTAAGTTTATAAATATAAGTAATGGATATCTATCCCTTTTTATAAAATCATAATAATATTGTTCTTTTCTACTATGCTCTATTATAAAAAAATTATACTCATGTTATGTCACAAGGGCAAGGATAGAGAATACTGATAAAAAGAGTCAGTAACAGGTAAAGCTAGAAGGTTTAATACATTCTCTGCATCTTGTTTGGGAATTTTTAGTTTTAAAGTATTTCACTTGGTTCCACTATGCTGAGGTTGCCAGTTAATATTTATTGATCAGCACCTTTTCTCTGACTATTAATGTGAGAATTTTTCTGTAACTATTGCCATCCCCGAAGTGTGGCTGATTAGAAAGTTCATTTTTTAACCTCTGTCAATAGGATAATTGTGAAATTTTAATGAAGATCTTTTGCTAAGACAAACCAAAGGTGTCAATTTTTTTCCTACCACTTGCTATTACTTAAATCTATAGAGACTAAAACCTTCAGTTCTACGTATGGACATAGACAGGTGAGGTTCTCTTGTTTCCCTTCTTAAGCGCACATGGTAAGAATGTATTTTTAGGGAAAAGGGCCAGTGGCTTCCTAGACTGGGCTTACCACGCCATCACATGAATCCAGATAGCCTGCAGAGAACACACGGAGGCCAGAATAGATGGAGTTTGTGCATCTCCCTTCCCTCATGCGTTACTACCATGTTTGTGGATGTGATGTCTCCCTACTACATTCTAAATATGTTAGGATGTTCTGAGATTTCAAATGAGAAACTTTGACCAGTCTTGCTGTGGTGCTCATTATTAATAATACCCCATGATTTGGGAAATGGTGGAGGCAAAAGTAAAATCCCTGACGAAGTGCATTGGGAAACCAGATGACAGGTGCTTCAGATGAACTGGCAACCCAACAAACTGACCTCCGCGTGTTAGATACACGTAACGTGTGAGTGGAATTGGGTTGCATTAGGGAAGAGCTAAATATTATTTAATCCTTCTGTGTTTTTTCTGCTAACATCTTCTGTAAGTCCTGATGTCTCTTTAGTTTCTACGAAAAGCTTCTGTTTCAAAGTTTCTCCCATAAAAATGAACTCTTTGTTATGCTGCATTTCCTCTCTCTTGCATCTCCCCTCCACAGACATTATATAGAAGGGTACTTGTTTCTCCTACTTGACTAGTAATACTTGGACTTACTAAAACGAACAGGATATGTGCTACATGTCAAGCACTGGTCTAAAGGTTTTACAAATGTCATTTAATCTTCATAATACCTTATGAAGTCCACCATTTTCTACATGAGGGAGATGCAGCACAGCGACTTTTCGTAATTATCAAGCCTCATACATCTCGTAGATGATAAAGTTGGGATTTGAAGGTAGGCTTCAGAATATACTATTTCCCCCTGGTTTAGCGAAAGAGCAACCATTAAAGAAAAGTGTCATTTATTAATGCAAAATGACATATGAAGAATTGTAGTGGTGCCTTATATTTTAATATTATTAATAAAAGGTAATACAAATGGGTACAAATCTAAATTGGATAAATTTCTTACTCTTTTGGCTTCTATTTAAAAAACTAATTTGCAGAGTAGCTATAAACAAAACCTAAAAGTCAGTAACATTCAAATTAACAGCATTAATTTCATGTGATACACTGAATGGGTTTTACGGAAAAAAATAAAGGAGGGCAAGACTTATACCACATTTAATATTTTATAAAGTTTGAAATCAGTAACATAAATATAGAGACATTTTCGTATCAGAATGAAATTATTAACATCAAAGTTCAGTTTCTAATTAATTCTAATTCAGAATAATTGGACCTCATATTTAATCAGAATAATTCTAAATGAGCAATTCTCAAATTCAAATGTAATTAGGTATCACATAACTCTGTATAGTATCTTATTCACTTGAACTTTAGTATTATTTCTTTATTAACAACCGCTAGGATTGTTAAGAACTAGGATTCAGAACTAGAACTTAAAGTTTAAATTTAGTTTTTATTATTGCAGAACTGGGGACAGATACTTAGACACAGAAGTTACTTGGTTGAAGAAAATCAGCAAATCCTGCTATAACTATTCTAAACCATTTTGGAAGTCATTTGAATGTAAATAAAGTTTTCATTTCCGTTTTATCTTCAAATTTCAATATTTGACCTAATGAAAAATTCTCATATGTACAGCACGCTATGAAATTGTTTCCCCTTCATTTGGTAGAAACCTGTAATTTACATTTTGAGCTCATGTCTGCATTTTCTCATTATCCTGTGACAATTAAAATTGCAAATCGCTCTCCAATATTGTTATTTTCATGGTGTCAGCTCAAAATTCTAATTTACTTAAAAAAACAAAGTCATATTGTATCGAACATGTACAATTACCAAATAAAAGTTTTATCTTAGGGTAAAATTATTAACATATTTACAAAGGTAAATATCAAGCAATTGTTGAAATTTTGACACTAGGAAATGACAATATGGAAGGTAGGCACAATTAGCAACACATTAAAAGTTAAAATGCGTCCATCCACTTTTCTTAGGGCTAAGTTCCTACCAGAATTATGATCACACCGATCAAATTTATTGACCCTCAGTAAGATAAATAAAACAACTGAAGAATGAACAAAAGCAGATGAATTCTATAAGAGACTAAATAATTGGAAGAAATAAAGGGCATGGAGTGAGTTTACCATTTTCTCAGCTTTTAGCCTGAAGACTGGCTGCAGGCAGTGCTGCACAGAGTCACAAAAACTATAGGGGAACTTGCAGACTCTGGCTTGAGGAAAAGAGGGAAAAATGTTTGGAGTAATCACAGCCATTAAAATGGAATGGGGTTACTTTTAGAGAAGAGAAAGATGCTGAGAGTTATCTACAGATCTGTATATAAATTCTGCCCACATCTTTCGCCAACTCTTCAAACATGAAAACAAAGGACAGATGAAAAGAAGCACAACTAAAGATTAAAATAGTTGAAGTGAAATTTGAGCTGTTACTGATAAAACAGAGTTTGAAGATTGAATCTAACCTAGTTAACTGCCACCTAAAATAAAACAAGACAACAATGTTTGAAGGAATATAACAGAATATAGAGTCACTACAACATAGTTTCAACGTCCAGGAGAAGTTTCAAATTACTCAACATTTGCAAAAAATATTGGCCATAATTAATAGGAGTGTTTCCCTTAATTTTACATAAAATGAAACAACAGAGTTATCTACAAATGGAAGAAAAAGAAATAAATTTTATTTTAATCATATAGAGGAATTCATACACAAATTAGGTATAGCTACACATTTCATAATGAATGTTACAAAAACAACATATAATAAAACAAGATACAGAAGAATAAATGTATTATCCTGTCAATCATATGTCTTTAAATATGCAAAATAATACTACATATATTGTTTTAGAGGAATATATAAACTGTAGTAATACTATAATATGGGTAGGAATTATTACAATAAATTCAGTATTAAAGAAAGCAAATTTGTATTCAGTGAAAAGCACATATCTTAATTATACGTTGATGATTTTTGAGAAATATACCCATTCATGAACTGCCACCCTAATCAAATATAAAAGATTTCTATCATGGCAAAATGCCTCTTACAGTCACTACCCAGTCAGTCCTCACCTCTTTTTCCATTTCCATGAATATAAATTAGTCTTTTCCTTTCTTGAGCTTCATATAAATAGAATCTTATAGTATTTACCTATTGAGATTGACTTTTTTTGCTCAACATATTATTTTTGAATATTGAAGATGCTGTCTTTAATCAGTCACTCATTGTTTTTGTATTGCTGTATAGAAATTATTATATGAATATACTCCATTTGAAAAAGTTATTCTCTTGTTTATAAACTATTGGTTAACTCAAGGTTTGGATATTATGAGTAAAAATCCTATGTATATTCTTGCATAAGTTGTTTTGAGTATTTTTTAAAAATTATTTTTGGTAAAGACTCAGAAAAGACTGTATCATAGGTACTAGTATGTTTTACCTTTATGAAAAAGTACTAGTCTTTCAAAGTGGTTATTTCATTGTGATTTTTCTCATTTGTCCATTTTATCTTTTTTAAACTTTTTTTGACCACAAAAAAGAAAGAAGTCTCTAATACTAAAGACAGGAATGAAAAAGTACTATTGCTACTGACAGACATCACAGGGGGGAAAAAACTATTACAAGAGAATACAGTGAACCATTTTATGCCAAAAAATTAGATAACCTAGATAAAAAGAGCTCTTCCAAACAAACCCTCCTAAAAAATAGAGGATGAGGGAATGCTCCTCAAATCATACTATGGGGTCAGTATTATCCTGATACCAAAATTAAACAAAGACATCACAAACAAAGGAAAGAAACCTAGAGACCAGCATTCCTAAAGAATACTGATGCAAAAATTCTCAATACTAGGAAACTGAATCCAGCAACATATATAAAGGATTATACACCATGACAAAGTATAAGTTATCCCGGGAATGGAAGGTTGATTCTATATGTGAAAATCGATCAGTATTAACACCATGTTAATTAAAACAAGAAATAAATTATCTCAATGAAAACAGAAAAAGCATTTGACAAAATTCAACATTTTTAATGATCTAAACCTTCAACAAAGTAGGACAGGAAAGGGATTTGAATCTAGTTTCCCCCAGAATATTTTGATGGCAGTTTCTATGACTCAATGTTTTCATTTTTTTAAAGTAGTATATATTATAAATCGCTAAGATTTTCCCATTCTCCCACCTCCTTTCCCCTTTCTCAGGATCTCTTCCTTCTTTTGTTTCTTAACAATTATGATCTCCAGTGGCATCATCTTCTTTTGCGTCTATTCCTAAGGAATTCATCTAGTCCCAGTATTTCAATATGCACTGATGCTAAATGAGTTGCAAACCTGTGTTTACATTTATGTCCTTTTTTTTTAAAGATTTTATTTATTTATTTGACAGAGAGACAGTGAGAGAGGGAATACCAGCAGGGAGAGTGAAAGAGGGCGAAGCAGGCTTCCCGCTGAGCAGGGAGCCCTATGTGTGGCTCAATGCAGGCTCCGTGCTAGGACCCGGGATCATGACCTGAGCCAAAGGCAGATGCTTAACGACTGAGCCACCCAGGTGCCCCTTATGTCCTTTCACTTAGGTAACATCCCTCACTCTCTAGCTGTCTATTGGAAATTTAACAAACTGTCTCAAAATAAGTAATCCATAATAAAAGTTCTACTCTGAAAGTCCCTCTCCCTTCTCATAGAACCACCAAACTTTTGTTTAGAACTTAGCAATATCTTTCTTTTGTTTTTGCATTCATTTCAAAATCAAATAGCAGCCAATTCCTCTTAAATTTTAAGTAAAATGTATGATAACTTTGTTACATGAATAGACTTTCAAAACTATAAAGAGCCTTAGTTATATCTGGTAATGGTCCCACACTGCGAAGGAGGTAAAACCTTAGAAACAGATGGAAGAGATAAGATTATCCTTTTGATAATTATTTCAATACTTCTTTTTATCTTAAGTCTTCCTCAAATATTGTTTAGAATTTTTTGCTTGCAAACAAAGTAGCCACCCAAGGTTCTGGACATTAATCCAATTATAAAATTTTTCCTTTCCATATTTTGCTAAACTCAAAGGCCTAGAATAGATGGGCATAATGATTCCAATGTTACTACGGTAGCTGCATTAGTTAAAATTTGTACCTAGCAAATGAGATGTGTCTTTGTTGCTTTATGTGTCCTAAATAGTAAAGGGCATGTTCTGTTTTAATTTGACTTCAAGATGTATTTTTTTTTTAAGATTTTATTTATTTATTTGACAGAGAGAAAGAGATCACAAGTAGGCAGAGAGGCAGACAGAGAGAGAGAGGGAAGCAGGCTCCCTGCTGAGCAGAGAGCCTGATGTGGGGCTCGATCCCAGCACCCTGAGATCATGACCTGAGCCAAAGGCAGAGGCTTAACCCACTGAGCCACCCAGGCGCCCCTCAAGATGTATTTTTAACTTATCTGATAATTGAGAGAATTGCTTGAGAAACTGAAGACACTTTCATTTCTCTGTGTACATACTTATAAAGAATAGGAGTGCCCTGCTGTGCTTGTTTATTCCATTTTACAACTCTTACAATTCAGGGAACAAAGGTATATTCATAAATCGGTAAATTCTGAGAAATGAAAAATAAATGAGTCCAAGTTTGACCTCATAAATGAGATGTATGAACTGTGTTCAACAGCTTCATCCCTCTGTGTATGTTTTACATACATAACACTAAAAAAGGCAAAATATGGTTTTGAAAATATTTTGGTTTATACAAACCATATTAAGGTTTTCCTTAATTTCTAAACTATTTGTGGCATGGCTCACTTCCAATTGTTTGAAAATGAATCCATTTTAGGGAAAGTAAACAGCAATATACCCGTGGTGAATTTGTTTGATGCTACTTAACATTGCCATTTCTTCTAATTGAGCCAACATCTGCTCTTCTGAAGATCCAGGTGTGTAGTAACTCATTTGGTATCTACTTTTTCTGTTACTATAGCAGCACTTTTTAATGAGGTCAACAAATTCAAATGTCAAATTCTAGATGAAATTGCAAAATGTAACACTGCCTCGCAAGAGTTGTGGTTTTGTTCTGTAAGAAAAGTAGAGTGAAATTTATAATTCTTTATGGGAAAACCCAAAACACAGCCCAATTATGGAAGCTATATATTTGCTAAATAATTAATAGCATAAGTTTTAAAATTCTATCAGGATAAGCATGTTTCCTTGTTAAACTAATTAATTAGAGTTGCACCTAGAACAATACATTTTTGTTAAAAAAAAAAGACAAACGAGAGAATGCACGTGATAGTTATGTGATTAGAAATGATCCACATTGATTAAGTTATATATATATAATTTCTATGATGTTATATATGCAATAATTATTGATATGCTTATTATTATCCACATCCCCACCACAATTATCTACTGACTATGTTCCGGCCTCATCTTCCACCCTCTCCTGCCATCCCTCATCCTCCAGCCATCTTCCTCATTGTGGGATCCAAACACACTAAGCTTTGTTGGCCTTACTTGGGCATTTCCCTTTGTTTGACCGACCTCTTCTTTCATTCAAATCTCACTTTTAAATGTCATGTCTCTGAAGGCCTCCCTTGACCTTCCAGGGATTCCATTGAGTCTTTCACTGTCTGACGTTCTTCTTGATTTCTTATCCTTAGTTTATTTCTAACTCCCCAGAATGTAAGTACTATAATGACTCAACTTCTCTGTCTTATTTGCAGCTATATCACTATATTTTAGATACTATCTGACACATTTACAGTATATATGCTTGGCAGATGATAATTCATGCAGGAACCCAAGGGTCATTATAAGGAAACTAAAGGTTACAATAAGAAGACAATGAAGCTTACAATGCAAATGCGAGACATGCCCTTTCTCAGGATGTTTTTTTAAGGGTAATTTGGTCTCATCACTCAGCTCTCGGTTTGAAAGAGTCCTTTCTTAACCATCATATTAAAAAAGATTAACTCTTATTATGCTTGATCATGGCACACAATTTATTTCCTGCATGACAACATATTTTGAAATTATTGTATTAGCTTACTTACTTTAGCATTTTCTTCTTTTTCCACCATAATAGTACAGAGTCCATGAAAACAAGGATGCTGGCTGTTTTGTTCATAGTTTTATACTTTGATGTGTAACCCAGCACCTGGTACATGATGCTCAAAAATAATGGCTGAATGAGTGAATAATGGATTTAAGATATATTTTACAGACTATATATACAGGTTACATACAATAGGTTTGGTGACAAGTCCAACAGATGTGAAGGAAAAAGATAAAATAAAAGACGATATTTGTCTTCTGCCTTGGGCATTTGGGGGTAACTGGTTGAAGGAAGGCAGTACTGGTTGAAGTAAGGTACCAAGAAAAATGGATGGTGGTGGATGGATAGTTAGACAGAGGTAGATGTATGTGAAGGGAATAGGCACTTATGGCATATACTTTTAAAGTTCATAAAGTACCCTTGTAGATTACCCAAGTACGTTGTTGGATATATAAAGTAGAAGTTCAGTAAAAAGGTCTAGACTAAGATTTTGTGCATTATAAACATACAGCGGATAATTAAAGCCTTGAGAATGTATGAACCCTCCTAAAGAAATACAGGAAATGTTTAGAAAGGGGAAAAAAGTCCCAGGATTCACCCTACAGTTTTCAAAAGTTTCAAGGAAAACTGTGAACTGAGTGTCATAAGAAAAATGACTGGTGAAGTAGAAAAAATACAGAAGTCATAAGAGGAGAGCATTTCTAAAAGGAGGAATTGGTCAGCACTTCTTATGAAAAAGCAATTTTAAGAGGATCAATAAAACTATAAATCTGATGCATATAAGAATGATATTCAATCACAATTAAATATGGTTTAGAACTACAATCTAGCCTACATTAATTTTCTTTATATTGGTTATGAACAATAAAAAATATTCTAAAATCAATCTCTAACTAGTTAATAATATGACCTTAAGCAAATTCCTCTGGCTGGGCCAGCAGGAGACACACAGCAGGAATTCTATTTTAAATGATTAGCCATCAGTTTGATCGTCCACTGAAATTAGGAGTTCTCCAGATGATCACTAAGACTCCTTCAAGTTTTCTACTACATATTCTAAAGGGAAAACAGCATCCTCTTACTCAACCAAAAGGACATTTCTAGTTACATTTTCTTCTTCAGCTTCTTCTAACGTCATCACCTACATTTTACTTCTGCCTTTCTTACTTGCTTTTATGTAGAAGTCTAATAGATACATAAGAAAATAGTAGCCAGTTACAATAGCATATTTTGTAGGATCATTTACTCAAAGCCTAGAAAGATGCTTAAATTTAGAAGAGCCAAAAGCAATCACAGGGATGTTTTACAATCTTTATAAATATTTGAAAGGGCATCTGGATCCATGGTTACAATCAACTGTTATAAATTTTCCTTTCCCTGGGTAGTCAGCGGGGTCTCCATGAGGTATACATTATTTCCATGCTTCACTAAAAAACTACAAGACTTCTATTCAAGCAAATCTTGGGAATCACTAAAAAGATAAATAACTAGAGTTGAATGGAGAGATAAGTTTCAGATTCTCTAATTACTGCAATTATGACTACATTGCTCAGCTTCACTAACTCTTAGATACACAACAGGACTCCCTCAAGTTTTCTAAGCATATAAAATTCAGAAACCATTATATGTACACCAGAGAAGCTTAGATGAATGAATAATAAAAACATTCATTTTCATATAATAAAAGCCTTCACTTATTAATCAGGGGAAAATATTTAAGGACAAATTAGAAAATAGAATCAAGTTTTCTTATATCATGGATGTCATTTTTTTCAAAGTATCTTCCACATATATTCCATGTTTTTAAATACCGCTCACTTTTAAAACTTAGATGTCCAAAATCTGTTCTCTTCACTTTCATTTTTATAAACTACTTGTATATTAATGTATGTTATACATTAAATTGATGAAAAGATGTCGTGATTTACATAATTCTCAGAAACAGAGTCACTTTAGTAAGATTTATGCAGATAATTTTTCAGTAGATTTATTGGGGAAAACATTCATTCTTAAACGAAGGGAAGAAAAAAATTTGGAATTACATTTTCCTAAATTTCACTAAAATAAAATTAAAGTTTATGTTAAGATAATTTATAAAACATGTCTAACAAAATAGATGCTAAGCAAGAATTATCTGAGACCGGGCACCTACATTGGTTCTTGCAATGATGGCATGGCTTGGGTAGGTCATTTAATTTTCTAAAACTCAGCTTCCTTGTCTCTCTAAAACAGTAGAAATATGTGTCCTGACCAGATAAGAGTTTATTACAATCTGATGGAATAGTGGTTTGGACTGATAAAATGCTCTTCTAACTCAGGTTAGCAAAATATTCGGTGGCTGAAATCATGGTCTTTGGAGTTACAGGAACTGTGCATAGTTCTGACCTCAAAACTATGTTCTCTTGAGAGAATAGCTACTCAGACTCTCTGAATCTCATTTTTTAAATCTATAAAACATTGACAGATTATCTAACACAGGAGATGACCATGATTATTGAATAAGAACTGTAGTTATCATTTCTGATTCAACACATGGAAGGTGTTAGAGAGATATAATTTATCTGCTTTTATGTCTGTGAATTCTGTGTCCCAGAGAAAATTTCTGAATATAGCTCATGCGTGCACGCACACACAAACACACACACACACATACACACAGAAAGCAAAAGGAGGGATTTAGAAGTGTGATTGGCATAAGAAAAAAAATTAATTACAAAAATTTTTTGTTTGATTATTTACCCAAATCCTGGGCAACACAAAAGGAAACAATAAAAGGAAAACTGTATTGAAAACTAATTATAAAGGTTTGTTTTGATCAGCCTCAACATTGCGAGGTACAGCATGGAGTATTTTTTTTCTAATGACCAATAGCAAGTCTTATAAGACTCCATTGCCTGAATTTTAGTGGGGAGGGGAGGGGATTCAGATGGTGCAAAGATATCAATTAATATACTTAAAGTCTCAGTAGCCTTTAGAGTTCAAAGCCCACCTCTTTGATCATTCTAGCAGACCTCTGTGCCCCACTGCTAATAGCTGCCAGCAGGAGGAACAATGGGAGCATTCTGAACTCTCCCTCTCTCCTTCCCCCAACCTCCCCCCCAGCCCCTTGTTGCATGTGCCAACAATGCCAGCAGGGGTGCTATGGAGAAATGTGTGCTTACTGAAGGACAGGCCCAGTTCACATGCGCTAGGAGAGTGCACCAAACAAACAGGGGAAAGGCCAAAGACACAGTCTTAGGACATTTCCCAAATTTGTCCATTAGGCTTAATACAATTGTAACATACTGATCTTAAGAAGACTCTATTATGAATTGAGTTGTGTCCCCCAAATTCATATGTTGAAGTCCTAATTCCCCAAACCTTAGAATGCGACCTTATTTGGAGCTAGGTCTTCCCGTGATCAAGTTAAAATGGGTCATGAAGGCAGGTACTAACTAATATGACTGGTATCCTTATAAAAAGTGGAAATTTGGATGCAGATACAGATATACACACCCAAGGAAAGCAATGTGAAGAGACACAGGGCGAAGATGGTCATTTACAAACCAAGAGAGACCCGGGAGCTGATCCTTCACCCACAGCCTGAGAAGGAACCACCCCTGATGACACCTTGATTTTGAACTTCTGGCCTCTAGAACTGGGAGAAAATAAATTTCTGTTACTTAGCCATCTAGTCTATGGCACCATATGGCATAGCTCCAGCAAACCAATACTACCCCAGATCTGCTGACATGGATTTTCAATGCAGGTACCCAGAAGTTTTCTGTTAAAAAATCATCAGATAATGTTGATATGATCCAGGTGTTAAAAAATCCTGCCCAAAACTTTAGTATCTAAAGGGCAGAGAGAGGAAAATTATACTAAAAGAAGCTTCTAGAGAGGTAAAGTAAAACTAAGCTGGCAACAATCAAGGAAAACAAGAGAAAATAAAGTTTGAAGAAGAAAATAGGGGTCAAGAATAGAAAATCAATTTCTTTCAAGGAAGACAAAAGCAGAAATGATGAATTGCCTTTAACCTCATTAGGACACAGCAGCAGCTTCAAGTTGCTAAGTGTGCACAAGATTGCTGGCTGTACTATGTCTCTTTTCACCTTCTCTCTTTTGTGATTTTCTACCGAAACCCAGTAGTGTTGAATACATTTGGCTAACACAGAACACCAATGCATTTACGATACATTAACTTATCAGCAATCATATATTTATGGAAGCTTAATTGCAAGTCTCATGTAGAAAATAAAAAAAGCTAATTTTGAAAGGATTTAAATTTAGAAAGCTCCAGAAACTGATGAGAAACCTTTTTCAAAATTACATTTTAATCTGATTTTCTTAAAAGATCATTAAAGCAAGCTAACCTCATTTGTGGCATCCTTTTTATATCATTAGTAGAGATTTATTTATGTAGATACTTCATATTGATAGGTAGTTCAGACATCACATTGTGGGTGCAAAGTATACATAAAATTATAAATGCATGCATATATATGTATTTTAAAGTATATTCATGCCTGCTGACACAGAACTAATTACAGAATAGTTTGCTCCTGTGGGGATTAGATTATACATTTGATAAGGCCTCGTAAGTTTATTAGGTCTTTAGGTCGGAAGAATGTGAGAGAGTACAGAAAACAAAGTTTAAAAGTAAAAAGTTAAAATGAGGAGTAGACCTAGAGGATTGTGAAAGCATTCAGAGAAATAAAACAATACAGAATTGTAATACTGAAGGCAGATATGGCTGAATGTTGTAACAAAAGCTGAGCATGTGTACATTTTAGAAAGAAAGAGAAAGAGGGGAGAAAGGGAGGAAGGGTGGACAGAGGAAGGAAGGACAGATATAAAAGCAGGTAGGTTTCTGTTCATGGCTCTATTTACAGTGGTTTTCATTTTCATTTTGTCTTTTTTTTTTTTTTCCATTTTCATAGGTTCACATCTCTTCCCGTGCAGATGCTGCATTGAACACACTGGTGATCCCTAAGTCTGGAGCTGGCCAAGATGAACAAGATCATGAGGAAGGGGAAGTAGAGCTCTTTCTCCCCTAAATCATTCATTTCCCTGTGTTCACAAGCCAAAGCCACAAGCCACAAGGGATCCACTGATTAAAATGAACCTTTCATCAACTAAAGAGATAACCGTGTGGAAAAATCTCAGGAAGAGGGAATAAAGAGAGAAATCTCATGAGAACAGAGGGCTACTGCAGGGCTTACGAAAAAGAAGACACTGAATTCAGAACTTTTAAAGGCTCTCGTGAGGTGATCTGGAAGTGCTTATGTGGGAACAGTTTTATTGATGAAGCACTCATGAAATGCTTTCTCCCTAAGCTGATTTGTATATTGCACATTTGTTTCAGACACTTTAATATATGAGGATACATTTGGAAGGAGATTAACTTAAGCTTCCACAAAGCATTGGAAGCAAGTTAAATAAATTTAAGTAATGATAATGTTTATATCCCACTTTCAAGCATAAAAAGAGGCGAGCATTGTATTTTTTCCAGACTTTCCCCTTTTCTTTCAATTTACATTTTTAAGCTTTTCTATTGACTATTTTTACATAATTTAAAGAGGGTCCCACTTGAAATCCAATTCAATAATTATACGATTACAATATTCTGAAACTAAAAAAAATTACACTCCAAAACATAAAATATATGGGTTAAGAGAAAATAAGTAAGGAAAAATAAAATCACTTTTTTTTTTTGGCTGTCTTTTCTGGATAATTAGTAACCAATTGTAAGAGTTAGTCCCTCTAGAAGAAACAATCACTTCTTAAAGTTGCTTGAATATCTAGCATAAAATCATGCCCTCTGGTAGCAAACAGTTGTATTTAAAAATTACATCGTCTGGGTCATGTACCCTTTTTTTTTCCCAGTGTTCCAAGATTCATTGTTTATGCACCACACCCAGTGCTCAATGCAATACGTGCCCCCCATTACCCACCACCAGGCTCACCCATACCTCCACGCCCCTCCCTTCCAAAACCTTCAGTTTGTTTCTCAGAGACCACAGTCTCTCATGGTTCGTCTCCCACTCCAATTTACCCCAATTCATTTTTCCTTTCCTTCTCCTAATGTCCTCCATGTTATTCCTTATGTTCCACAAGTAAGTGAAACCATGATAACTGACTCTCTCTGCTTGACTTATCTCACTCAGCATAATCTCCTCCAGTCCCATCCATGTTGATACAAAAGTTGGGTATTCATCCTTTCTGATGGCTGAGTAATATTCCATTGTATATATGGACCACATCTTCTTTATCCATTCATCTGCTGAAGAGCATCTTGGCTCTTTCCACAGTTTGGCGATTGTGGCCATTGTCGCCATGAACATTGGGGTACACATGGCCCTTCTTTTCACTGCATCTGCATCTTTGGGGTAAATACCCAATAGTGCTATTGCAGGGTCATAGGGTAGCTCTATTTTTAATTTTTTAAGGAATCTCCACACTGTTTTCCAAAGTGGCTGCGAGTCCTGTACCTTAATAAAAGGTGAGTTCATAATGTAGTTGGATAGCTCTCATACCGACTCATCTTTTGTAGTGACTTACATGAGGCTATTTCTGTGCCTGTGAAATTGACCTCTCCTTGATGTTGATGTTGGAATGTCCACACACCAGTCACTGAGCTGCAATCTTTTCCTGTCAGAATTACTGTCCAGCTAAGCGTCTGAGCATGGCAAAGCAAGAGCAAACTAAAGCAAAACAACAAAGCAAAACCTGCACAATCCTGTTGCTTCACTTATTACCATTCCTCAACTCTATGAAGACACCAACATGTACTTATAATATCTCGCTTAAGAAGGGATGAAAGATGAAATATGATATTCATCTTTGTGAATTACTAGAAACAGGAAAACGCATGATAAAAATCAATGAAGCCCTTAGACTCATATGGTATATTATTATAAATCTTTTGTAAGGTATTTTGCTGTAAAGAGCTTGTTGATATAAGCAATCTGTTTGCCAAGCTGTTCACCCAGAGAATGATAGTTTCAGGCACAGAAAGATGGAGAAATGCTTTTTCCTCAACCACTGCAACTGAGAAACTAAGAATACATACAAATAGAATCTTTTCCTAATTATCATATATTTTTGTTAAAACAAACAATTTTTACTAGAGTTTATCTTTTTTTATACTATACACTTTACATACAAATTGCGGGAGCCAAATTAACTGTGTTATCTTAATAATAATTCACATAGAATTTAAGAGATACAATGTATTTTCAAGTATATTATCAATACTACTTCATTCAGAAAGTAACCTGTTCTGCCTACAGAAATACTTTTCTAAAATTTCATTTTGTTTAAGTTTAAAAAATATAGGTACTATACCATTATGTTATCTATTTTAGCTGTGTGAAGTAAAGGGCATATTGGCTGAGAATAAAATTTTTATTTAAATGTATAGGATATGTAAGGTCCCTGAATAATATGTGCTTTGTACTCTAAAAATGCCCTATGCAAATTTTTATAAATATATTATAATAAACAAAACTAACAGGTACCCACTTCCGATAATTTATGTAAATTGTATTTATGTATCTTCTTCACCATCTTATTGAAAAATGATAAAATAGAATGGCTTAAAATGAATAAAATACGTTACAAATATCTGATCTTAAAACAATTCAAAATGACTTTTTGGTCCTTGGTAAAAGTTGTAACATACCCTAAGGAAGAAACAGACTCAGTGAATGCCTTTTATAAATAAACATTTTTAAAAGATCCTAAATCCAGTGTGCATTCATTAAAGCTTTAAATTATAAATATTTAGGAAAACTGATGAACTGGAAAAAAAATCAGATAAAGGAAGGTAATTTCAGAGGCTAGTTTGTTAAATCATGCTTTCTAATTCACAGCAATACTTGACCATCCTCGTTTCCTTTTTAAAACTTCAGTCCTACTGACATATTACTATGTAATCTGTATTATTTTTATTTTATTTTATTTATTTATTTGACAGACAGAAAGAGATCACAAGTAGGCAGAGAGGCAGGCAGAGGGAGAGGGAGAAGCAGACTCCCTGCTGAGCAGAGAGCCCGATGCGGGGGCTCGATCCCAGGACCCTGAGATCATAACCTGAGCCGAAGGCAGAGGCTTTAACCCACTGAGCCACTCAGGCGCCTCTATGTGATCTATATTAAAGAAATGACTATAATGACTGAATCAAATTAATGATATTAGAGAAATAATCTTGAATCATGTATTTACTTCAAGGGTGTATCAGGTAAATAAACATTCGTATATATGTCCCCCTTGAATTTTATGAGGGTGAACACATTTACATACATTTGCACGACAGATGTTTATTAATTTCTCCACTTCCCTTGTGCATTAGCAGTATTAAGATGCTCAAAAAAGCTTTTTTGATTCCTATTCTCCTTTGGACTCAATTACCATTTTTGTTCCTTTGATGAGGTCATACTCTGAGGTCTCAATTTGAGAAGGGAAATGGGGTTTTCTATATGTTTTGGTGAAGTAAGTAACACATTAAAGTAAAAATGTTACAGTGTAGTGGATACATATTTTTCTTTCTGAAGGTTGTTCAGTTGCTAGCCCCATAATTGTCTGAATCTACGATTATATTTAAATGTCGTGATAAATGTACCAATACAGCATAATGGTTAAGAGTTCAGAGGTGACTGAATTCAAAATGTTTCAGTACTATTGCCTTTCAACATATATCACTTTCAAAGAATGGAAAAAATAGTATCTTCCTTAAAGGTGTTCATGAGGGGCGCCTGGGTGGCTCAGTTGGTTGAGCAGCTGGCTCTTGATTTCGGCTGAGGTCATAGTCTCGGGGTCCGGGGACGGAACCCTGCATGGGGCTCCATGCTCAGCAGGGAGTCTACTTGAGATTCTCTCTCCCTCTCTGCCCCTTTCTACCTCTCTCTTTCTCTCAAATAATAAATAGGTAAATCTTTAAAAAAAAAAAGGTGTTTGTGAAGATTGATACTTTGCATACTTTGTGTAAGTGCTTAGCATATTGCCTAACATAGCTAGCGTTTTGAAAGACTTGTAAATTGTATTATTTTAATCTTTCACTTCATATTTTTAAAGGAATATAGGTCTATGTGAGAATCAACACCAAAATATTTTCTTTCATAGCACAGAAATACTTTGTTTATAGTTCCCTGAAAAATCTATTTTTTTTTATCGTTTTTAGGTTTCGAAGTTTTAAGAAGCCAGATCAATATAAAGCTCAACAGATAAAGCAAATTACAAAATGATGATACTCTAAGTGCAATGGCCAAAAGTTTTCAGAATGTAATTTTTCCTGTAGGCACAATATGTGACTTGTTTTTGTTCCACACAACAGCAGTTTTCATTAATGTGAAAATACACAACAAAACTCATGATTACCTCAAGCTCTTTCTGGCATTTTGATTTAGCTCACTGAATCAATTTTCCACAGAAGCTAACCAACCATGTTATTCTTCAATGTATATCCTTCAAATCTAAAATAATTCTCAGTATCAAAATAATTAAAATAATTCATTGTTGCTGACAAGGAGAAATATACTACAATTTGGTTCTTAATACAAAATTTCTCACTACAAAAAAAAATACAAAATTTCTTCATTTTTTTGGTAAACATATATAGCCTCAAGTCAAGATAAAATTGCTTTCATTTTAACGAAAGGCAAAAAGTCAACTGAATACATTATAGTTAGGAGGACTATTTAAAGCAGAAAAACAACTGATTAAAGAATGCAATCTTGGGATGCCTGGGTGGCTCAGTTGATTAAGCATCTGCCTTCAGCTCAGGTCATGATCTCATGGTCCTGGGATCAAGTTCTGCATCTAGCTCTTTGCTCAATGGAGAGCCTACTTCTCCCTCTGCCTGCTCCTCCTCCTGCTTGTGTCTTCTCTCTCTCTCTCTCTGACAAATAAATAAATAAATAAATCTTAAAGAATACAATCTTATTTTTAAATTGAGAGAGAAGGGAAGAAAATCAGACTGCCTTAAAATTTTCTAAACTCTACGCTTCAACTCACTAGTGAGGGTTGAAATAAATTTAGTGGATCTCAACTAGAATATTTTTCACAAACTAATGTAAAAGCAAATGAAATAAAATAAAATGGAAAATATCAGGGAACATCACAATACTGTTTCATGAGACCTTTGTCTCAGTTATGTGTGTGTGCGTGTGTGTGTGTGTGTGTGTGTGTGTACTGGATCATGAGGGAAAATATATTTATTGTGAAACATCAAAAATTTCAAAACAAAACAAAACACCAAAAAAAAAACCTCTACTTAGCAGTTGAAAATCCTGTTCTACAGAGGGTAACAGAAAAATAAAAACTTGGACGTTGGGAACAAGTACTCTATTAATGTCAAATTATGCTATCATTTCTCAAGATAAGCTTTTGAGACATATTTGAGCCACCAAATTCTCAGTTTAGTTTCAATCATAAAATAGAGCATGGAACAGATTTTTCCTACTCATTTTAAAGTTTACTTTTTGAAAAAAAAAAACAACTTTACAATAGTCTTGCGGACTCTCATTAGAAAATCCAGTCACTCAATGATTTTGATGTGTCTGACCTGATCACCAATGGATAGTGATTATTAAGATAATTAAAATCAAATGTTTTCAAAGCTTCTGTGAATAAAAAGGATTTAAGTTACACATCATCGTCACACATGTAATGGAAATCAAGGTAGTGAAGTCATGCTCATAAAAAGAAAGTAAATTGGTAAATGCCAGGTGAATCCCAGTACATGGAAAGCAAATAGTTTCTGGGAACAAATTATAAAAATTTACAAGTGCAAAATGTTTGCATCCTTTCACGGATAATATGTATGTATATTTAGTCATAATAGAATGCAACATAAAAGTATTATTAATAATAACATGCAACATAAAAATAATAATAATGCAACATAAAAATATTTCTTGCATCTGAAATCTCTTTGATTCTTTCTAAATTTATATTTTGGGAACACAGAAGACTTCACCCACCCAAAATAACCTTTTCTACTTTGTTTGTGACTTCGATGACAGCTAGAACACTACCACACAGCCTAACCTACCCCTGATCACCAACTCCAGTCTATGGCCCCTTAGGAAGTTCCTGCTTACTTTCTTTCGCTACTGCCTAGGATACCTTTTCAACATCTCTGTCAACGTTTCCCTTATTCCTTAAGATCTAATTTAAATTAATCCTTCTCTGTTTTCTCCCAGAGATCTTTATGTTTCTTTCCATAAGAATTGTGCAATGTACTTACATTTCTCTCCCAATAATAGCTTATCAGTTCCCTGAGGGCAAGTTCACCATAATCATCTTTACCTGGCATAATGCCTTGAACATACTTGATAGTCTATGTGTGTGTGTGTATGTGTGAAGATGAATGAACTGATGGATGAATGAGGAAATAGGTGGGTGAATGAATAAATGAATAATATATGCAGATCTATAGCAACGATTTTAGAATAGGCTATTGTCCAATGCTTACCATTAATGTCTTCATTTAGAACAAGCAATTTGAGCCACCTTAACATCTGATACCCCCTTGAATGATAAATTCCTGCAAGGTGTCCGTCAATTCTTCATCAGTAATCTAACCAATACCAGCGTGCTGACAATGGGGTGCTGGTGTCAATGGATTCCATGTGGTTTACTTATGATATTGACTTTATCTTGACATAGCAACATACATTTCACATTCTGGTGCCTTTCTGCAATAGTCTAAGCATTGACATGAATAAATCAGAGAGATTCTGACATTCAATTTGGAAATTACCTTAAAAACAGATGTCAGATTTTGTCATAGCAACTAAATGATGGTGCAAAAGTCACTATTATCAAAATAAAGAACAGAAATGCCTGATTTGTTCTCATTCATTTCTAGGAAACTGATTTATAATTTAATCTTTTAGACTGCATAAGTGTAACCGTTCACTAAGAAAAGATTCAAATAACATTTTAATTATATTGAGAAGTTTCTGGAATATTGGTTTTCCAGTTTTTTCTCCACGTACATCTTTCATATGCCCCATATTCTAACAGATGAGACACAGTTTATATCTTTGATGCCTAATGGTGAAATAGTCTTTCATTCTTAATTACTTAGCATTCTCATATTCATTTTTCAAAAATTGGTAATAATTTTACAATTTGTCCACATTTTTTGACACTTCCCTTCCTGGTCAAATTAATTGGCCCCCGTCTGTATATTCTTAGCAATAAATTTTAAAATAACATAATTAAATACATTTTAGTTCTGGAAAATCAGTTATTCCTAATTTGCCCTGTATGTATAGTGTCAGGATATACAGTTCTATGTAATTTTCTCCTCTATGGGGAGAAAAAAGAGCAGTCTCATTACGTTCATGAATTAGACTCCAAGTTAAAATAGAAGTAAGAAAAATCACTTTACCCAAGGGAAAAAAAAAATCAACCTTTTACAAAGTTAGAATACAGAGAAAAGATTACTATAGCCTAGGGTATAGATAGTTGGGTTTATCTAATAAATCAGCATTATTATAATTTGAAGTAGAAAAGAACTTTGAATGGGGTAGGGATTTTTTTAATTAAGTCTTTTAATTATTTTTGAAATAATAGAAAAGAAAGGTTATATCTCTCTTCACATTACCTTGGAGTGAGATTTTATCAGTTCTCCAAGCTAAGCAGAATCAAATCTGTTCATTAATTTCCTGGGAACTGACCAAAAAAAAAAAAAGGTTGTCTCTATAGGTGACAATGCAAGTGATAGCAGATACTTTTTTTTTAATGCTGAGTCAATTTTTACATTTTAGTGAAGGTTTCTGATATGACTCTCTCTAAATGGAAACTATATATTGACTTAAGAATAGCATATTTCTATGTTAACTTTCTGAAGTGGCTTAATATAATGTTAATTAACTTAGCTAAATTTCTCCAGCATATTAATTGACACTGTTGATTGAAACTTAGTGTTTCGATTTAAAGCACTATTTAAATAGAGGTTTGTTTTGTTTTGTTTTTTTAAAGCAAAAAGACTCATGTATACAGGACACTTTTAGTAATTATCACAGAAAAATTGGCATGTAAAGCTTTCCCAAATATGAAATTAAAACTGCATCTAGAAGGTCAGAGTAATAGTGAAAAAGCTTGCTTTCCATTATATCTTCTAAAAAAATATATAATGGTGACAGAATAAGTGCTATGTGTTTATACATGCAAAGCCAAACGGAAACTTTTTTTTTCCAGCTTTCTGCGCACGGGTTGGGGTTCTGTGACTGGGAATAAGTCAATGCTTTGTAGACCAAAGGCATGTAAGCCACTTAGAGGCCCAGTCCATAAACTATTCGTGTGAAATGACAGCCCTCTCATCCCCTGCCACAGCAATCCTGGAAGCATGTGCTGCAAGGGATCAAACTACCAGAGGTAGCGGGTTCCTGGTCCCATCAGACTGAACCTTGAAGAAGTACATGTTTATTGTGTTAAGCCATTGAGATTTAAAAATGTATTTGTTACCACACCAGAGTCTAGCCAATCCTAACTGATACAGTGTTTATTTTTTATTGGTCTCAAAAGTTAAGTTAGGAACTGTACATTAATTATTAGAATGAAAGAGTAAAAATAAGTTCTAAGGTGTCAATCTCAAGTTTCTAGTAAAATGATATAAGCATAATTCATAATTCTCCACTTCATATTTTGGTGTCATGACATAACCCTAAAAAGTATCATTTTTGCAAAAGTATTTGGGAAAATTTCATTTTCAAAAGGACTTCCGCTTCAAACTTCAAGGATCCAATATTTCCTTTAATATGTTTATCTTAGTTGTATTATCCTGTAGAATTATGTCCTTTGCATGTTATTTGGTGCAACTCTGTCAGATGTTGCAACACCACGGACATTGCTTGTGATGCAAACAGTTTTTCAGTATGACCTCCCTTGATTTCATGATTTGCTTCTCAAGTGCTCTTTCTTTCCACCATAACTTAGCTTCACATACCAAGTGAACTGGGTTTAGAAAACACCTCATGACAGCAAGAGATATAAATACTTGATTTGATAGTATTCTTATCTGGTAGATGGGGGAAGGGAGTACAGAGGAGACTAGGAAACATTTTATAACTGTGTTATTCATTAGTAAATATCTTCTTAATATGAGTGTTTATTCCCTATACAATCTCACAAATTTTGGAACTCAAATATTAAGAAAATAATGGAAGCATGTACCTATATCCTACAGTAATTTTAATAACAAAAATGGGTCTTAATATTAATTTCATGTGACTTCCAACCTGCACAAAATATCATGGACTAGTGTCTCCCTGTTCCTCTCCACTAAGCACAACTATACCCCCAGAAACCAAAGAACTTGAAGGGTGGGAAAAGGAAGGCACACAGACTGGGGATCCCAGGACTGGTGGAACAACATGACAGGGTGTCTTACAACCCTCTCCTCCATCCACCCCCTCCTTAAAAAAAATGTTCAAGTGATCCACAGGAATATGAGAAAAGAGAAAAAGAAGAATGAGAAGCAGAGAAAACAAATAGAAAACAAATAATTGGGCAGATTTCAGCCTGAACATATTAAGAATTACAACACCTAGTGAAATCCATCAGCTCTAAAATAAGAACCTGGTAACATTATGAGAACTTCAACTTTCATTGCACAGTATAGACTCACTGATCAGCATTTATACATGGCACACATGGACCCATTTCTACTGATAAATTTGAAGCTAGAAATTGTAGTCTAACAATTTCAAGGGCTAGACATTAAAATGTTTTATGCTCTAATCTAAGTAACTTAGTGTGAGAAGAGTTGGTTGACTTTCCAAATTTGTCTAAGTTCCTCCTGAGCTGACCTCTTCATTGAGATAATTTGTTCCTTGTTAAGATTTTCAAAAAGAATTTCTGTGAGAATCTTAGTAATGTGACAAGTGTTGAACTGAAGAGGATATTCAGTATGACCTTTCTTTTTGTAGGAAAGAAGAAAATCTTAATATACAATGAGGGAATAAATATAAATAAAATAAAGCAAGGCAATTAAAAGTCAGTAGCAATATCAAACTTTTGTATTCACATTTTTTAAGTTACCAATGAATATGAGTAGTATAATAACAAATCGCTTTAAAAAAATTCTCATTAGTATTCAAGAATCAGAAAAACAAGAGGAGGTCTTCAACTTTTGAGGAAAGAAATATTTTCCTTCCTTAAAATTGTGATTATCTTCTCAAACTCATCCCACCCATTTTAATTTTTATCTTGGTGAAAGGCAGAATTCAATCATGAAAGCCAGAAATCTGAAAGTCATGTGAGAAGCCTCTCTGTCTTTCATTTCCCTCATCTCCTCTATTATTAATTCCTCTCTGTTTTACCTCATACATACTTTTATACAGTACGCTTCCTTTTGAGCTCCATAAAGACTACAGCACACACCCATACCTGGACCTTTGATCACTAATGGATTATCTTGTGGTTGGTGCTGTTATATACAATTCATTATTCTCCCTACTTCTAGAAGGTTCCAGATCCAATCACACCAATCTCTCCCTTAAAGTATTTTAATTTTAGAGTTTCTTTCTTTTTTCCTGGTCAAGCCCAACTGTATGTGTTCTATGAACAATCCTTCATCACGGCATGGCTCTTGTCCACGTCTGCAGATCTCTTACTGAGTCACCCTATCCCTTTTCTGATGCTACCTCCACACAGATAACTTTTAGCTCCCTAACGGCACCTCAATCCTTACATCTCTGTGTTTTCACACCTATGAATCCTACTTCATGGAATGCTCTTACCTGTACCATTCATCTGAATAATTATTATAGTCTCTTTAAATATTTCTTGAATATCATCGATTCTTGAGAAATGTTTCTTGACTCTCTTCATCAACCTCTTTTCTCTGCATTCCTAAGTGGCTTTGTCTTGAGAGTCCCTGCTGTATCCATACAGTGCTTTGCACATCTCCACTTATCTCTGCTCATTGCACCAGTCATTCACAGTGCTAAGATCAGTCTTGGCAGTTTTGAAGTAAATAGTAATTACAGCAATGTTTATTGAGCAATTTCTCTGAGTCAGATAAGTACTAAGTAGTTTATAAGTATTATGCCATTTAATCTTTACAGTAACCTTATGAAATACATAATAAATAATTGATTTAACCTCAAGAAAATATCCACCAGGTAGGTATTATTATCTGTATCATATAAATGAGAAAGCTGAAAACTGGGGAGACCAGCATTCAAACCCAGGTTTATCTAAATCCAGACAACAAATTCTTAAGCAGTGCCAGTAATGAAGTATCTTCTGACAGGAATATTTTCTCTTTTATTAGACTTTCTATATGAAACATATCATACATGTACATATATTCACATATACATAGCATCCCCTTTGATAACTACTATTTCACACATTTAATAATTAATAAATGTTTATTGGCCACTACTATAGTATGTTCCCTTGGCCCATTCATAGCATTTCTACTCTTGCTCCTCTGGGCTCTATTCCCTAACAGCCTTGCCTACAATGAGAAAAATCAGAAATAAGAAAATATGTCCTACTCTAAGATGTTCACCAATAAATCTTTGACAAAGACTTAAAACTCTGCAAAAGTATTTGAAGTTAGGTGGAGATCCTGGAAAGAAAAAATTTAATATCCTAAATTATAACCCTCTAATCATGGAAAATTGGAGGTCAAAGGGACATGTGGAGCTGGAGAAGAACCTATTTTTCTTTACATCTCACATTAGCAGCAAGTTCATCAGTACTCTGTGCATTCTCGCATAAAACTATACAAAATGTTATACTTTATCTTAAAGCTCCCAAATTCTAGTGAATAAAATTAAACAAAATCAGAACCATTCTGCTATCACTTTTGACTTCTTGTAAAATTTTCCCCCAAATTGCAGGTCATAATCCATCATATTGCAATCTAAAGTTAGTTGATTTTCTGCAAAAAGAAATGGGGATTAGAATTCTCTATATAACAGTTTCTCATACTTGAAAGTACTGATGAGTCCCATCTAAGCTTTCCTCCTTCATCATAACTAATCATAGTCCTGTAGCTCTTATAGATAAGCAATTTATTCAACTATTCAGTTCAGCCTGGAGTTAAATCAGGTGGAATGGCACTGAATTTAAAACAGAGTTTTACCTATTTGTTTTAAATTGGTAATTTTCATTCATGGCTGTGCAGGGGAGATGGCTCAGAAACACTGACTTAGAATCCATCTAATTTTTAATCTGTTTATAAATTTTGGCAGGTGAAACAAACAGGGAAAATGTAACCATAGACTGAAAGAAAAACTACCTGTTCCTATGCAAATGTAGTTATTATGAGTTTTATTAAGTAGTATAAAATAGTAATGTTATTTTTTATTGTCTTATTTTATTTTATTACTTTATTTTATTTATTTTATTTTATGAGTTAGAAAACGTTTACAGGATAATTTAATTCAGTCCCTCATTTTACAGATATAGAAACAATCCCAGAAAGTTTAAATCCAAACTCCCAACCAACATATAGGGAAAAAACATAATCAGATCCCAGATGTTCTGTTTCTGCAACCAGTATGCTTTCAAGTCATGCCACTAAGAGGATGTAAAGTAACTGAAAGTATAAAATAGTAATGTTATTAACTCATATTAGTGGAACACAGAAACATTAGAAATTTTTCTCATCACTTTGAAAGATGTACTATAAGAGCTAAGCTGTCTCCCTTATGAGAAGGGTTTTTTCGTTCAATTGTTAATCATGGAGACTAAATACACATCCGTAAGTTAATAATTCAAATTGATATAGGTCTGATCTGATTGTTAGATGTTTAATATCCCTATCTGTGTATCATATTTAGAATTTTTTGCATATGTAACTGAGAATTGAACTTAGATCAAAAGTTATAATCAATTTACCTTTGAATATGACTCTAATTTATTGTACAGCAAAATTTCATGGGGTCACGATGAAATGGGCAAAAATGATTCCCAGTATAGACGTGTATCCAGAGCCAGAGTCGCAATGCTTGCTTGCAGCAGTGGGAATTTGCATTTCCCTGGCCTCAACTTGCAAGCCTTAGATGGACACCACTTTTTTGAGAGGCAGGTACAATGAAACATGTTCTAGGGTTGCATCAACACATCTGGATCCAGCCTTCACTGATGAATTTTATACCGACCTGTTTTTATTCAGATTTGCATATCTATCACCAATAAGGAGAACATCATCAATAACTGTCCCTGAAGATACTACAACACTAGTGGGAACATAAATGTCTTGGTTCTGCTCAGAAGCTTTTCTGTTTTGTGCATTATATGCTCAAGCCTTCTTGACTTTTCACTGTTTTGATTCTGAAACCGGTTCTTCTGTCTTTTTCTCCATTGCCAAAATACTTGCTGCTAGGTGATGTAAAGAGCAAAGGTCTTATAAAGGAGGACTTTTGATTAATTTAAGGCTAAGCGGGAAGGAAAACATGAATGCCTTGTTCTCTAATAAGGTATATTTTCTCCCCCTTTCAAAGTCTTGTAACCCTTCCTTCGTAGGAGTGACGCAATGTGGAGTGAAACAGTTCATGGTCGGTGTCGGATGAATCTGAAAGTAAAGCCCTGCCACTGTTCACTACTAGCAGTGTGGCTTTGTTCAAAATGAAACCACACCAAGTTTCACTGTTCTCATCTCTGAAATACAGACAATAATTGTTACACACCATTATACTTTGTGCTGCTAAACAAGTCAAAGATGATGCCAGTTAAAATATGCCTTGATGTTTTATCATTTAGAATAATTTTATATTTATTGGACTTGTTTTTTAGACCTCATTAGATGTAAACTTTTATCATATGTGACCTTTAGGCATGAATAAAGTGGAAATTTAAGATAGATACATTGGTCAAAGTATCTGTGAAACTTGTGGCATCTGACTTTTCTGAATCCCTTTTTGATTCAGAATTCATGCGCATCTGTTTTTTCACACAACTGAGTTCTATGGTCATCAAAAAAGCTGGAAATTCAGTGTTTCTTAACATAATACATAAAAGAACTGAAAGTCGTCTCTGCTTGATTCCTATGCTGGCTTAGATATTATGGACAGCCAATCTGCTTTTGATTCCTGTTCCAGGAAAGTCGTTTAAAGTTTCTCGTTCATCAACTTTCCTTTCCAATATTCATCACCATTTGGTTCCCGGGACTTGAGAAAGGGCTCCACTGTTGTTTCTTAAGATCCCCCTCAAACTTCTGACGTGGAACCTGAAGTTTTATACCGGCACTCTTGGTAGTCCTGAATGCAGAGGTAATGATATCCACACCAGAGTGGTCGTCTAGTTAATGAAAAATCACGAGACATCATGATTGTGAAGCAAATTCAGATAGCAAAGACACTTCACATTAAAATGTGAAAATCAAAGAATGTCTCAGAATCAATGAAACTGCAGTAATTAATACATATCTCATAGGTGGTACTAAGATGATGAATATATGATTGATGTGCATAAAGTATGCAAGTGCTTCTGTCCCTTACCTCGCTTTCTCACTGACTATAGTAACACAGACATCCATATATTATTTTACATTTTTTT
>CM052889.1:7615991-7677317 GCA_028534135.1 Potos flavus | reverse complement strand
AAAAATTTTGCACTGGATTTAAGTGGTGCCCAGTAAATCCTTTCAACTGAACAAAATGGATCAAGGATAAAGGAATAAAGGAGTGGCACCTCTACAATGTCAGTGTAGCCACAAATAAGTTGAGAAGAAACATAGAGCAGTGAAGCGAAGTGTGATAGTTAATCTTAAGTGTCAGCTTGGCTAGGCTGTAGTCCTCTGTTGATTGGTCAAATATCAGTGTAGATGTTTCTATGAAGGCATTTTTTTAAAAATGTGATTAAAATTTAAATCAGTAGACTCTGAGCCAAATAGATTAATCTCCATAATGTGGATGGGCCTCAGCCAATTATTTGAAGGCCTTAAAGGCAAAAGCAGGCTTCCCAAAGAAGAAACAATTCTACCGCAATACTACAACAGAAAAATCATGCCTGAGTTCAGACACAACCGGCACAATCAGCTCTCCCCAGAATTTCCAGCCTGCTGATGTACTCCACAAATTTCAGACTTGCCAGCCCCAAGATCTCATGAACCAATTCTATAAATCTTTCATTGTTTCTGTTTCTCTGGAAAACCTGACTGATGCACAAAGAAATAGAGCAAATCTAAGAAGTACATCTGAAATGTGACTATTGATAGAAAGTCACATTCAAATAGTTAAGCTGACTAGAATCTTGAAAACATCATATTGACAAAGAGATCAAAAATTGGATTAGAAGTCTATAACCCTATGAAACTGAAAATAGTAATAGTACCCCGGATCTTGGAGGATGACGATAGAGGATGACATTGAAACCGTAGAGGACACACTGCGTAAGCAAGAAACAAAGGTTTGTCTGTTAAAGCCATTGAGATTTGGGGGACTTCTCTTATTAGTACATGACCTAGCTCATCTCTACCAATTCAGGCCTATTTACGGTTCGTGGGAATGAGCATTAGCTTTAGTGGGAATCTCTGACTCTACCATTTCTGGTGAAGTCAGCTGTATACAAAAGGAAACCCAGCTGAACGTCCCCTCTATCCATTCCTGTCAGGAAGTACAGATAAAAAAATTAGGAATAGCGAGGTCCCCAGGTGGCACAATCAGTAAGCATCAGCTCTTGGTTTTGGCTCAGGTCCTGATCCCAGGGTCATGAGACTGAGCCCTACATTGGCTCCATGCTGAGCACGGAGTGTGCTTAAGACTATCCCCTCCCTCTGCCCCTTCTCGCAGTCTCTTAAATAAATAAATAAATAAATAAATCTTCATTAAATAATTAGGATCAGAAATATATGATCAACAGGTACCCAATAGGAAAAAACTATTGTCGAGTAAGAATAGGCAAAAGAATAATATTTCTTGAGGACAAGTTAAATCTTACTCTCTTAATGCCACTATAGCACAAGTCCCAAATCTCATCAGCTCCTGCTATTGTTTCCAAACTCAATGAAAAAAAAACGAGGCTGAGAAGCGACTTTTGAGGGATTTCTCTCCACCATCCTATTGCCTATAAAGCCCCTTTCCTGTATCATTCTCTTTTCTTTCAGTCTTAAATTGAATGTTTGCACTTTGGAAATCCACCTCCCAATATTATAAATTGAGCTAAAGGAAGAATAACAAATTTGTAACAATGTTAATGGTAATCATAATTGTAATCCTATTGTATTAGGTGAGCAAGTTTTAATTTTCCATTGCATTCAAGAATTTCAGAGTGGGATTAATAGTCAGGAAATTTCTTTAAGGTCTTCAACACAAAATTTTAATGAGAACTTCTATATTCACGGTCAAGATATATCTATGGTTGTCTAGCCCCAAAGAAGGGACTAAGATAAAAAAAATTGTTATAAACCTGAAAAATAAGTAAATCATGTCATTAATATTTTTGGATGCATGCTGGAGAAATTTAATGATGGCTGACGTTTGGTATTCCTGTGCTAAATATATCCTTGAAAGGGAATGGAAGCTTCTAACTTAATATGTCTGATTAACAGTCACGGGTCAATTGCATATTGTCTGCTCCTCGGCTATATGACTTGTTATTTTTGAATAATGATTCATGCCTGGCAACACTGGAAACTTGGCTCTAATTGCTGAGGTCCCAAGTTTAACCCATGCCAACTGATAAAGTAAGGTAATTTTCCAGCTATAACAGATTTATAACCACAGGAAGTAAACGAGCATTTGCCCTTAGCAACCTAGCTATTTATATAAACATTTTCTCATTTATGATATATAAAATCCTTCTCCCCAATACTTCTTGACCTGACACATTATTATCTTCTTGTGAGTGCCTTCATTAACAAGTTAATATACTTTGACATGTGCTCAAGATCAATTTTCCAAGAAATTTTGCTCTAACAACCCATAACCCACACACTCCATCAACTGATGATATTGCCTCCAAATTCCAAGAGAATAAAATGAAGTTGTCAAGAGTAAAAACCATTTCATTACCCCCACTCTTCACTTATCTATAAAGCTATAATTATCTGTCCTCAAAATTATATCCTTTCCTAAGTGTCAAATGAAAAATAATGTTCTAGGTGTAATCCTGTACTTGTGTCCTTGATCCTTTCCTATGACAATGCCCCTAGAGCTTTATTATCCCCCCACATATAGATCCTTTCTATGTGATCTATGTCCCTTCATGGTTTACTTGTACTTCCCCACAGGCTTCTTCCTACAGCAAAGACATGACAACTACTTGAGCTACAACATCGCTAATTACGAGGAGGTGGAGAAGAATAGAAATGAATAAAAGAGTTTCATTTAGTTATTTGCAGCAGGGACCATCATAGCTCAGACAGGGGGAGTGTCAATGAAGATGGAGAAAAAGGAATGTGTTCAAGAGACATTGTTGTCATAAAATGGGAAGGATTTAGTGAGAGATGATATATAGAGAAAAAAAACTTATGGGATGCTTGTGGTGTGGGTGCATCCAGGTGATGTTTTTGAAATGGAAAACACCAGGGGAAAAAAAAAGGTTTGAGGTGAGGTGTTGGGCGAGAAAGTAGAGTTCAGTTTTACCACTACTGCCCACAAGACATCCAAATGAGGGTGGATATACACAGATGCACCTCAGTAACTTTCTGAGATAGAGACATATATTTGGTGGTCACTGGCACTGGAGGGGTCATACTTAACTCTAAAAAGTGGATGAGGTCACCAGGGAAACAAACACATGGAGAAAACAAAAATATAGTCTAAGAACAAGGTCCGAGGATACTCCAGTATATATCAATAAAGTAGAAAGGAAAGAGCCTGGACAAAATGATCTAGAAAGGAAGGAGAAAGGCAGGAAAGCATGGTGTCATGAATTGAAGGGAAAGGAGTATTTCATGGAAGAACTATTCAACTGTGAGGTCAAGAAGTTGAGCAATGTGTTCATCGGATATTTGCCACATTAAGACCTTTAGTTAGCAACCCACATGTAGTTTTTTTAGAGTAAAAAGGGCAAGACTGGTTTCGAGTGGGCTCAACAGTGAATGGAAAGTGAAGTGAGTATCTATAGTTTGTGTATAGGAGTGACCATAATTTTCCCTAACGAGTCCAATTTGTGTCTGTTGTTAAGGCAAAGTTATAAATAGTATCCCCTTTTGAACTCAAAAATGTTCACATTGTCAGTTGGTGCAGTCACTTTGGAAAACAGTGTGGAGATTTCTCAGAAAATTAAAAATGGAGCTACCCTATGACCCTGCAATTGCACTACTGGGTATTTACCCCAAAGATACAGATGTAGTGAAAAGAAGGGCCATATGTACCCCAATGTTCATACCAGCAATGTCCACAATAGCCAAACTGTGGAAAGACCCGAGATGCCCTTCAACAGATGAATGGATAAAGATGATGTGGTCCATATATACAATGGAATATTACTCAGCCATCAGAAAGGATGAATGCCCAACTTTTGTATCAACATGGACAGGACTGGAGGAGATTATGCTGAGTGAAATAAGTCAAGCAGAGAGAGTCAATTATCATATGGTTTCATTTACATGTGGAGCAGAAGGAAAAACATGGAGGACATTAGGAGAAGGAAAGGAAAAATGAATTAGGGGAAATCAGAGGGGGAGACAAATCATGAGAGACTGTGGACTCTGAGAAACAAACTGAGGGTTTTAGAGGGGAGGCGGGTTGGGGGATGAGTAAGCCTGATGGTGGGTATTAACAAGGGCACATATCGCATGTAGCACTGAGTGTGGCACATAAACAATGAATCTTGGAGCACTGAAAAAATAAAATTAAATTTAAAAAATATTCACATCGTATGGTCACCCTGTGATGAGAGTTTAGGGATTGAGATATAAATGGTGTGATTATTAGAGTGGCAGGTAGGGATCTATGATTATCCAAGAATAATACATCAACAAATGGCAAATCTTAAGACATATGCCTTTCTGGATAATTAAAATTTTCCCCATAGATTTTTAAACATTACAGTGTTTTGTTATGCCATAGATTTAATGGGATTCTTCTTGAAACATGCTAAATATTCTCTTACCTTCTAAAATAAAGTAGAATGAATGTGATTTAATCTTTCTGGATCATTAGCTTGTGAGAATATGCTGATGTATACTCTAATGTTCTTGAAGGGATATGCTTCAAGTTGGTAGGGATATCGGTCAGTCACTAAATGTTATGTGTATGTATTCAGTTATACTTGCATGTGAATAATGGAATGGGTGCATATGGGTAATTGATGTGGGAGAGAAGATATAGGAGAGAGGGTGTAGAAGAGTGACGGGGGGAATAGTTCATGAAATGTGGAGGAAAAGTTTAATTTCACAGAAGGTAGGGGAAAAGAGAGAGGAAGTATGCTGATGCATGTGAATATTGATATGTATGTGTTAAGAAGTGTATATGTTGGGGTAGCAAATAATAGTTATATGCTGATATTGGCTGTGGTCTGTGTGTTTATATGTATGGAATGGGTGTACCATCTGCATGTATATTGGAATTTAGAATAGTATGTATGTAACTATGAGGTATTATGTGTACACAAGGATTGGGGGTTGTGTGTGTATATGTGTGTGTATGTTAGGAAGAGCATATATGCACTGAGATGGATGTTTACAGGTGAGTGTTACATGGACTGTGGATACATGTGTCTATGTTGAAGTATGCATGTTCGTATATGTGAGGAATGTATTTGCCTCCATTTACTGTCTTTCTTTTTTCTATTAAGTTATTACTTTCTCACTGTAACCAATATGATTGATTGACAGTCCTCTTCTACATCCTTATAAATTTCTGTATCTAATCTTTCTGACAAAGATACCCATGCATGGGGTGCCTGGGTGGCTCAGTGGGTTAAAGCCTCTGCCTTCAGCTCAGGTCATGGTCCCAGGGTCCCGGGATCGAGCCCCGCATTGGGATCTCTGCTCGGCGGGGAGCCTGCTTCCCCCTCTCTCTCTGCCTGTGATCTCTCTCTCTCTGTCAAATAAATAAAATCTTAAAAAAAAAAAAAAAAGATACCCATGCATGTTAAAATTATATGTACAATAGGAAAACACCTTTTTTTTTTTTTTTAAGATTTATGTATTTATTTGGGAGAGAGAGTGCACGCGTGGGGGGGAGGGGGAAGGGCTGAGGGAGAGAAAGAAAATCTCAGGCAGACTCCCCGCTAAGTTGGGAGCCAGATCTGGGGCTCAGTGACTTGGGGCTTGATCTCACAACCCTCGATCTCACAACTCTGAGACCACGACTTGAGCTGAAATCAAGAGCTGGAAGCTTAACTGACTGGACCACCCAGGAGCCCCAGGGAAATACCCCTTGAATAATGACTTGAGTGGTATTCCTATTAGTGAGCAAAATATGTAAGTTAAGCCAGTTGTGACAAAGAATTTGAGGTTCAGGCAGCTTTCCTTGTTCATTTCAAATTCCGAGCTTTGTTATAGAAAGAGCTTTTGCAAAGCGTTTCTAACAGAAATTACATAAACAAAATGGTCATCTTTGTAATTTCATGTCTCCAGAGACGATGCACCTTAGAAAATTTTTTTGAAAAACATCTTACAACACATTTAGATTATGGTGAAAATATCATAACAAAGGAAGAACTGGTAAATATATAGTTAGACAGCAGTGTCTTGGGCTCTAGAAAAGAATTTAAATTATATTTTAAATTCTTATTTTATTTTTTTTTTAAGATTTTATTTATTTATTTGTCAGAGAGAGAGAGAGAGAGCACATGTAGGGGGAGTGGCAGGAAGAGGAAGAAGGAGGCTGCCCCCTGAGCAAGAAGCTTGATGCTGGACTCTGATTCCAGGACCCTGTGATCATGACCTGAGCAGAAGGCAGATCCTTAACCAACTTAACCAACTAAGCTACCCAGGCATCCCAAATTTTTCCAACTTTTAACAAAATATTTGTCTTTGAGGATATTTTTCTGACCAGCATTTCCTGACAGGCTACCAGCTAAATCTCCCCTCTTCTCTATTTTTAGCACAATTTGCAGGTCTTCCTAGATCACTACTATTGAAGAAATTAGGAGAATATTTGGCTACAACTTCTGCATGTAACTAGGCTTAGTGAGGTTTATAATAAAACCAGATTGAAAATATGCATGTGAGGAAATGAAAGATTTAAGAGCATGAGTTCAATCAAAGAGAGATTTCAGGGTCAATATGAAAATTCCTGACCACTGACAGTGTTCTTCTCTGCTACATAGATAAAAGGATAAAAATTAATCACCTTGAGTAGAGGCTCAAAAGGCAGGAAAGAGCCAGCTGGAACAACTTGAGCTGAAGTTGCAAGTTCAGGCAGAGAAATTGTCTGATGCAGGGACCTTGGTCCAATCCATTTTATCTGACAGTTCAAGAAAGATGTGCAGTAACAAAATCACATTAGGGAATAGAGAACAAAGCATCAGAGGAGAACAAACAAGAAACTTGGCTTTCACACCAAGGGCAGAGCTAACAGTAAGACGCTTTCGTTTATTGGATTCAGAGATGGAATGAAAGTATTTTTCCAGTAAGTACTATTGAGGGGTTTGTGGGAGCACATGAATGCCAATCTTCAAGTACTCCATTGAGATGACTCAGCTTTAATTTAGTGTCCATTTCCAAATTTAAATTTTTGTCTGCACTGCAAAGGACCCACAATGCTGTGGTCTCTTGAGATATTGGTGGAGAAACTTTTTATAAAGTCAAATCAGAGGAAAGAAATAAGGAATTGTTTTATTTTCTTTTTTAAAAGATTTTACTTATTTATTTTTGTGAGAAAAAGGGAGAGAGCAAGTACAGTGGGCAGGGGCAGAGGGAGAAGCAGACTCCCCACTGAACAGGAAGCTTCATATGGGATCCCATCCCAGGACCCTAGGATCATGACGTGACCTGAAGACAGATGATTAACCGACTGAGTAATGCCCTAGGAAATTGCTGGAGAGATATAACAAATGGCAAAATAACAAACTCTAAATTATTTAGCTGCTGGCTATCCTATGACTGAGCTATATGGATGTTTTATGACTGCAAAGTAGTCTAGTAGAGAGGAGGCGGCAAACTGAGAGTAGTCAGACACCAGACTGTAATGCCTGAGATGACTCCTCCCCTGAGGTGCACACTCAGCTAGATTTAGTAGAAGATGTACAAACTTCTGGACTTAAGAACTCCCTACAACCATGTCGTCCATGAAGACAGTGGATACTTCTGAGAGAGAGAAATAAAAAGCCATGTAAAGGACATAACATGTATTTAGGAAACTTAAAAGAAAAACAAACTGAACAATCTATATAGACTTGTGCCAGAGAAAGCAGAAATAATGGAATATAGAATAAGAATTTAAAATAATCATTTCAAAGACACAGGGAATGCTATACGTAAGTGAAGCAAGTATAAGAAGTTATACATGGCCAAAAGAAATATTGTGTATGGAAACTGTAATAGTCTGAATAAGTAATAAAACAGATAAGCTAAATAGCCAAATGGAAGTAGCCAAAGAATGAATTAATAAGTGAGGTTAGATCAAGAAAAAGAAATAGAAGAAACAAAAATTGGAACTGCAAAAGAAAAATGAATTGTCAACATTTGTTCAAGAGAAGAAAAAACAAATTAAGGAAATATTTGAAGAAGTGTTGACCAATAATTATTCTGAATAAAAGAGAACTGAAAAGACTAGTCATGAGCCACACAGCATAGTTAAAAAACAAAAGAGCAGAAACAAAACCAAAAAACTCCAGAAAGTTTGAGAATTGTCAGGACATCAATTCAAGAGGTTCCTAAAGTAGTTCATAAGGAAATTATGAATCAGTTGGGGTTCTCCAGAGGATGGAATCAATAGAATGTGTGTATATATATAGAAACAAATACATTTTAGGAAATTGGCTCACACAATTACAGAGGCTGGCTAGTCCAAAATCTGTAGGGTGGGCTGGCACACTGGAGACCCAGAAAACAGCTGATGCTGCAGTTAAAAGCCAAAGGCAGATCACTGCAGAACTCCCTCTAGTTGGGGTTGGGGCATCAATCTTTTGGTCTACTCAGGCCTTCGACTGATTAGATGAAATCCACCCACTTTATGGAGGGCAATCACATTTATTCCAAATCTACCAATTTAAGTGTTAATGTTAATGTCATCCAAAACCACCCTTACAGACACATCCAGAATAATGTCTGAGCACATATCCAGGCAGGAGAATCCAGTCAAGTTGACACAGACAATTAATTATCACAACCTTCAACACCACACACACACACACACACACACACACACACACACACACACGAGAATTAACTTGCAAACCAGACATTTAGATGGCAAATCAGGATGTTAAAAAAAGAAAAAAATAGTTTGAAAGTGTAAAGGAAAAGAACTTTGAATGTAGAATTTTACAGCCAAATATTTTGTTTTAGTTAAAGGGTAAAATAAGAATATTTCCAATCATAAAATTCTCAAAAGTCTGTAATAGGCAAACTTTCTTAGAAATCCTTCTTAGAGAAATGAACTTGGGTCAGGAGAGAAATAAATTCATGAAGATGACATAAGCTAACTGAGAAATAGAGGTATAAGTTACAATGTTGTAAATTACAATGTTTTCTTAAAAATCAGGAAAAAACCATAATGTATATATGTAATAGCCCAACAAAAATATTCCAGATTGGTGCTGCCCAGTAGAAATATAATGTGAGCCACAGATGTGCGCTACATAGGAATTTCAAGTTCTCTAGTAGCCCTATTTAAAAAGTAAAAAGTAAAAAGAAACAGGTGAAATTAATTTTAAATATATATCCCAAAGAATACACATATCCAGTATTATATTTATCCGAATATTATATATCTAAAATGTTATTATTTTAAGATATAATCAATATATAAACAATTATTAATTAGATCTTTAAATTTCTTTTTCTTTCTTTTTTTTTTTTTTTACTGAATATTGGCAATCTGGTTGTGTATTTTACACTTAAATGTCCATTTGGACTAGCCACATCTCAGGTACTCAGTAGCTGCGTGCGGTTGGTGGCTATCATATTGTACACTGCGATTCTAGATAATACCGACAGTGATCAGCTTGATGGTGCCTAATGTCCCACAGCAAATTAGTGGCAGATGCTGAGTGTGGGGCACCAAATAAAATAGGGTTGGCCTTCATGAATGTCAACAGGTATGACAGAAAGAAATTCCAGCTACAGAAATCTGTTCAATCTATACCAGAATATATTTCGAGTGAATACTTTTGGCTACGATCACAATACGCCAATGTTTACTTACTTTTGAGCTGCAATATTTTTCTGGATAAAAATGTATTTAATAAAAATGTTACATTAAAATTGGCATAAAATTATGAAATAATTTAAGAGGATATTTTATTATTTACAGCTCTGATTTTCCTGATCCATTAATCCTTATCCCTTAACTCATTTTGCACATGACATGTTGAATGCATAATTAATAGACCAGATATGCATCTAGTAAAAAAAAATAATAGCTTTAATTTTAAGCTGTCATCACCTAAAAGAAAAACTGCCTTCCTAAATCCTGATGCATCGTCATCCTCTGAAAATAAGCACTGTATTTTTTTTCAGAATGATGCTCCTTCTCACCTAAAGCTCAAAAATATTCACCCACATCTGTGAAAATTCAAAAAATAAAGTGCTTTGGGACTCCAAATAGCCTCTTTACTCAGGCTACTAATACTGCTGTCGCCTTTTTCATGTCAATCATGCTTCACAGGCGGCTTTTAGCACCTGCCATTAAATGTCAGGAGCCAAAACCTAGAAAAAACAATGACTAAGGAACTATTTTAGTGAGCTGCATGTGATCAAGGAGTGTGTCTAGTTAGGACGAAGGGATGCGGGGTATAGGGCTGATTTCCTTCATTTCTCATAAACAAAGACATTTAAAAGTGCGACACAAAAAGGAATAAATGTAGCGTACAAAGTACCCTCTTTTTCCCTACTCACCCGACCCTTGGTTACTTTCCCAGAAACTTCCTTGGACATGCCTCTGGCAGGTTCTCTACTTCAAAAGACCTGCGGTTCTCTGAACATCCCTTTCCTGCTCTCACATCCATGGCCCCTACCCTTCATCATGTATGTCCTCTCTTAAACTCAGTTTCGCCCTCTTCTCTGCCCAAGTCACAAGGGAAACTGTATTTTCTCCACATACCTGTTCTGCCACCTGCCACCCACCATCTGGTAATTAAGTGTTATTTACTTCTCTGTCTCTGACACTCATACTTACAGCCCCAGCATCTGCAAATAGTTTGCACTTTAAATCTATTCATATTAGAAGCAATACTTTTTTTTAAATTCAAAGCATCTCAATACTTTTGCCAAACAAAGTATATGATTTTTGAATCCAAGGGGTATTATAATTCTTTACAAAATCTAATTACCACTATTAAGTTCTTCAGTTGACAAGATGTTGTCACACAATTGCTGTGTCTCAATAAAAAAATGAACTCTTGACAACGATGTGCCTAGATCCGCGTATATTAACATTCTGTTCTATTTGCAGCCTTTGCCTTTAAAGACACTGCTTACTGGAGAACTCATACTTAGGTGCCTTTAGACTTTCCATCTTGCATTAAAAGCTGTGTGCACAAAGGTATCATTAATAATTACGGTTTGAATTGCTGCACTTCTGTGCATTTAGTCATTTTGGTTTTGTTGTTGCCCCTCTAGTGTGGACCACCAATTTATCTATGTGTGAGTACATGTACTGGGTCTCCTTTTTTTATCTGATTTTTGAATCCTGGAAAAAACAATAGCCTTCTCTTCACAACGTCCTTCCTTAAGGGATCTATGTTGACCACCAACACCTGTAATCTCTTTCAAAAGAAAAAAATATTAGGAATGGGCTAGAAATGGAATGAAGAGTGATTATGGCCTGTCGTTTAGCATGGCATGTGGGATTTATGTACGGTTGACCCTTGAACCATGTGGGGGTTAAGGGTGCCAATTCCCTGTACTGTTGAAAATCGAGACATAACTTTTGACTTCCCAAACACTTAACTATTATTAGCCTACTGTTGATGGAAGCCTTACTGATAATACACACGGTTGATGAGACATATTTTATACGTTATATGTATTATATACTATATTCTTATAATAAAGTAAGCTAGAGAAAAGACAATGTTCTTAAGAAAATCACAAGGAAAATACATTTATAGTACTTATTGTAAAAAATCCACATATAATTAGACCTGAGCTATTGTTCAAGTGTAAACTATATACTTTTCTGTCTTCAGATGCTTGTATCGGTCTTTTTGATCTGTCAGTAGCCTCTCTGTGCAAAGTGATACAATTAATTATGCTGATGGTCACCTAAGGGACTGCAGAGAACCAGGAAAAAAATATATATTAAAGGGAGATTTTTAAAAAGGCAGATTAGGGAGTCTCAGAGCTGGTCACATCGGAAGCCGGCAGCCATACTAGAAACTCACTTTCCATCTAGTGACTAATACCATGACATCTTGTTCATCTTCCATCTTTTCTCCTGAGTAAAGCATGGTGCCTTTACTCTCTTTAATCACAGGATGGCAAGTACATTTGGTTAATGCTGCCTTTCCTCATGAGTCTGGATTCTACATAAGTGGAATTTCTACACCATTCTACGTAAGTGGAACATACACTGAGGTAAATCTCTTCAGCTTTCTTCAATCTGGATTTACCAGCTATTTGTGTGTTAGGCTGTTTTTTCCCCCATGTCTTTAAAAAAAAAAAAGTAACATTATCAATAGAATGCTGATAGTGTATGAATTATCTTAAATCTCTTTACATGGATTATTTTACTCAATAGACAATGCAGTTTTAGAAATAATGTCAACTATTTTCCATAACATCATCATTAATATAATACATTTCAATATGACATATTTAGTGACAATTCTCTCAAATGCGTCAGGAAACTGATGTCTTCAAATCAAGATAAATTAAGATCAGAAAGACGAAAGCTTGAAAAAATGATAAACTTTAACTTTTACTGTATTTTTCAGAAAGAATCAGATCTGTTAGTAATTGCGTAGTAACACAACTGAATTGCCATAGTAATCAAATGAAATTGATTTTCAACCAAGACATAAGTATTGTTATTCTGAGATGAAATTTAAAACAATTTAAGTGGGTGTGAAATTTACTTTCTCAAAACCAGAACAATTTCTGTAGGTATTCTTGTGAAAGATGCAAGAAAAATATGAATGCCTTACTTTAACATATTTTAAGCCTAAGTTAAGTATTACTACATAAGTGGAATCAAAATACATAGAAGTAAAAACAATTTACCAAGGTAGTCTGAGTGCTGACAATTTCATTTTTTCTGTACCTACTCTTCTGTGACTTGTATATTCACTTAAAACCATATTTAAGGTATTCCACATAATTTTGTATTTCTATTAATAATCCTATTTCTCATATATTAACGAAAGCACGGGTTTCAAAAACCTCTTTGAACCTAATATAAAGAAGGCATATCTCTTTCATATCAATGTATCTGTAAAATAGATTCATTTCAAATTCTACCTCCAATATAATGATAGACAATACAATATGCAAAGAGAATTTTTAAAGTGAACTTCTATGGAGTGTTTAAGGATATGTCAGTATTGTTCTCACAGCAATGATGAAACATCTCTTGAGTTAGGTACTACTATAATTACCTTTCTTGTAAATCATAAAATGAGGCACAGACAAGTTAAATATGGTACCCAAGATCATACAGCAAGCAAGTAGCCAAGGTATCTTCGGTATACAGCCAGTTTAACTCCAGAATCTGTGTTCTTACGGAATATAAAATTCCATGTGTGTGAGAAAGAAAGTAGGAGCAAGACACAGAGAGACAAAGAGACATAAAGAGAAAGAAGGAAGGTAGGAGGGAAGGAAGGAAGGAGGGAGGAGGGAAGAAGCAAGAAAGATTTTCTAAGGTACTGCCAGTATTTTGTTGTTTAACTTGTATAATGGTGACATGGGTGTTTTATTTGTATTACTTCAAAAGGTATACATGTATTTTATACAGTCTTCTCCTTGTATTGTGTTTTTTATAAGATAAACTAAAATATTTTAAAATACACATAAAAATGTGCTTGGAAAATTGCCATTTCAAACATTCATACTAAAAAAATAAAATACCTATTCTCTGGGGCACAGAACTTCAATTACTAGAAATGTACTTTCAGGATATTGTAAAAGAAGTTCGATTTTAAAAATGTAGAATAAAACAATGACAACAAAAAATTCAGATCAAAACCTAACATCTCAGGTACAAATTGTGGGCTTTTGTACCTGAGCATTTGGGTTCAGGCAGTACCTGATTTAGAGTACAGGCAGAATGTATCCACGAAAATACGTGTGCAGCACTTGATGCCGCTCAAAACAGTGATGAAGGCAAAAAGTCAGATGTCTTTCTTTTTCAGGAACAGGGGCTTTTGCCTTTTTTAACCCTAAGAATGATGCAGTGAACACAAACCAGCATCGACTTTGTTTATTCTTCTAGATCTGCAGGTGATCGTTGTTGAAGCCTAGCCATTTTTCCATTTTCAGACATTTTAGTTATACATAATCTCTCTCTATCTCTGTCTTTCTCTCCCCCCCCCAATAAAACAGCTAAATACTTTTGGTAGAATATTCCTAACTTAGAGACCTACAATAGAGTTATAACATTAAAATACAATGTGTCCCCAAATTTTTACTGATACTTTGAAACAAATGTAAAAATAACAGTAAGTATATACACAAATTCTTACAAATTTCTCAGCAGCTACAGGGAAGTCAGATCCCTCACCCCTGTACATTGAGCAGCACTACATTTTCCTGACTAGCAAAAGTAAGGCACTGTACAATGGAGAAGACAAGCAGTTAGTGTATAGGATTAAAGCTTTTCCATTCCAGGGGCATCTAGGTGGCTCAGTTGGTTAAGTGTCCAATTCTTGCTTTCAGTTCAGGTCATGGTCTCGACGGGGTTGTGAGATTGAGCCCCCTGTTGAGCTCCATGATCTGTGGGGAGTCTCCCTGAGATTCTTTCCCTCTACTTCTACCCCTCCTCCCACTCACACCACATATGTGTGCTCTCTGTCTCCAAAATAAATAAGTCAATCTTTACAAAAAATTTTCCCATTCCAGTGACCTAGTAAATTTCCAGTGACCAAACGAATCTGGAAGAGATACCAAAATAAATAAACGGAAATGCATACTGAGTATCCACAGAACATATCTGTTACATTTGCTTGGGAATGTCAGTCTACTTTCAAATCATAAGATCACAGATTGATCTCATAAAATGGCAAAAATATTTGAAGATACTCTAACATGCCTTAAATACAGCCCTGTAGTTTGGAGGCATTGATGTCAAAGCGGGTATCTGGATTAAATGGAGCATTTCATAAATACAGAGTCTATAAACAGTAAGTAACAGTGAAATACACCATGACTAATAAAATCAATCTAATTGTAGATTGAGCTTTAGACAATACATTATTTTCCCAGTTTAATTTCTCAATGGCAATTTTCAGAACTCTCCTAAACATGATTAGAAGTAAGCAAGGTCAAGTAAACTGCAAATGACTAATTCATGTCCAGGTTCAGAAAACAGACCAAATAGAGTTCTCTGTTAGTGAGCAGACCAGCTCAGAGATTAGAAGCACCACTCAGCTGCACAGTAGCAGGCAAAATGGGATCCACTGAATCATCACATATGTCTCTGTTGCTCTCCAGGGCTATGCTCCAGAGACAACCAGGAGGCAAGATGAGAAAGGACTCTGAGAACAGTCACACACTGACATTCCATTATGATTTCAGCTTCTGTTTAGCAGCCTGCACTCCTGCTAGATGAACATCATAGAAAACTGAACTAAACTTAAAAAATTCCAGGTTACTATATAATAAAAAATCATTTAATATGAAAAATATGAACGGTGGTTCCCCAATACAACTATTTCATAAATCAAGTCTTAGGTTGAGGGTTTCTTAAAATATATACAACAGTTATCATTCCTTGCCAAATAACTTATCTATTTCAAAAGCACCTTTATATTTTAAAAATGAACAAAATTATTTTTTCTAATATCTCTGTATATGGAGTCAGTGTAGAAAACAGGCAATATTTATTCTGAGAAGTGTGAGAATTAATATGGGATCATGATAAATACAACAAATATGGAGGAGAAAAATGACTGATTTTTCATTAGTTAATGAAATTTCAACATACCACAGTTTAAGGGACATTTAATGGAGTCACACAGGAATTTCCAAGGTGACTGCAACTGCCAATCAAGTGCTATCAGAGGCTCAAACTCCAATCTTACTCTTTCTGCCAAATAAGTGGGCCATAAAACACATTTCATGATGCAGAATATAGCATCTTTCAAAAGGAGCTGAAATGAGGGCACAGACACATAACTCAAATTATTCTGAACAGAGAAAACAGACTATCATTGAGACTGAGCCACATGAAAGAAAACAAAATTCATTTAAGGGAAACACATAGTTAGCAGGAGAAATCTTTCAATGTGAGCCCAAAAAAAAGGAAAAGGAAAAAAAAAACTTTAAATCAGACAATGTACTTGGTTATGTATTTACACTAAGGTTTAAAAATTACTGAAGACTAATAAGTAAGACTGATTTCTCTACAATTACTATGATAGCAATAAATCTGAGTGTGTGAAGCAAAAAAAAAAAATGTAGGTTAAAGCAGCATATAACTGAATGATAATAGAGAAATTTTCTTCACTACGTCTGGTTAGCAGTTTTTCGTTAATTCCTAATGGGGAGAAATTGGAAGTTATGTCAATACCAACATGTGACACATATATACCATATCTTATTATATATAATATGTAACATGTATTAAGTCCTATTTATCCTAAGTAGATCGCATAGTACATCATGTAACTAGAATGTTATAAAAACATAACTCTATGGATACAATCAGAAAATGACTTTATTTTGCTCCTTTAAATTTGCACATTGGGGCTAATTTTTCCTTTGCCCCTCTGTAAAAACTGAACTCAAGATGTAAAATTCTCCAGTCAGTCTTATAAAATAGAAAATCTTATAGTCATCCAAAATAACGAACACAGTCTCAATTCAGTATTATGTTCAGTCCCAAGCAATCCCATCTTGGGTTAATAGAATTTCCCCTATTACTAGGACTCTGTAATCTGCAATGTCCTTAATGCAGGAAATTGTATGCCAATTCTACCTGGTTAATTAATACCACATCAGCCCCTAGAAATATGACACCTTAAATACATCTCACCTCTCCATGTGAACTTATTGAAAAGAACCCAATATAATTTCACATAATTACTCTTTAACATGTGGCCTATTATCTATCTGGTCCATGTAAAACACATCTTTTGCCTTAATAAATCATAGACCTTAGCTCAATATCAGTGTGGTCACCAGGGGACATATATTGAGTTCTTATTTTCCCCACCAAACATTTCTCACTAAGTTTTAAATGAGAAAGGAACCTCAACCTCCACTCCTCTTATTCCCTATAGAGATTTCTTATGTCTGATATAGCAGTTCTTTTTATATTAATTAACTGATATAGTGTTTTAGATACAGACAGATGATAAATGATGATAGATACATAGATAAATAGATAGATAGATAGATATAAATAGATATAAAATAGAAAGTCTTCCCATTTTAGAATAGAGGCAAGACAAAGATGACTCTCTATAGCATCTTCTGGTTGTCCCCTCCACCTCCATTCCCAAAGTCATTCAACAATTGTCCTGTGAGGTAGATGAATGCCACTAGGACGATAGTATAATCAATCAGCATAGGTTGGATTTACTCTCAGGTATCCTTCCAAAATCAAAGACTAAACTCAATTATCCAAACTGAACTGAGACTCTAAAGCCTACCAGCTGGCTAGAATGCCATGTTGGAGGCAGTCAACCTGCCCCTCGCCAACTGATGTGGGTCTTCCTAGAGAGCATCAACAGTTGTGAACAAAACTTTATTTCCAGGAATATCATGTGCACCCTTAAGACTACATCTTGTGTGGAAGCCAGTCATTATCTTCCCTCTTCCCCCAAACATGGTGGCTTGCACTACAGGGATCGTCATAGAAATACCACCAATACATCATGTATGACTCAGTTTACTGTGGAAGTCTATAAAAAATGAGGTTAACCTCGTTTAGTGAAGAAAGATTCCCAAAGCCATAACTAACTCATATATTACTATGACTTACATTTACTCAGTGGGCACTTATACCTGAAATAGTAGTTCTCCAGTTAGAAGGGGTATTGTTGCATTTGTCCCTGATGTTATGGGACATTGTGAATTATACCATCTTAACCTTAGAAGGTAATCAGACCATCCACAATTCAATGGTCAGGATGGTTATGAATGATAGAATTGCCCTAAACTTCTTTCTCGCTGGCCAAGGTGGAGTCTGTTCAATACTCTAATATTTCCTACAGTGCTTGGATTAATATCTCAGTCCAAGCAGAAATGTCAATTACTTAAGGAGAAAGATGCCTGTATTTCTAAGATAGACCCTGATAGGATTTGTTCAGTTAGGTCTGGGATCCTGGGAGACACAGGGACAAATTAGGTCAATCCTGCAAGTGGCCTCATCCTAATATTTGAGGTCATACTGGTAATAGTCCTAAATAAAGGCTATTTGAGATGAATCAAACAGATGTGCTTTCAGGTTCTATTGGTCATATTTATCAGTGGTAGGCATAGTAGTGTACTTAAAATTCTTCAGAAGTTAACATAGACACAATTCCAAGGAGGTCCACACTAAGACACATCATAATTAAAATGGCAAAAAGTGATGATAAAGAGAGAATTTTAGAAGCAGCAAGAGAAAAGAAAACAGTTACATACAAGGCAAATCCAATAAAGCTATCAGCTGATTTTTCAGCAGAAACTTTGCAGGCCAGAAAGGAATGCCATGGTATATTCAAAATGCTGAAAGAAAAAAACCCTGCAACCAAGAATACTCTACCCAGCAAAGCCAGTATAGATGGAGAGGTAAAGAGTTTCCTAGGCAAAAAACTTGAAGGAATTCACTAAACCAGCCCTACAAGAAATGATAAAGAGGACTCTTGAAGTGGAAAGACAAGACCATAATCCCTCTCTGGCAGTATGTGTGCAAGCATCCATCTGGGCACATCTGCAGTATCCCCATGGGACTTGGCAATAAGGGGAACTGGTGCAAATGTGCAGATGCTCATGCTTCTTGCTGTGCTGTAATACAGTTCTTTATCTCTGACCTAGGAGTCTCGTGTCTTTTTCCAGGATCTATAAAAGTATGGCAGACTAACTTGTTAGTTTACAGGTAGGGTCAAATCTTCACAGTACTTGGTAGACATCCAGCCCAGAACTAATTTTAGTATTACCAAGTAATATTTTGAATATACAAAAAATTGTACGATGTACATTAATTTTACTAAATGTTAGCTACTTAAAGAACAATAGTCAGTTTTCCCATTATATAGAATATGAAAAAGCATATGAAAAATATTTTAGTCATTTTCTGAGTTTCTATCATTTTTAACTTAAAAATCCAAGTTAATGCAAGATAATTGAATCTCTAAATATTTGTAAGTACTAGAAATACCCTTGAGTTAGGCTGCTTTGAGACCTCATCAGAGAAGACACAGACGTCTAACCATGGTCTTGAAAGGTGTCTGACATTGATAACATGGATTATGGTATGAGGTAAATCTAGCTGGAAGAATATTATAAGCAAAGTTATGGAAAAAGAAACCTGTAAAGGAAAAAAATGAAACATCTATTCCCAGAAAAGATAAGAACTTGAGTTGGAGTGAGCAAGAGAAAGCAAAATGGAGTCAATTATTTTGTATGGCATAGACTTTAATATCCAGTGAAATTATTATCTCAAAATTATTGAACAATTTTCTTATTCATATTTACTGAATTCTATTACTTCTCTAGGACTGAAAAGGTTACACGAGACTCACACTCACAAAACGCATTGCTTTTCCCACAAGTGTTTGTCAGGATAGATCCAAGAGGAATTTATATCCTCCGATGAATCTGAAACCATTTTATTAATATGGAACACCTGAGTTAACAATTTGCATTGTGTCAAAGATTTTCATCTCCCAGTGACAGCATTGTTTCTCCCAAGTAATTCCAAACACTAAGTGGGGAGAGCAAACAAAGGCTTTGAATTTCTTGATGTTTTTACATAAAAGATACACATTATTGCCATTCTGGTTCAGCAATCCCAAGTATTTTTTAAAAGAATCTAGAGACTCCATTTTCATGTTGATTTGCAGAAGCAATAGTCCTAAACTGAACAGGTGGTGTATTCCCCCGTGCCAGAACTGGGCAGATGGATCATTCCTCACTGTTGTTGGTCATTAATGGTGAGCAGCTGCCTCTCGCCAGAAAAGTGAAACAGCACATGAGTCATCAACCTCATTTTAATGTATTTCTGCAAACAGTGACTCAACCACTTCATCTTAACGGACTTGTTCAAATATTTTCCCCCTTCCATTACACACCACAACTTGAGTAATAAAAATGATTGATTATATATACATACAAGTTGTACTTTTCTCCTTTAATATATACTTCTACCTTGTAAGTAGGAAGCTATCCCCATTCCATGGTGGATTTTGAGGCATACCAGCAATCCTGGCTTCCCCAAAATACTGTTCTTTATTAGCACACTACAGTTCCTAAAAATGTCCACACGTATATTTATTCCTTCAGGTTCTAGACAATTTCACTGTAAGCATCTTTGCCGTAAACATTTTTTTTTTTTTTAAAGATTTTTTATTTATTTATTCGTCAGAGAGAGAGAGAGCACAAGCAGGCAGAGTGGCAGGCAGAGGCAGAGGGAGAAGCAGGCTTCCTGCCGAGCAAGGAGCCCGATGTGGGACTCGATCCCAGGACCCTGGGATCATGACCTGAGCTGAAGGCAGCCGCTTAACCAACTGAGCCACCCAGGCGTCCCTACCGTAAACATTTTTGCCATATAACTAGTTGGCCATAAAGCAATTTTGCTCTAAAAGAAAAGTCATGAAAAATAAAAGAGGGACATTCATTTAAAATGATATAATGAAACATGAAAAATGAATAACAAAATTAAAGAGTTTATTGTAAAATATAAAAATTTGAATACATTTATATATGTTTAGAATCATAGCAAACTGCACAAATAACTGATCTTATTTTGTGGATTGCACTTAAGCACTTGTCTTCAAAGTCTTCCATTTATAGGATTCTACATTTTTTTTTGTTTTCTCCTTCCTTCCTTCCTTCCTTCCTTCCTTCCTTTCCTTTCCCTTTCCCTTTTGCTTCCCCCCTTCCCCTCCCCTTTGCCCTTTCCTTTCCTTTTCTTTCTTTCTTTTTTGCTTGTTGATTTTTCTTCTTATTTGGCATCCAACTTTTTCTTTTTTTTTGCTAAAATTTTTTCCTTCATGAAGAGAGGTATCAGTTTTCAAATACTAGGATGCATGTTTGTAAACTAAACTTTATATTGCATTGTGAAACCTTTTACACTGTTATTTGTACTGGGCATATTGTCTGTTGATAGATATTTCAAAGTTCTTTGGGATAGATATCAACTGTGCACCACTGTATAGACCTATATGAGACTAATATTTATATAATACAAAAATGGAAGCACTGTCAATGGGGACATGAAATGAAACTGTCAACCAGTTGATGAAATCAACCAACTGTCAAAACAAACTCAAACCAGCTTTTTTTTTTTTAACTTTTATGGTGAAACTGCCTTGTGGCCAATTAGTTACATTTGTCCTCAAGTATCTTTTTTTCAAATGCAGACTCTCCTTACAGCAACACTGAACCATTAGCAGTTAGTGATGATTTCTTTCGATACATTTATTCAATCAGAAACAGGGAAAGTGAATTTTGACATGGGTAGTAAAAACAGTTGAGTTCTTACACACAGTGTTAAGAGTGGTTTACCATACCTAGGGATACACTGTAATTTCTTGGAATCTTGTTAAAAATAAAAGCTTTCAGGCTTCATTTCCAGAGACTCTCATTTAGTAATTCTGGGTGGAGCTCCATAATGTACTTTTGCTTAAGAAAACTGGGTAATGCTGATTCAGCCGGTCAGCAGACAAAGGTTTGTGAAAAATTGATAGGACATCATCTACTAAAGGTAATTTTGATGTCTTCGGGATACTGTGAATCCAGGTAGGTGTGTGTGTGTGTGAATGTGCACACACTACAGTGGTGCTGGTAATGGGAGGATGGGATAGTCTGGGAAACTGTATACTCCACATCAGTAGGAACCATATGAGGAAATTCAGCTCTAGTGTCTAAGGGAATGCCTGTGCCTAGTAAGTATGTGATCATTTTTGAACAGATGAATATACAATGATGAGGGCAGGAGAGTCAAAACCGAAGAGGGAGGACAAGACAAAGAAAGAATAACTACCTAATATTAATTTTGGTCTGCCCGTGTTTTTTCCTAATGGGCCAAAAAATGCTTTAACAACAAAGCTAAACAATGGTTCTACATATAATAAAATATCTTAAAATTTCTTCTTTCTTCATGGCAACAAGTAATTTATACCGAATAAAATTGGTATCAGTCGAATGAATGAATGAATGAGAAAAAAACTGGAAAATGCAAGGAAAGAGTATTTCTACAAAAGTTCTGTAGCTTTGGAATCTACCTAAGAGCAGCGTCTCTTATCTGTTTAAATGATCTGTTAAAATGGATATTTGCCATATATGGAGCAAGAAATCAATCTATGAATTAGCTATCAGAAAGAAGGAAGGTGTTGAAAGGAAAATAAAAAGGAAATGGAGTTTAATAGCAGTCCTGAGATCTTGGGCAAGACATTAAAAACTTTTGTGATTGTGTTTTTCAATCTGCCAATTTTTCAATACAACACAAAAATAATGCAGCATTTTGTAGTATGTGTTATGTGTGATAAAAAGGAGAACAGCATACTAAAAACGAAAGTAATATCATTTTGCTTTTCACAGCTAGGACATAATTTTTATAGGTGTTTTTTTCTACTCTGCCAGTTCTAGTCAATGAAAGTAATTGGATTAGATTAATTTCTTAACTATTTCCTTTAAATAGGTGAAGAAAGGTTGAGCTTGATTGTTATCTGGTAAGATTCTCATGGGCCTAGGGCCTTCAAGCAGCTAAATTCTCTTCTGATTACTAACAAGGTAGTTTTATACACACACACACACACACACACAGAAAAACAAAGAGAATTGGATATAATAGGTTTCAGAAAAAAAGAAAATAAGCGAGAAGACAATAAAATTTTATAATATTTTTCTTGAAAACTATCGTACCTTTTCTCAAAAACTAGGTCACTTGCATTGGCAATTACATATTTTTTTTTTAAAGATTTTATTTATTTATTTGACACAGAGAGAGAGAGAGATCACAAGCAGGCAGAGAGAGAGGGGGAAGCAGGCTCCCCGCTGAGCAGAGAGCCCGATGCGGGGCTCGATCCCAGGACCCTGAGATCATGACCTGAGCCGAAGGCAGAGGCTTAACCCACTGAGCCACCCAGGCGCCCTGGCAATTACATATTTCTAAAGTGATTCACTATGTACTGACAGGGCCAAGGATATAAACTTGGAGGTTAAATAGTTTGATTCTGAGTTATCTTTTCTAGAGTTGATGGACACAACTTAGGGCCAGCGACTTAGATGGGTTTTCTCCATAATCATTGAAGTCTGTGTAGTAGGACTGTTAGTATTTTTCAGTATTTTTTAATATGCTAAAAACTGTCAGTCAGTATTGTGCTAAGTCTCAACATTCTTGCCAAGTAGGCCCCTTTTGAATAGAACTTAGACACATAAAGTTCAAAAACCTTATCCAACGTCACATGAATAACAAATAATAAAATTTGACTCAATGTGGCTTACTGAAACTAGAAACACAAAGGGAAGATGGCATTAGCAAATAGGAGAGCAGAAATCAATAAATTGAAGAGGGCATCACCAAGCAGGTTTAAGATGAAGGAAGGCAACAGAAGTGGGTTGGATTTTGTTCAGTGGAAAATGATTACAGAGACAAGAGCTAAGAAAACTTGCCTCAAGGTTCCTTTCAGAGCTCCAAGGTAAAGTTATTTCTTTGCTGACACAGATAAATGACCAGGCTGTTTCCAAGACTGAAAAGGTTTTGCTTTTGCAGTCTAGTCAGCAGTGCATGTCCTTCTTTTAGAATAACATCTAGCTCACTGGTGGTGAAAACCCGATGTGCATCTCCTCTGAGTCCACTCAGATGTGAGGACTGGAAGGTGTGTCAAAGCCCTGGTCTCACCCAGCGCTCTGGCTTCCACAAACTGCTGAATTTGTGTGGAGTAGTTGGCACAATGATCAGAACTAAACACTGTCCTGCTCTGTTTAACAGGGTAAGTCTAAAGTTGACAAAATGGGACCATGTTTCTTGAACTGTGAACCCCTGAGATTCTGACAGAACTTAAAAACTCCTACGAAGATTGAAATTTGCTCAGAAATCATGGCCTACTCTTAGATATGTGAACTATGGATCACGAAGGAAGATACTTATCTTTACTTGAGGGTAACACTTTAAGGAATTTTCTGTCACATGGGCAGAGCCAACTGCTTCCCTTCGCCATATGTAGGAAAAGCACAGAGAATGGAGAACTCTTGGAACATGGAAGTCATTTTTGGTCCTGCGACTGATGATCTAAATTACTTCCTTATTTTACAACTGGTTTCTTCCTAGATCTCTACCTTGAAACTTGCAGGTGAAAATTCTAATTGAATCTTTTATCTAATCCTTTGTGTTTGTCTTGTAATGTTAACATTTTCCTCCTCGACCCTGCCTTCTGCTCTAAGTTAGATGACCTCAAGCTGAACTTGAGCCTATGAGACTACTCCTCTTGAGTCTCTGGAACTCTAATATGGCATCACGGTAGAGCTGAAGTATGTGGGATGACTTACATAATAATTATGAGAATAAAAGATAATTGTTACTAAATATATATGATAGGAATTGTTCTAAGGACTTTACATATATTTTTAAATGTAAAATTTTTTTTTTAATTTATAGCTATTTGAGATAGATTCTATTATGTTGCTCAATTTATACATGTTAAAACTGAGACAAAGGAATTAAATAACTTTTTCAAGGATACACATCAGGTAAGTGGCAGAGCCAAGATCCTAACAGTACAAAGTAATATATAATCCAATGAATAAGTTCCTAGAATTCACAGATGGGAAAGAAAATTCACATGTGACCATAATCAGAAAAGTTTCACTAGGCAGTTCCAATTTCTGCTAGGATTTAAGTTGGAGAAAAGAAATTGACATGTTAAAAAAGAGGAAGAGCCTAAATAAAGACATAAAAGGTATATTAGGACTAGCACATAGGAATTAGTAAAGATTGAGGTGTAAAAGTTCATTTGAATACTATTTAGACATAGGGTGATAAAATAACAAAGGGTACTAATTCAGCTAGAAATTTAGACAGAAATGGGTAAGCAGTATAAATCCATTCAGGGAATTTAGTGGAATGACATAACAAAAACTCTGCTTAATGAAAAATAATCCAACAACTGTGGAAAGAAGAACTTAGACAAGAAAAAAACTTTAATTCATTAATGTATGGTAGGACTTGAAAGAGCGTAGCCGTAAGAAAAATGCAAAGGATTAAATTCATGAGGTGTTACTCTATGAAGAAAACAGATGGAATCTACAAATATCAGTGAGTGAAGAGCAAAGTTAAGATGCCTTCTATTTCTTCTTCTTGTCTGATAGCTATGGCTAGGACTTCCAGAACTATGTTTTAAAAAGGTGGTAGGAGCAAACATCCTTGTCAATGATATTAGAGAAAAAGCTCTCAGTTTTTCATATTGACTATGATTTCTCTTTCCTTGTAGAGATTCAGGAAGTTTTCAGCTATTATTTCTTGAAATAAATTTTCTGCCTTTTTTTCTCTTTCTTCTCCTTCTGGGATCCCTATAATGGGAATGTTATTAAGCTTGATGGTATCCCTGAGTTCCCTTAATTTATTTTCATTTATTATTATTTTTCTCTCTCCTGTTCAGCTTGATCACTCTATCCTCCAGATCCCTGATTCATTCTTCTGCTTCCTCTAGTCTACTATTTATTCCATCTAGTGTATATTTAATTTCAGTTTTTAAGTTCTTCATCTCTCATTGGTTCTTTTTTGTTTTCTCTCTGTTGAGAGTCTCACTGAGGTCCTCCACTCTTTTCTCAAGTTCAGTGAGTATCTTTATGACCATTATCATTAAATTCTCTATCAGACATATTACTTATTTCTTTTTCATTTAGCTCTCTTGCTGTGATTTTGTCTTATTCTTTCATTTGGGACATATTCCTCTCCCTCCTCATTTTTACTAATTCTCTGTGTCTGTTTATATGTATTAGGAAAGTCAGCTTGTGTCCTGCTCTTGAATGTAAAGGCTTTATAAAGAAGAGTTTCTATAGTGCCCTACAGTGCAGTGTCCCTGTTCACCAGAATTTGGCACTTCCTTGTTGTCTCCTATGTGGGTTGCATGCACCCTACTGTGGCTGAGTCACTTTTGCCTCCAGTCCAGTCATCAGCAATTGTTCTCCTTGCCTGATGTGGGCAAGGTATGGTCCCTATGTTGTTAGTGGGCCAATCTGGAGCTGCCTTGGGCTTGAATTGAGTCAGACCAGGAATTTGCCAGAACTGTGGAAGCCCCAAACTGTAGGGCACTCCGGTGTTATCCCCTGAGAAGCTTTCATTGGTGGGCAGCACCTGCAGTCAGACCAGCTTTCTGCACCCAGCCTTCTGCTGGAGCCACAGTTGGATTGGTACATGTGCTATCTTCCCCCTCTCTCCAGGGCAGGAGTCACTTTGGAGTGGTTCTGGCCCTCGTCAGGGCTGCTTGCACACAGCCATGGCTGTGGCGCTGCTTTGGATGGACTCCTGCCGAGGGCAGGTCCACAGGAGAATATGAAGGCAGAGCATGTCGTTATTAGCAAAATTTGTGCAGTCTGCTGTGGGAGGAGACCCGGAGCCACTTTAGAGAACTCTTGCAGCTAGACTTGAAGGGGCCAATCTACAGGAGAGTGCAGGAGTGGACCTGCAGCTGCCTGGGAAAACTGCCCAGGCTGGGATGGAGTGGGTGAGTCTGCAGAATAAGGGGGTGGAATATGAGATGTCAGCAAGGTCTGTGCAGGTCCACTGTAGGAAGGGAACTACAGCCTCCTGGGAAAACTCCTGCCACGGTTGCCTGGCTTGGAGGCTGCAGAGCCACAGAAGGGCACAGCAGCAAGGTCTGCTGTCAGCAAGCTAGGTGGAGAGTGTTCCCACTGAGGCATGTGTCCATGTGATGTGGTTTGGAATATAGGTGAGGTTCGGTGGGGTGAGGTCCGGAGCTGACGACCAAGAAAGAATTCTTGAGACGTCTTTGGTGCAAAATGGTGGTTTATTGAAGCACAGGGAACAGGACCATGGGCAGAAAGAGCTGCTGCACGGGGGTTGTGAGGGGTGGCTGATTCTATACTTGGGAGTTGGGGGAGGTAAGGAAAGGGAGGTTTTCAAAAGGATTTTCATATGCTAAGGAAAACTCACAGGATACTAGAGGCCTTGCCAATGTCAAGTTAAGATTGTTTTTCCCTCTGGCAAGGCATTAAGATTGAGATAGTTGGGAGCTTCCTGGAGGAACATTACACTCTGCCTGCTTCAAGTATCTGTCAATGGCTGCAGGTTCTAAGGACAGTTAATTGTAACTACATTTCCTTCTGGAAGCTAGGCTATTGATAGAAATGCTTTGTTCTTGTAGATTGCTAAAACATTTGTAAACTGATGCTCTTGTCTTGCAGGATTGTGATCTCTATAAGTTAACTATTTGTATTTCCTTTCCTTAGCTTTAGGGCATCCAGGAGTGCATGAGGAATGTCACATAGATCCCATGGGGGGGCGGGGAGGGCAGGGTGTCAGCTTCTGCTTTGTCCTCAGCTTGCCTTCTGTTCCCTCATCATCTGTGTCTAGGCTGAGGTAGGGGGAGGGAAACAGTGCCCATCAGCTCTTTTGTTCTTGGAGAAATCTCCCAAAGATCCCTGCCCCCCAGCACTTGCTCTGAGGTTATAAACAAATCTCCTTCTGTTTACCCCAAGTGTTTTTCAAGTTGTTGCTTCTAAGCTGTATCTCAGTAAGGCCCTTTGTTGTGCAGTCTCTTTTAGGATGGGGACTCAGTTTCCTATTGCCCTCAGCTCTCCCAGAGTGGAGCCCTGCTGATTTTTAAAGTTCCAGGTGTTAAGCCCCACTGATTGTAAGAATTTAAATTAGGCCCCTCTAGTTTTCAAATCCAAATGTTATGGGAAATCATATTCCCATCATATTCCCAGTGGGTCCCCCATGCCTCTGGTGCCTGGTGTGGCATTCTGCTCCTCACCCCTCTGCCCTGCAACATCCCCCCCAACTCCAGACAGTCAAGATCAGTTTGGCCCCCAGCCACATCTCCACTCTTCCTACCCTTTTCAATGTGGCCTCTTCTCCATATTTAGTTGTGTTAGTCTGTTCTGCCAGTCATTTTCTGGGTTATTTACACTGATGTGAGTATTATCTAGGTGTATTTATGGGACAAGATGAGCTTCCCCCTGCTCCACCATCTTCCCCGGAAGTTCCCCCCGGAAATGCCCCTTTTTAAAATCTGTATTTATTCAAATTTATTTATTTATTAAAATTAAAATTTATTTGGGTACATCTGACAGACAATGTTACCTTCGTTTCCAGTGTACAATATAGTGATTCAATTTCTGTATGTATTATGCTATGCTCACAAGTGTAGCTATCATCTGTTGCCATACAACATTATTACAATATCATTGACTATGCTCCCTATGTTGTACCTTTTATTCTGGTGACTTGTTCCATAACTGGAAGGCTGTATTTCCCACTCTCCTCACCTATTTTACCAATCTCTTACCCCCTTCCTTCTGGAAACCAGTAGTTTGTTTTCTGTGTTTATAGATCTCATTCTTTTTGTTTGTTCATTCATTTTTGTTTTTGTAGATTCCACATGTGAATGAAACATGCAGTTTAAACTGACAGAGACAGTGAAGATAGAATTTTAGTCTGGGGAGTTAGTATGAGCAAAGGAATTAAAATGGAGCTTTAATTGGGATTGCAGGGCAAATGAAGGGATATAGACAGTGGAGAATGCTTCAGCTGGAGTTGAGATATGAAAACGTTATACTGTTGATCTCTAAAGGTCTTCCTTCTTTTTAAATTATAAATTTAAAAACTGACATATGTTTAATATTTAAAAATTGACTTTCATTCAAATTATACTGAACCTGATAGTGTTTTCTCTTAAAAAGTTAATCCTGTTAAAAAGGATACTATTTCACTATAATATCTTATGAGAATATTTTTTCTTCATTTACTCACTTCGACAGGAAAAAAATCAAGATTTTATTACTAAAATTTAACAAGGCATTATAAACATGAGCACATGATAATGTAATAATCTGTATATATTTTAAGTAATTTTATGAATTTTCACTTTCAGCTAATTTAAAAACTCTCAAAATGATATCAAACTGTTGAATATTTTTAGAAACCTTATCAGCCATATTTATACCCCCTGTGATCTCAAAGTATATACCACATCAAAAGGATAGATGTCCAGAACTTTAATTAGACCCTTTGAGAAAAACTTACATTTCCAGCAATGATAAATGTAAATAGTTATATATACAGTTTTGAAGCTGCACCACATATACAACTTTTCTATGAAGAGAAAATCTAATTACATAACTATATAGCATAAGTTTAGAAAAGTTTGCTGTATTCCAGCTTAATTTGAGCTAAAGATTGCTAATTCCATGAAACTTGTAGTTTGTAGCATGTTCTGCATACTGATCTCATTATATGGTAGAGCAGCAGTGAAACCAAGAGACATGTATTAACTCCCATCACATACATTCTGGCTTAGTCTTTTTCCTAGGGCATGACCTTTGAGACCTACTCAAAATTCAGAACTTAGGTCGACCTAGTTACTTGAAATAAGTTACAGATCTGGTATTGTTCCCTGGAGTATATGGATGACAGTTTAATAAGTGTTTTTGAAATAAAATATAAGCTAAATTAAAGAATTTCTATCTTAACATCAATTTAGAGGATTTTTCCCCAATTATTTCACTTATCCTCCTTTTCCGTAACTCATGCCTTATCCCCATCAAATGGAGCAGCTGTTGGCACCATACCTCAGACTAAAGACATCCAGGATGAATGGACTCATCCTGGCTCCTACCTTACAGAACTCACAGTTTAGAAGGGTGGTCCATAAACCCTGTTCTCAGTTCATCTCATTCTATAAAATCAGTTGAGGTATTCAACTACTAAAAATATATTGACAGTCTTGTCAAGTTAGCAGAAAATTAAGTTGATTGGCCAAATTTAAGTAGTTCTCTGACATACTTTTCTTAAACCTTTGGCACATGTTACTACTTATCTGCTTGCTAGCAAAAGCTAGATGATAATTTACTAAAGTCACTGCAAATACCTATTAATATTACTATTCCTGGCCTGTGATTTGGATTAATTAAATATTTAGCAAATAAATAAATGGGAAAATTTCAAAGAATCATATTCAGTTGAGCTTTTTTAAAGATTATTATTCAATGAGCCCACATGTCTGGTACATTCCATATATTTATTCAATAAATATATTCTTAGCACAGTGTTCAGAGCTGGGGACTTGACAGACCATGGCCTCCTGAAGTTTATAATCTAGTGCAGGGCTTCTTAAATTGTAATGTGTATGTGACTCACAGAGGTATTGTTAAAATGTAGATTGATTCAGTAGGTCTGAGATTGAACCCAATATTCTACTTTTCTAACAAGATCCCAGGTGATGCTGATGATGTGATATGCATGGGTCACACATTAAGTAGAAAGGATCTAGTAGATGAGACTGGCACTAATCATATAACTAAATAAAGAAAATGTAAAATTAAAATTACAACAACATGCTCTATAGGAAACCATGTAATAGGAAATTTGTCCGGAGAGGGTAAAACAGGGAAGTTATCATCAAGGAAGTGAAAAATGAGTTGCTACCTGGGAGACAGAAGTTGTCTCAGAAAAAAGACAAAGGGAAGAGGACCCACAGAGAGAAGAGAGGCAAAAAAACAAACAAACAAAACAAAACAAAACAAAAAAACTCAGGCTGCTCAGCAACAGTACAATCACAAACAGTCTGCCTAACACAACCACACATACTCAGATTAGTCACTCGATCATCTTGGATAACTTCTCAGAGCATAATCTCAGACTGATGGTTCAATAAAAAATTATATAAGGTTTCTCAAAGTTAGACCTCAATCCATTTTAAATGAATTTTTGCCTTCTGAACTAAATATTGTGTCTGGATTCTCAATCCATTTAACAGTTTGGGCTCTGTGCAATTAAGAAACGGAGTTTTAAGTAATGGAATTAATTGTGAATAGAGGCCCTTTAAATCTAGGTTTTTCAAATGATGATCAAATTTTGAGTAAAAAATAAAGCATAATTCCAAAATATAGCAGAAGAAGCTCTCTATAACATTGTACATCACATTACCTATCTGCATGAAACTGGATTTTCTAAAAACATCTTCACAAAACAGTGTGGAAATAAATATAAAATTAAAAATATATAATCAAAAAATAAATAAATACATAAATAAAAATAAATAAAAATATATAATCAATACCAAATATCACAATGATACAAAAAATACACGTAATGCCTGTAAAATTTAATTTCATATTATACTATTTGGTAATATAGCCCACTAACCTAAAATAGTGTTTCCTAAAATTTGTTATAGATTTGGCAGAATGTTTCATGTAGCAAAATTCCTTGAATTGCCTTCCATTTAACTGTATCTCCCCTTCCACTAAAGAGAATAAGGACCTCTTTATATGCCACAACAGAGGCTCTCTGGTTCTCAAATTGACCATTGGGTACTTAGAACAGCTCTCAGTCTGTCATCATCTGCATGGTATCAATGCAAATTAGCAGTCACCAGCCAGCTGCAGTGTCTTTGAAAACACTGTTCCCTCCTATTTTTCAAATGTCTACATCATCACATCTGCCATAGCATTCCCCTATACCAGGACATTTTCTCAAGACACATCCAAGGATATTAGTAACACCTGAGCTGCCCACTGGTGCCCAAAACCACGTGTGCGCCACCTAGCAACCAGGACAGCGTCCTTCTTGTGTCCTACTTTCCTACCAGGTGGTGTAAGAGTCGGTCCCAAACCCTACTTTGCTTCATGTTTTGCTAAACACTCATAGTACCACTCACAGTAGACTGGACCCACTGATATTGGACCCAATATCAAAACAAGATTAAATATGCAATGATTTTATTAAGAAAAATGTCTTTGTACGATAAGATAGGGAGAGTACTGGGTAAGACTGGGGAAACCTGTCAGATCATGAGCCGTGTCTAACCTTGAAAGAAAGAGAGAGGAAGAAAAGGCCAGATGGAAGTACTCTGGGCTGCTATAGGATCTAAGGAAGGTTTACCAAAACTGTTGGGGAATCCTGGAGCCACAGCTGGTCATCAGAGGGCTCTCCTGTCTACGATGGACAGGTCTGCCTTAAGAATTCATGCAGCACAGTCACTGCTGGGAGCAGCTCATAGGAAGCATAGCCTTGCCACAGATGTTGGAAGTGTGGCAGCGGGGGCCCTTGATTCATTACGTCCCCTGTAGTCAGAGGCTTGTGAGAATGTTCTCATAAACTAGTTAATTTATCTGGATAATAAATCCCCACAAATTCCTCGTGGTCTAGACCTCAGGAATACTGGTCCTACTAACACAGATGATACGCGATCTGGCAAAATGCATACAATTCATTTGCATAAATAAATGAGTACAGAAATGATCAAATTAAAAAAAACCCTACATACAAAACAAAAACACATTATCCCTTATTTTGATTTTTACTTTTGCAAACCAGTAAGATTATCATTTCCTTTCTCGAGCTGGTAAGTGAAGCAAATATTAAGTCTATATCCAACATCCCTCCTGTTAACACATTGCTCCACTATTAAAAAAAATATTAGTGGTCATGTTGTTTTCCAACAAATAGAATCCAAACAGCCTGGTCTGGCCTTCATAGTCCCTCTCCTCTGCCCCCAGACATGTCTGGGTTTTATCAGCAATTTCTGACCATTAGTGAAAATTACATTCCTTGCTGTTCCTTACCACTTTTAATTTTTATTTTCCAAACCTTGGTTGATAATGCTTTTCAGCACTTCAAAATGTTTTTTCCCCATCATTTGTTAAAATTGTACCTGATCTATAAATCCCAACATGGACCATGGCCATGAGGATTTCTCTGCTCTCTTCAGATACAAGAATTCTTGGTATTCCAGAACTCATAGAAATTTTCAATCTTCTCCTTTTATACTTTTGAAATGCAGCCTTGTATTATAATTTCTTGTTTATGAATTTTGTAGATGCCCTTCTAGATTACAGTCCACAATTCATGGCAAAGATCACAGATTACCACACAATGACTTGTACATATAGGGGTTCAATAAATATTGGTGGCATTAATTATGTAAGAATGAATTTGGTTTCATTTCAGCTATCCAAAATATGTTCTTTGCTGTTTTGTTGTTCTTGGAGTTTTTTTATCATTGATCAACTGTATTACAACAACAAACAAAAAGTATCAATTTAATTTCTAAAAATCTAGCATTCAAAGAGATAGAAATACTTTATACAAAAGGCATCTCTTTTCTTTTCAGTAAATAATACTTGTGTTGGAAAGCAGGAGACACAAGACAAAATTCATGTTTACTTTTGGCATAATTTTTACTCAAAAAGAGACTTTCCATTTCTTACACCACTCTTTGCATTTTCTTCAGATTCTGAACAGTGTATAATAGAAGTATTGTTAAATGAAACTCATGTTCTCCTTTTAAATTAAATCTATGCTTTTTTTTTTTTTGGTATGCTACTCACAGTGTTATGTCAACACTGAAAGCTGTAGATACTTTTTGAACCCAGAAGAAGAGAATATACCTCCTATCTCTCTAGCACAGAGGTCTATGTTGAACAAGAACGACAATTTTACCTCAAAACAAAGGAGTAAAAGGATAATTTTTAAAATACAAACATTCTTAGTTAAAAAACAAGAATTCTTAAGAAGAGTTTAAATAATCTAAAATCCAAGTTCCTTCATTGTATACTTCATTGGCAAAGAGAGGCTCTGCTATTTTCTTTTTATTCACTCAATAAAAGCATGCAATTAAAAAATATCTACAGATTCTAACTTTTGATCTGACACAGTAATTGTTTCTCATCTTGCACTACTTCCTATTATCTCTCCTCTTGTTCAGACCGACAAAATTTTCTTGCCTGAGAATGTTTTTCACAATTCTCAGCTTTGAGAACCAAAGATAACTCCCATCACAAGCCAGTTTCAAATGAAGATTACTGTGTTGATTACTGTTATGGGTTGAATTGTCTCTCCCAAAGAATTTTTGTTGAAGCACTAATTCCTGGCACCTCAGAATGTGGCCTCGTTTGTACACAGCATAGTTGCAGAGGTAATTAGTTAGGTTAAGATGAGGTCACAGTGGAGTGGAGTGGAATTCAGTATCACTGGTGTTCTCACAAAAATGGAAATTTGGACGCAGACAGACACACAGGAAAAAAGTCATGTGCAAACTAGAGTTACGGTTCCATTAATCAAAGGATGTCATAGAATGCTGGTCAACCAGCAGAAGCTAGGAGAGAAGCACAGAACAGATCTTTACCTAGAGCCTCCAGAGTAGCATGGCCCTACCCACACTTTGATCTTAAACTTCTAGCCTCCAAATCACGAAACAAAAATTTTCTGTTCTGTAAGCCACTCATCCTGTGGCTTTGTTATAGCAGCCCTAGGAAACTAATACAGTGACCTAATGTGATGTCATCCTCCAAAGTAGTTTTACAGTATAAATATAGTCTCAGAAACATGCCAAATGAAAAGCAAAATTCCCTTAAAATACTGAATACTGTTCAACATCAAGGCCAAATCAAGCCCTGAGCCAGTCAGCCAACCTGGAATGGCTAGAGACTAGAGTTCAGAATGACGCATATGGAATTTAAGAAACAAACCAGAGGATCCTAGGGGAAGAGAGGAAAAAGTAAAACATTACAAAATCAGAGAGGGAGACAAACCATAAGAGACTTCTAATCATAGGAAACGAACTAAAGGTTGCTGGAGGGGAGAAGGGTGGAAGTCTGGGGTAGCTGGGGCATGGGCATTAAGGAGGGCATGTGATGTAATGAGCACTGGGTGTTATATATAACTGATGAATACTGACCTCTACCTCTGAAACTAATAAAACATTATATGTTAATTAAATGAATTTAAATTTAAAAAAAAATCCAGAGTGAGGAGCTTTTACCATACTAGTAAGAATGTCTGGACAATTCAGGAAGAGTGATATTCAAGTGCTAGTATTTTCCAATTTTTTTGAAGGAAACCTTACCAGTAACTGTAAAGCAGCTCTGAGTAGTGACATCAAGTCAACTGAAAATCGATATTTTGCAGTCTAGAGCCATTCCTATTATCCAGACACAGACAATAAAAGTGCTATCTATATGTGAGAACTGACTCAGGATAACATGTCACTTGTATTCTGGTTTTCATTAGTATAGAAAGCAACCAGTATCACAGCTCTTCTGCATTTGTCCACCCTGCTGCATACCCTTCATATTTACAGACGGGAGCACCAGTCGCTAATAGGACTTCTCTTTTGTTTTCCATCAAGAAAAATACTTCTTCAACTTTGCTTAAGTCTAACATCTCAACATTCCAGGCACATTGTTGCTTACGAGAAGGGCAAAAAAAAAAGAAGAAGAAGAAGAAGAAGAAGAAGAAGAAGAAGAAGAAGAAGAAGAAGCCAACTACAAAACAACCTATTAAAACACCATAAGGCAAATTAATGTAGTGTAGGCATCTGCTTGCATGCGCACGCACAGGTGCACGCGCGTGCACGCATGCGCGCACACACGCTCATAAACTAATTCAAGAGTTTTGGAAGATTTGGGGTATGAAAGGGTAAGTAAAAGATATGTTCATGGGGCGCCTGGGTGGCTCAGTGGGTTAAAGCCTCTGCCTTCGGCTCAGGTCATGATCTCAGGGTCCTGGGATCGAGCCCCTCATCGGGATCTCTGCTCGGCAGGGAGCCTGCTTCCGCCTCTCTCTCTGCCTGCCTCTCTTCCTACTTGTGATCTCCTTCTCTCTGTCAAATAAATAAATAAAATATTAAAAAAAAGATATGTTCATAATAACTCCTTATGTCTTTGAATCAAGACTATTTTTAGTTACCATAAAGATGTTTGATAGTGCTACAAAGTAACCAGGCAGGAGCTCTTTTATTTTCAGTACTTAGAAAATCAGAAATGTGGGTTTTACCATTTATTGTCCTTTACACCTTTGTACATCTCTATTACAACAATCATTACAACACAGTTTAAAATGTCCTAATGTGAGTGTAATTAGTCTCAAAAGCAAAGAACAGTAAACGAGGCAGAAAAATATTGAGGAAATAATGACTGCAAGTTTCCACAATTTGTTGAATGATGCAAATTTGCAGATTTACCATTTATATAGCCTCCAAGCAGATTATATATTAGAAAAGCTGTGGCGAGACATAGCATAAAAAAACTGATGAAAATGTAGGAAAATTCTTTTTTTTTTTTAATGTAGGAAAATTCTTGAGAGCAGAACATATCATAAAGAAAGGAACAATGTCTTTAAAATGTAGAAACAAAAGCAACCTAACCCTTTTCTACATACACTGAGCCTATATAGAAATCTAAAGTTTGAATTAATTTATACAAGAAAAATACTGGTGAAAATGGAATGTGGCATAGGCCAATATAGCGTATTTTAAGGATACTCAAAAACTCCGGGAGTATTCTGCAAGCATATTGTCATAGTGGTCCCGATTTTAATGAATATTCTGTTTAGAAAGCTTTTTTAAAAAAAGATTTTATTTATTTATTTGACAGAGAGAGAGCGCGTGCAAGCAGTCGGAGCGGCAGGCAGAGGGAGAGGGAAAAGCAGGCTCCCGGCTAAGCAGGAAGCCCCATGCGATGCGGGGCTCAATCCCAGGACCCTGGGATTGTGACCTTGGCCCAAGGCAGACGCTTAACCAACTGAGCCACCCAGGCACCCCTGGAAACCTTTTAAAAGCATGTGCTCTGAATGTAGAAGCCCGGACTATCTAGACAATATTGCAACATCTCATTTCTCTATTACCTTCCACCGTGACCATTTGGATCAGAATATCATTAGGCAAATATTTTTAGTTAAAGGGAAGAATTTATAAGGACCCAAGATATGAGAATTGTAGTGGGGAGTCCTGAATTATCAGGGGTAGAATGTGAAATCCAGATACTTGTGGATCCTAATAGAGAAGACCTCAAAAGACAAGGACGGCTAAGATGAAATGTGCCTATTCACAATTATGAGTAGGCTTAGCCACAGCAATATATTCATTTTATATGTGTTTGCTGCTGCAAAAGCAAGTGCGGCACCAGAAAGAGCTCATTCCTTTCGAGGTTGGCTGCGGGTAAATGGATTCAAATCTGAACAGACTGGAAGTAGAAGGGAACACAATCTCACACTGAGACTCAAATTTGTGCTAAAAGAGAAAGTGCTGCAGATCTGCTCTCTACAGTCATGTTTGGCTGGCTTGAAAATAGCAAAGGTTACAGCAATGTTAAATCTCTGGCTTTAACGGAGCTATATTAGCCCTTGGAGGAAACTTCCATTAAGGAATAAACGAGAACAAATATGGTTATAAATTTTAAAAAGAGATAATTGTATTATATTTCACCTGCTCTTTCAATACAGGTTCCTCCCATCCTCATACAGTTTTATTTTGTTTTGCTCTTCAAATGAAAAAGGGAAACTAAAACCAGTTAAGCTTTTTTTCCCCCATTTAAAGTAGATAACTTTTTCAAAGTGCAAACAGCTGCACTGAATGTAAATAACGAATGTTGGTCCCAAGTACTGCCAGTGTGAACTCCATACTTAAAGACACGGGGGAAGATCCTCTCCTTTCACTGGTGGCTTTTGCTTGATGAAACATAAGGAACATTATATCAAATAGTCACTAAAACATGCACGTCTCCAAAGTCGCATATGTTGCTGTGATTTTCATCGTCTAGACCACTTGTAAATGGAAGCATTTCCATACTGATTGTCCAAAGATAAAATGCAAATTACCCAAATAAAATTGAGCATGGTAGAGAAAATGCTGCCGTTCTAAGGCATTTTTTTAAAAAGCACACCTGGTCTTTATTGAAATATAAAGACTCTAATTTCTCTGAATTTAAAAAAGAAAACTAAAATATGTAAGAACACTGGCCAAGAATATACAAACATGTCACTTTCCTAAAACTGATGAAATTCAGGGAGGTAGTATTTTACAATTGAGAATCCTTGCTTGTTTATAATAAAGTAAGCAACAGCACTAGAAATCTCACCAGCTTTCTGTGATGTAAATTCTTGAAAGAGTAGAGCATTTCTGCCTGGACATCCAGATAAAGTGACATTTTGGAAACCAAAAAGAGCATCTAAGTCAATAAGACTTTGAAAATTAATGAGATCTTCTGAGATATCACTGGACAGTGTAGTTAAAAACAAAACAGAGATAGCTAAACAACTGTCTCCTACTGAGTTCTAAAATAAGGAATGACCCACTGATTAATTCAGTGATACCAAGCATGATTACTACATTTGAATCTGTAATGTGATTAAAATAATCTTATGTCAGATAACTTGTTTTACTCTAATTTCTCACTTGAAGAACTCATTTATTTTTTGTTTGTTTGTTTTCTACATTAACTGGAGCCAGAAAGAGGCTTTAAGACAATATAAAGATATTTAAAGTTGTAATTATCAAGAAGCCAAACTGACCTTACACAAAATTATGGAGTAGGACAATGTGATCTTCAGCCTTCTTGCTTTTTTTTTTGCTCCTTTTCTTTCTTTGTTAATCTCATTTTCTACTCACTATGTTCAGAGTGTCCAAAAAAAGAAAAAAAAAAAATATGTGTGTGTGTGTGTGTGTGTGTATATATATATATATATATATATATATAACCTATACTACAAATTTACCCTCAGTGTAAAAAATTTAATTTTTTGGTTTTCTTAGAGTCTGAAGTCCTCAGATAGAATCACAACTATGAAAAAAAGTAAGTGTATACCTGTAGATCATTAAAGTTAATCCTTAGCAGATGAGAAGTGTTGATATAGATGGCCTTCCAAATATATCAAATTCTCATAAGGAGGGGTATACTAACCCTTATGAGGTGCTTATGAGGAAAACTGAACTATCTTCATGGAGCAGTTTGAGCAAAATCCTTGGAACTGGTCATTCATTCTCTCAACCACTGAAAGAGCTTCAACTAGCTGGCAGGCCCCTGATAATCTGGAGATGCAGGTGAATAAAGACATCATATTTTCCTTGAAAGGATCTCACTATCTATAGAGAAACAGATACAACCTTACATTACAAATACATGTTGCATCTATAGATATGTAGTGAGGCTGTTGAGAGAATACATACTTTTCAAGATAGAGAAATTGCTATTCCTTCTAGTTTCTCTAAAAGTAAAAAAATAAGATTATCATCTACAAGATACAGAAATCAGTACTATTCTTTTGTAGGTATTCTGCCTTTTCTTTCTGGGAGCTATTGAGATTCTTTTTAATCTCTGGAGTTCTGCAGTGTCACACTGTTATCCCTAAGTCTATATTTATTTTTATTCTTTTTACTCAGGATTACCGAATCTGAGAATTTGTGTCTTTTATCAAACCAGTAATATCTCAAGATATCCTCAGGACTCATCTTCTAATACACACATTCCCTATTCTACTTCCTCCATCTTCCCCTTCTAGAACTTCTATGATGTGTTCATTGGAAATTCTTACTCTATCATATGAGATCCTCAAACTCTGTTTTGATATTTATTTTCTATATGTTTATCTATGTACGCTAAATTCTGAGTTCTTCCCATAGTCTAGTCTGCTTATTAATTTTTCTCTCAACTGTGTCTAATCTGCTACTTTCTCCATTCCAATATTTTGTTTTGCCCAGCCCCTTATCTCTAGATTACATTTGCTTGAACTTATTTTGGGAATGATTTGCTCACAAGAAATAGACACCCAAACGACTTCTTTTCAGACTAAGATTTATTTGTGAGGAATCAGAGGAAATCCTGAAAGTCATATACAGGAAGTGCTCTCCCACTCCAAGGGAGCCAGGCAAGCCTGGCTCTGTAAACTGGAAGGCCATCAACGGTGACAGCAGCCACACCTTCTCCCTTTCCCTTCACAATCTTTCATCCATGTGTGCATTTTACCCTCTCTATATAGGTTCCAATTTATCTAATTTAGTATTAACAGGAGTCAGTGTCTTTATAAGGTCAGCAGCTACAACATATTAATCTATTTCTCATCTTAATTCTCAAAATCTTTAGGAAATATAGAGAGCTCTAAAAATGAGCAGAGTTATATAAAAAAATACTTAACAACTCCGTAGGCACAGACAATTACTATTCAGGAAAGGATTCCCGAGGTCACCTCCTATACCAGCAATTGAGTTATGGGTGATCTGTCATGCCTTTAGTAGAGGTGGCTAGGTGGTACTGGAGTGTTAGGAGCCTTGAAGAACTGGCATTTTGATTCTATTCAACTACTCCCACTGAATGGAATGGTTCTCAGAATTAAGTCTCCTGACTGGATTCTGATCTGCCATGTTTAGCATAGGCTTTTAACATTACCGATATGACAGATTGTGCCAAAGGCATCTCTCTGAAGACCACTACCTTCACAGGCCCTCCTTAATGAGCAAGCATTCATGTGAACCCATAACCTGGATCCAGAAGTGAACATCAATTAATCCAATCGTATTTTCTCTCCTAGGAATTGGGAATTGATATATAGAAACTCAGGTTAATAAGCTATTGATGCAGGACAATAGCTTACAAAGACATTTAACATTGACTCTTAGAAGTGAACCTGGTTTGGACAGAAATAAGTAAATAACACATGTAGTGGGATGAAATAAACACACAGCAACCAAAGATGTGAAGAGGACATGAGAGAGCAAACTTCCAGGCTAATGGCTTCAGCAAAGCTTGGTTTTAGCCCCTTTCAAAGCATGACTGCATTTCCTGTCGGTGAGTTCCTTAACATCTCCTGATTCTTTAAAGCACATATCCTTTCTCAAGATGGCTCAGTTAGATTTATTCTTTTTGTGATGAAATCATCTCTAAGACAAAGCTTAGCAACATATATTCCAGAATTTGGGGATGGGGAAGAAACCATGTGTTGGAATAGAATATAAACAATAACTTAGGAGTGCTTCACCTAGGCTGTTGGTTCTCACCTTTCAGTTCACAGGTTTCATCAAGAACCTTATCAAAGCTATGAAACTTTTATCAAGAAAATTTCATGTTCACACAAAATTTTCCATGTAATTTTACAGGGCTTAAAATCCGTGAAGGCTCTAAAAAAGAACCTAAAGGGAGGAATGTTAAAACCTACAAATGAAATTCAATTTATATTTTAAAAATACATGTTACCAAGCATGAAAAAAAATTATTTCAAAAACACTTTCAACCATTAATGTTTGAGTTTAAACCAGATCTTACTGAGGCGCCTGGGTGGCTCAGTAGGTTAAGCATCCAACTCTTGATTCCAGCTCAGATCATGATCTCAAGGTCGTGAGAATGAGCCCCCAAGTCGGGTTCACGCTGGGCTCGTGCTAGGCATGGAGCCTGCTTAAGATTCTCTTCCTGCCTCCTGCCTGCCCCCAGTTGCTTGCACACTCTCTCTTCAGAAACAAAACAAAACAAAAAGCAGATCTTATCATCCAAATGAGAAATGCTATATTTTACTAAAACTTCTTACATGACATTAAGACTACAATATTCTGTGCCCATTTAAAATAATAATTAATATTAGAAATTAAATGATGTATCATTATGGATTATTCAACTTGTTTCAAGATTTCACAAGGAAATACAAATTTTCCCTTTCATGTTTAAGAATGAAAACTAAAACAATCTATGTGAAGCATACAAAACCCACACATATCCAGATCCCTTTGTTCGATTAGGTAGAGTGAAAAATTCCATAATACAATGTATTTCTTGTTTAAATGAAGGCTTTATAGAACTGGTAGGGTTTTTTTTTTTTTAATCTAAAATCTTTTATTCACAGGTGTTTTATCAAAGTGTCTTTCAAAAATGGGGTATATACGCAGTACACTTTCAGGGACACCAAAGAGCCTGCCTGCCCAAAAATATCTCTCCTGATGATCTGTCATTTCATCGTCTGTAGTTCACTCTTTGTGAGCAGTCCCCCTGCAGGCATCTACTTTTAAAATGCCATTACTGTCAGTCTGGAAGTGTAGAGAAATGGTAGTTCTGCATAATTGTCTTCCAAAGTTATGTTCTGTTAAAAGTGATTTTTTTTTTTTTTTGGTCCCATTAGAAGGCAACTTGTCAACAGCCATTGATTGACAGCCAGTGTTGCCTCCTAGAGAAAAAGAGGCAGAGCATTTCCCCAGAGTCACCAATGAAAACAGCCCGCACTATTTAAGTGGAGGGAACAGGGCTCTTTTGCAGGGTGTTAAAACTGCAAAGATAAAGCCAGTGAAAACAGGAGTGCTAAGTCTAGAAGCAACAGGAAAGAAATCTGCTTTGGCAATTTTGCAGTAAAACTTGTTCGGTTTAATGAGAACAAACAAGGGACAGAACTGGCTACTGCTCTAGGAAAAAAAAATAATAATGCCGTTAGAGTCTTGAAGGAAATTAATTTTTTAAAAAATTGACACTTAGAAGGCTTCACGGTAATTCTGAGTTTACATCATCAGGCCAGCCAAGCCAAAAGTAACAGCAGACATTTAAAAATCTCTGTGTGTGAAGTGCAGGATATAAAAAGAGATAAGATAAGTGGGAACTCTTGACTAGGGCCCTTGATAATAGGAGCAGAAAACAGAGAAAGAGAAAAGTAGAAATGAGTAGCCTATGCTGATAGAAAGGCAGTGTGGAATTCAGAGAACAGGCTTGGGAGTAAAACGGTCTCGGTTCAAATTCCCCCTCCTATAGACTTACAATATGATCATGGTTCTGTGGGCTTAATACTTAACTATTTAAAAAAAAAACGGGGGAAGATGCCCTTAACTCACAGTGGCTACAGAAAATAACTGAGTTAATACGTGGAATGTACCTACAACATGTATGCCTAGCATATCACGCCTGGTCAATAAATACCAGCAATGATTTTAGAGTGGTGTTTTATCACTTATTATAAATATTACTTAGAAAATGTGGGGTTTATAAAAGTATTTTGTGCACTAGTTTACTTTGATTAGCAGGAAAAAAAAAAGGTAAATCGGCCATGATGTGTTTTGTGACTTTATGTTTGTCATCAATGCTGGAGGAGACATTTGCTCCCTCAATCAATACTAAACTAACAACTCAATTGGCTGTTGACATGGCTGAATGACAGCACAAAACCCCAAAGTCATTCTCAAATCTCTCAGGACTATGCCCTAGGGAAACACTTTATTTTCGTAATGGCAAATGTCATAGAAGAAACAGCTTAGTAAGTAAAATAAGAGAGATTCAATTATTTGATTTTTGATAGAAAAATGATAGAAATTACTTGATCCAAGGCCTTATTGCTGCAGAGAAAAGAAAAAAAAAACATGAGGGACAGGAAGCCTAAATGATGTGAATGAAAGCACACAACTATTCAGCAATGCAGAGCTGAGACCCCACAAGGCACATCTTCTGAGTAAAAGGGGTCATACTGGTGCTGATGCACCCAGAAGCCTCCTCATCCTGGGCTGCATCAGGTACATACACTGCAAAACCACTGAGAGGTTTTCCCTCCTTGATAAAAGAATACAGCCTCTCGATTCCAGAAACAAAAATAACATACATGAATAGGAACCATTTGTCAACTTCACTCGTCTGCTTAGAGATGAATTAAGATCTCTCTTCCTTCAAAGGCATTGAACTTGAGTACCATTCTTTTTTTTTTTTTTTAAGATTTTATTTATTTAATTGACAGAGAGAGATCACAAGTAGGCAGAGAGGCAGGCAGAGAAAGAGGGGGAAGCAGGCTCCTTGCTGAGCAGAGAGCCTGATGCGGGGCTCGATCCCAGGACCCTGAGATCATGACCTGAGCTGAAGGCAGAGGCTTTAACCCACTGAGTCACCCAGGCGCCCCCCTTGAGTACCATTCTTAACTAAAATTTGATAGGAGTTCTTGTCAGAGTTTGAAGCAATACTTCTTTTCTCTTCGTTTGCCTATCCTAGCTTCTCTTCAGAGTTCTCTTCTTAAATTCAGCAGGATTCATCACCACATCCTCTTTCTCACCTGCATTAGTCATTGGCCTTTGAAATAGTAAAAGCCTGCCCTGCCCTTTGTGAAAAGAAAAAAATAAATAAAATAAAATCAAGAGTGGTGAGATATGTTTCTAATGTTCTTTGTCTGAGTGAGATATTCCATTTGAACTCAAAGATCTGGGTTTCGATTCAAAGTTAGTTTCTGCAGCTGCCCCCAGCTCACACAAAGCATTTAAAAGCTTCTGTTCCCACCATATTTCCTGGCAGGGTATTTTTTTTCTACTTAGGAGGAACATTTTCAAAGATGAACATTTACCTACTCTTGTCCCTGATGTTAAGATACTCAGACTGGATTTCTCTCTTATTGTGTTGACCTCCCCAACCCCATCCCCAGCTGAAACTGTGGCTCCTCTTTGGGGCCAGCAATAGAACCCACAGTAGGTGCCATATCACTTCCTCCCATTCTGGGTCATTTCCAGTAGCAATGTTGTCTTCTCAGACACTCTCAACTACTCACGAATGAATGCATGTGTTCAAGAACTTTCTCTACCCCTTCTCAAGGTGGCTCTGTATCATCCCCATACCCTCCATCCACACATGGAGCCTAAAGTTCCAGAATTCCCATGTGAATGAGTTTTTCACATTTTTCCAAGGAAGCTATGCAAAAAATATCTCACTGATGACACTGGATTAAAAACATTTGGTATTCAATATTGAATTCCTAAATATTCTATGTTTAAAAACTATCATTCAGGGATTTCTATCTTCATTTATAATTTATAATTTTAGAGCACATATTTTGGAAGATGTTGATTTTGAAAACATAATTTTGATTGTAAAGACTTGCCAATGAAACTTCCTACATCTAGCAAATCAAATGATTCATAACCAGATGTCATTTACAATGGCTCACTGTATACTGTTTCTGTTTTTTCATTAAATTCTTAGTTTTCTAGTTCTACAAATATTAAAATTGAATTATTATAACAACTTACATTATAATATATTGGAGTAATTTAAGTCCTAGTTATAAGCCTCTAATATAACTCATTTATCAATGAGTCGTATTGAATTTCCTAAGTAAAGTCCTTCTTATTAAGACATTATTCTTTATTATCTTTATTGTTTTTGCCCACGCTTTAGTTATATTGGACAAATGTCTTCATGCAAACTCACAATAAAGAGTACCGTTTATTTACTTTTCCGAATGGTATATGGATTATCCATAAGAAATAGGATAGGATCTTCTTATACAAGCAAATTTCACCAGAGTATTTGGAATATAATTAGATTTCATCAGTTAAAATTAGAGGAGTGTCCATATACCCCCCTTCTGTTATGGAAATATGGTTTCTCTGTTGCATTTATTTAGACACTTTAAAAAACAATATGGAAAAATAATATGCTTCTTATTTTGAAATCACTTTTAAATTAGCCTCCTTGAATTTCAATGTAAGAGTTGAAATGTCCTTTGAAAGACACTCAGAATGGGGGAGATGACTAGCAATTCTAAGTCTCAATTAAATAATGCTCTCTTCCAATAGTACCTCTATATTTTAAAACTATTGCTTTTTAAAGCTGAATTTCATGAATATTTGAAACACCAGAGACCAACATATATTTATAAAGAAATAAATGCATCACTGCAAAAATCTCCTGTTACATGTGGTTTATTGATGGAACTAGAAGCATGGACAAGAAGAGGCTGATCATTGGCCCAAGACTGCCATGTTAATTTCGTTAGCTTAGTAATACATGGTGATGGGGTTTACACTAATTATTCCTTAAAATGTCTTTAGAGTCACTCAAAAGAATCTTTTCATCAGAAAGATAATTGTAGCAGAAAAAAAATCTCGCTTAAGTCATGCAAATCAGTATTGTTGAACTTGCCCCGTTTATGTGTTGTGTTAGCAAATTGCCCGTGTTTTATAGACATTTAAACTCTAGATTTCTCACCACCAAACCAGATATAAAACCTCTAAGTCAGAATTGTCGCCAAGCTCACCATAGCAAATATAAATATCATGAATGTCTTGTTAGCAAGGATTAATATTCTACAGCTCAAGTGGCAGATCTTCTTAAATAAACAACAACAACAAAAAACCCACCAATTGATACTCCAAAGTTCAAAATTGCTTGATAATTAACATGCAGCAGAAATCAGATAAAGAATAAAATAGTGTGAACATCTCAAATAAAAACAACGCAAAAACTTATTCATCAGATACTGCATACTGCTGTTAGCATGATTTTTTTTCAGCTCAGTTAAATTATCATTTATAAATGTTCTTATAACCAGAAATGTATATTTTTCTCTTTTATAGGTACATAATTATAATTGGTTCTCCAGAGAAACACAACCATAAGAAGCAAAAATCTGCTCATTTAATTATGGAAGTTGAGAAGTCCCACAAGCTGCCCTCTACAAGGTGGAGACCCAACAAAGTCAATGGGGTGATTTAGGCTGAGTCTGAAAACCTGGGGACAAGGAGCACCTATGCTCAAGAGCAGAAAAAGACGGATGTCTCAGCTCAAGAAAAGAGTATAAATTCACCCTTCCTATGCCTTTTTGTCCTATTGGTCTCTCAACAGAATGGACTACATTGGTGAGAGCAATCTTCATCACTCGGTCTCATTCAAATACTAATCTCTTCCAGACACAAACACAAACAGAAACAATATTCTGCCAAATCAAGCTGACACATAAAATTAACCATCACAATAATCACATAGCATTCATTCTATAGGACATTTTTCCCTATCTTCTTACAGCCCATTTTATTTTATTCCCAATGAACAACAAGAAACGAGTTAAAAGTAACAAGGATGACACAACGTCTTTCATATTAGGGGTTTCAGAAGGAAGTTTTAGCTTTTACTTAAATACAGATTTGACTGAAAGTCTGGGAATATAGTTCCAATAAAAAATCAAAACACATGGTGAGAGTCTAATTCATTAGGATTGGAAATCTCTTCAAACTCCCTGTTTTTCTGAATTCATTTGACAATTCTATGCCATGCCTGCAGTCATCAGCTCTTTCAGATGAATCTGCCAACCTAGACAAGACTTCTTCCTATTTCTAGGAAACAAAGAGGCAAATGTCAAAGAGCGTCCTTAGTGCATAAAAATGATCCTTTTAGACATTGTGGCAAAAGGTAAGGGATGTACTATTCACCTTGAAGAGAATAAATCATTCTCTCAGGCATGAAACAAATATTTTGAGAATCATTACCAATTATAAGATGGCCCTTGTACATTTTTGTTTATTTCTAGTGATTTAGCTTAGATGATGTATAGAAAACTAAAGGAGCAGTAACCATACATCTTCTAATCACTTATGTTTTATACATTAAATTATAATTCTTTCTTCTAAAGAGATAAGCTACAACATTGTATTACACAATCTAGGTGTAATGGTTTACTTTCTTGCTTTTTATAAATCCCAGAGCACTTCTTTCTAAACTCTTACACAAGTAAAACAAATGAGTAATGAAAACACAAAAACTTGAGTTTCCATTTTTTTTTAAGATTTTATTTATTCATCTGTCAGAGATAGAGAGCATGTGTGCGTGCACAAGCAGGGGGAGTGGCAGGCAGAGGGAGAAACAGGCTCCCCACTGAGCAAGGAGCCAGATTCGATCCTAGGACCCTGGGATCAAGACCTGAGCTGAAAGCAGATACTTAATTGACTGAGCCACCCAGGTGCCCCAAAGTTGAGTATCTTAATGTGGTGTTGACATTTATAACTATGTGATGCATCCAAGGCCCCACCTCACCAACTGAGTAAAGGAGGGCAAATGCCAACTTGTACAGAAATGGTTAGAGTTAAAAATAACATAGATAAGTTTACCAAATATTTAGAACTGATTAAAAGAGAGACTTCAAAATCTTCACTACAAACCTTTAAACCTTTAGGTGAACATACCCTCCCCCAAAAGAGGCAGGTGAGCAAACAAGTAGCATGCTGTCCCCGTGCTAGACTGAAGGGTCCAGAGCTAGCTCAACACACTGACACATGCTTACAGCAGGCTAAATGGTTAAGCCTCACAGGCTAAGCTCTCTTGAACACATATGGGTATTTTTGAGTCGACAAACTGAGTTGAATGTATCTCAAACAAGTTGGTTTTGGTTCCCATTCTACTTGTAATAAAGTTATTTATTTCAATGATGCTCATCATGGCTCTTCTACAATCACCTGGGAATCTCTAAAAATTAACACCAAAATCTGCGCCCTACTCACAAAATCTGAATTAATGTCAGGGTGGACTTAAACAAAGGTATTTTTTACAAGTGCCCCAAATGATTACAGTAGTAAATTTTAGTATAAGCACCGTAGGATAAAGAAATACTATGTTTTTCTTTATTATTCAATTTAAATTTATGTGTGTGGATCTGGGTATATGTGTGTAACAAGTATGGAAAGAGAGTTATGTTCTTTATAGTTAATTTGAGTTCTTTGAAATACCTCAATAGAGGTGAGTGGCTTTAAAAAATGTGTGATTGGTTACATGTGGGGAAAAAAACTAAAATTTTAAAATTCAGAAGTATTCTGCATTCAAACTGTTCTACAAGCATCGCTAAATTCTCTTTATAGTTCAGATAAACTGAAACCATAAATGACAGAAGATACAATGTGAATTATGAAAAAAAAAAAAGGATATTAGGTAGTGGTGTCAGAATGAGATTTACACAGATTTTTTTGACACTGATTTTTCCTTCTGGGCAAGATGAAGTAGCCCCCATTCCTCCTAGGTCTGCACTCTTACAACTCAATAAAAGCAAATGTGGAAGAGGAACAATCAGTCTATTTTCTCTATATTCAGACTGAATGATTTATATTGTTTTGTTTTCTAATTCTATGATTTTCCTCTGTTCCCTCCATTCTTCTGCTGAGCCCATCCACTGTATTTTTATTTTGGTTATTATATGTTTATGGATCCTAAATTCCATTTGATTCTCCTTTTTCTTAAGTGAGAATCAAACTGTACCGTAGAAAGATACATACTGCCCAGGAAAACTGGAGGAGGAGAAACTAGAAGCACAGAGATCACACAGGGTGAAAAAAGGTGGAATGTCAAAGATAAATTTACTGGGACCATTTGCACTTGACAGGTATTCTAGATAGGAGACATTAGAGGCGGAGGAGGCTCCAAAACCCCACAGAATTATGTAAGGTAACAGGACTAGGAACTCTGCTCAAATAAAACTAGACTTCTAAATTAGGCCAGAGGTAGGCTCTCTCCCCCTAAGTTTTGTCTACAGCAGGAAAACAATTCATTAAATGAAGATAAATCAAATGGCACATTAGAGTATTTAAGAGAGGCAGTTAAGAATTAATTGTTGAGAATAAATTAGACACTTTGAAGGACACCTAGATTCATGCTCTAAATATTAGATAACCTAAAATAAGAGACTGCAAGGTAGTGCAATGTGCACGGTACTCTAGTTTAAATCATGCATAGCCAATTCTAAACAGAGTAGAGAACCGTTCAGTGGTTATTTTTCAAAACACAGTGAGGAATTTGCACAAATGCATATGATTTTCCAGCAACCCAGGAAACCTGTTGCACAACTGCCACCACAGTCAAAGCACACCAGGGCATTTTAGAGAAATGAAGCTTGAAGAATTTAGGTGGCTATTCTATTACTTAATAATATGCTTGGTTCTGAAAGATTTCTTCAATCTGCCTGTCTCCTTTTCTACAACTTCAACTCAGTCACGCATTAGTTCCTGTTTCATATTCACATGTGCATCCTCAGCAAAAATGTTAGTTAAGTGAAAAATAATGTGCCATATTAAATATATGCAAAATGAAAAACTGAATTGAGATCAAGAAAGATATTCATGTTTTTTATAAAAAGTTCTGAAATGGTGTCAGCTTCAATATTGCATAGGGTTATATGCTGATTAAAATGTCATTCTTCCGCATTTCTTTATCATTTTCACAGAGGACAATCTTATAGTCAACTAAGACTATTTGCCTAATTATTAAAGCAATTATTTCTTGGTTAAAAAGAAGGAGGAGAAAAACAATCATTTTTCAAGTACTGAATACACCGAAAGCTAAGAAAAATTGTTTTCCTTTCTGGATTAAAGGCTTAAGATGATTATTTTACTAATCACAGTTAATTAGATTTGCTCTATGCTATTACCCAAGATCAAATTAATTAAATTAATAATAGAGTAATTTGTAACAATAAAGTTTATATTAATAAAGGTCATCACCTTCAAATATTCCAATATTTACCACTAGGAAAAAAGTGATACTTCTATCATCACCATTCCATTTCATACTGAGAACTTATCACCATTTGGTAGGAGAGGCAGGTTCCTCATCTAGTTTTTTCTGTTTTTTAAATAATAATGAGAAATGATATAATGAAATGAAATATGAAAAGAAAATGGTGAACTAAAACAATTCATTAAAGCCCTCTCCCTAGTTCTCGAAGTGCCCTCACATTTACCCTAAGAACATACATATGTCAGCTGGAGAAACGAACACTTCTGGCATTTTAAGTAGGGAGAAGCTAAAGCAGATGATGTCTGGATAACTTGCCCGTGGTCACAATGTAAATTTCAAAACCATTAATATCATTCTGTTGCATATTGTGCTCTAGGTTATATCACATTTTTATTAAAAAAAAAAAAATAGTATTTCCCCAGAATGCTGTGAGAGGGATTATCTGAGCACATTGTTGCCTCTATGCCACCGGTTCCTTGCAAGCTCTAAAAACACTGGCCAGACCTGCAATGTCCTCACACTGTAATTGACCTCTGCTCTGGTAAATCAGTGATATCCATGGACTCTGAGTTGTTTCGACTGTCTTTTAAATCAAATGTGCTGTACTTCTCCTTGACTTTGAACAGTTTGTAAGATACAGATAACAGCTGCCATTGGGTTAATTGGCAAGCTCTTTCAGGAAAGCTCACTTTCCCCAGACGTGAAGTCTCCTTTTTGATCCTTCCCCAGTCTCCCAGCCTTCACTCTTCTTCCAGTAGTTTCCAGGGACTGCCTTATACTTTTTGTATTCACCTGTCATTCCTTTCTTTCCTTCCCCAATTTCTAACCTCTCAAAAATACCTGAGGGAACAAGAAACAAACTTCCTTATGAAGCTCGTTGCTAATTATAAAAGTTTCATATCTATGTCATTTTGTTTTAGTGACTGAATTATTTAGCAATTTCTGGAAAATAACTGGAAGTAATGAAATTCATTTTTTTAAAGATTTTATTTATTTATTTGACAAAGAGGAGAGAGATCACAAGTAGGCAGAGAGGCAGGCAGAGAGAGGGGGAGGCAGGCTTGATCCCAGGACCCTGAGATCATGACCTGAGCCAAAGGCAGAGGCTTTAACCCACTGAGCCACCCAGGTGCCCCTGAAATTCATTTTTTTAAATAACATCATTAAAAACTCAAAGAATCATAAAACCACAGATGTTTTACTGGATTATTCTTGCCCTTTCCCAAATTCAATACTTCTTTCCTTCTGTTTCATGTTTTTTAAGATTATTTTAAGATTACACAAGCAGTTCTTACTTACTGTAAATTGCCAAAAATATAAGGAATGCAAAAACTCGAAAAAAGTTTTTCTACTCCAGGAACCCCTAATGTAACTGTCATTAAGCCTTGGGATTTAGCTTTCCAGATATATTTTCCTACTTGCCATGCTTTCTCTTCATGGTCCTGCCCACTGAGATGCTAAGAAACCCCCAAATCACACATTTTTCAGTATGTTTACCTACCCTTTATATGGTCACCTAGCTTTTCATCTATTTTTTCTCAAATCTATTATTTATGGTGTAAATGTTGCGTTTCAAACTCAATATATCATGGCTTTTATAATACAAAAATACAAAACCTTCTTCCTCTCAAAGCTCTTCTCTCTGCCTTAGACTCCAAAAGTCAATTCTGATAGCCAAGGCAGAGCAATGATTCTTTCTCTATGCATTTCTGTGGTAACAAGCTAAATGGAGGTCAAATTGTAAATAAAGACTTCCTTGGTAGTATAGTAAGGGGAGTTAGAATGGAAAATCACCTAGGCTTAGGTTAAAATAGGGGGAACTGTTCATAATTGATGACTATATCTACTTTCATATACAGTTTTTAAAAAATTAGATTATAATTATTCAAAACATGTTCTTCCAGTGTAAGCTTATTATGGACATATTTCCATGCCAGTAGATAAAAAATTATGCTTACATTCCAAAAATAAAAAAATAAATAAAATAAATAAAAATAAAATTATGCTTACTTTCCAGTAGTTTTATGGTCTTCTATTGTTCGGATATATCAACTTTAAGAAATCATTCTCTCATTGATGAAAAATGCTACAGTGAACATCTCTACACATATATTAGTGAAAATACCTAAAAGTAGAATTACTGAATCAAGAGTCAGTCATTTTTCTAAATGTTATATAGTTTTGCCAAAATCCATTCATAAAATATCAAAAGAATCTTAACCATTTATACCTGTTTCTATAAACAGATGTAAACATTCCCATTTCTTCAAGTCTTTTTCAGTTTAAGAATTTTATCACTCATTTTTGAAAAAAAGTCAACAAATAATTACTAATACTACCAAAGGAAAAAAAAAGGAAGTCTCTTGTAAAAGAAAAAGACTATTGTTTATGACTTTTCCTTTAAGAAAAGAACTAGCTTTTTTTTTTTTAAGATTTATTTATTGATTTGAGAGAGCGAGCTCATGCAGGGGGAAGGGCGGGGGGGGGGGCGGGCATGTGAAAAAATTTCAAGCAGACTCCCTGCTGAGGGCCGAGCCCTTCCCAGGTTCAATCCTAGCACCCTGAGATCATGACCTGAGCCGAAATCAAGAGTCTACATTTAGCCGACTGAGCCACCCAGGCGCCCCAGAATTATCTTTAATCAAGAGGTGATCATGAAGCAAAATATTTGGATATAAAAGTATCATGTTTTTTCAAATGCTTTATTCTGAATATTTTATAATGTGTTGATAAGGAAACAAATTTAAGGCCCTTTGAACTAAGCAAAGAGCTTTGCTGACTGCCTATACAGACTGAGTCAAATGTTCCAAGAAAGATTTTATTTGACTATGCTTTGTGTTACATCATGACTGGTATTTCTGCTTTTTTTTTCAATTCAATATACAGACATAAATATTATTGAAACTGAAAACACACACACCAAAAAATGCACAAAACATGTAAAGTAATAAGCCAAACATGTAAGAGTCAGTAAAAATAGCAAGAAACAGATTTAGATTCTCAGGCCCTTTACTATTAAAAATATCAAATACAGAAAATAAAATAAAGCTATGCATGCCAGGGTTAAAAGATATAAAATATATATTTTTTAAAAAGGCCATAAAAAGGGTCTAACAAAGACCAGGAAGTTTGAAGGAAGAAAAAGAAAAATGTAAAAATAAAGACTAAAATAGCTTAAGTTAAGAACTCAATGGATGGACAAGTGAGTGGCAGCGTAAGTGAAGATCATTGACTTGGAAGAAACACCTGAAATGTTCGGTTTGTTCATGTGCAAGAGAGAGAGATAGCAACAAAACAAGAGATGAAAGAAAGGAGAAAGCAAGGGGCAGAGAATATGAGACAGAAAAGAGATTGAAGAACAAGAAAGAAATGCTTATCTAATGAGAGTCCCACCTAAGAGTTAAGATGAACCAAATAGAATATGAATTGATAAAAAAATGAAAATTTCCAGACTGTCAAAAACATAAACCTACAAAGACAAGAAGCATTTTTAAAATCAATAGACAAAAATACAAATATTTCTAGACCAGCACAGTAAGACTTGGTAACATCAAAGCCAAAGAGTAGAAGTTCAAAGGAACCAATAAAACAAAACAAAACAAATTATCATCTAAAATAACAGAATTAGTCTGAAAGTCCACTTTATGACATAAAATATCATATACAAATGTATCATTCAAAATTAGTCTGCCCTCCCCCTGCTAATGCACTCTTGAGAGCGTGTGCTGCCTCAAATAAATAAAATCTTTAAAAAAAACCCAAAAATATTTCAGAAAAAGACTATTATCCCTGAATTACATAACTTCCTAGCAAAACTGACTTTCAGAAATGAGGGGGAATATAAAGCTACTTTGAGATAAATGCAAAACTGAGTCTGTTTGCACCCAAAGGCACCTACTATATGAACTTCTAATGGATATTCTTCAAGAAGAAGAAAAGTGAGCCCAAGAGGCAGGTCTGAGATTCAAGAATAAACAGAGAGTGCAGGAAATGCTAAACTTATAGGTAAATCTAAACAAAGGTTTATAACATAGTAGTAATGATGGTAACAATAATGTCTTATTTGGAGGGTTACAAAATGTAGAATTAAAATACTGAACTACTCAAGAGAATGAGAAGACAAATCACAGGCTGGGAGTAAATCTTTGCATAACACAGGAGATAAAGAACTATTAACAAAATATCAAAAGAATTCTTACGAGTCAACATTTTTCATTAATTAAGAAAACAAACAACCCTATTTTTATAAAGGGCAAAAGACCTGAAGAAACACCTCAGCAAAGAAGATATACAGAGGGCAAATTAGCATAAAAACATGCTCTACGTTTTATGTCATTAGGGAAACGAAATTAAAACAACAGGGAGGTACCACTGTGCACCTATTAGATTCAAAATACTGACCACCCCAAATGCTGGCAAGGATGTGGAGCAACAGGAACTTCTAATTCATTGGTGGTGGAAATATAAACTGTAAAATGGAAAAGCCACTTTGGAAGACAGTTTGAGAGCTTCTTACAAAACTAAACGTATTCCTACATGATCCAGCAACTGCACTCCTTGATATTTACTAAAATGAGTTGAAAAATTATGTTCACACAAAAACCTGTACACTAATATTTATAGTAGCTTTACATGTAATTGGAATTATATTATCTTGGAAGCAATATGTATAAATAATAGAAAGCATGGAAGCAACCAAGATGCCCTTCAATAGGTGAACAGATAAAGAAACTGTGCTACATCCAGATAACGGGATTATTCAATGCAAAAAGAAATGAGCTATCAAGTTACGACAAAACATGGAGGAACCTTAAATGTGTATTACTAAGTGAAAGAAGCCAATCTGAAAAGGCTACATATGTATGATTGCAACTATATGACATTCTGATGTGCCTCAGCACACTGCCAATCATTAAAATGTCACTACTATACAATACTGGACAAACTATAGGGAAATAGAAAGTCACATAAAGTGCTGGTGGAGATATAACTTGCTACAATCTTTTTTAGTATCTCTTAAAAGCTCTAATGTTTATGCCTTCTGATGCAGATAGGTAACTGTAATGTATTTATACTGTACTTTATATTTGCCTACGTAGTTACATTTACTGGTGGTCTTTATTTTGGTATAGTGATTTGATTTTTCCTTTAGTGTCCTTTCACTTCATCCTGAAAGACTCCCTTTAGTGTTTTCTAGGACAGGCCTGCTGGTGACAGACTGTAAGCTTTTTGCTTATCTGGTAATGTCTTAACTCCTCCCTCATTTTTGAAAGTCAGTTTTATTGGATATAAAACTCTTGTCTGAAAGTCTTTTTTACTTTGGCAGTTTTAATATATCAACCCATTGTTTTTTGTTTTTTTTTTTTGGCTTTGTCTTATGAGAAATCTGCTATTAATCTTATTGAGAATCCCTAGTACATAATCAATTAGCCCTTTCTTTCTGTTTTCAAGAGTCTCACTTTGGCTTTTGACAGTGTGATTATGTGTTTAAATATGGCTTCTTTTTGTTTGTTTTTTCAGTTACCCTACTTGGAATTTGTTAAGCTTCTTAAATTGTAGATTCAAGTTTTTCATCAAATTTGATCATCTGTCAGCCTATGTTTTTTAAAAATATTCTTTCTGCCCTTTTCTCTCTCCTCTCTCATTCTGGGACTCCCACTAGTCATATGTTGGTATGCTTGATGGCACCCATGTTCTCTGAGGTTCTGTTCATTTTTCTTTATTCTTTCTTCTTATTGTTGTTGTTCCTCAGACTGGATTATCTCAGTTGACAAAGATTTAATCTTACAGATTCTTTTCTTCTGCCTCCTAGAATGTACTTGGGAAGCCTGCTACAGAGTTGTTTTCTTTTCATTTCTTTTTTCTTTTCTCTTTGAACTTCAGTTCCTATACTTTCCAACTCCAGAATTTCTATTCGTTTTTTAAAATAATATCTATCTATTGATATTCTCTATTCTGTGATATATTACTTTCATAACTTCTTTTAGTTCTTTAGATATGATTTCCTTTAGTTCTTTGAATATATTTAAAATAGCACATTTTACATTTTTGTTGAGTAAATCCAATGTCTGGGTTTCTTCAGGGATAGTTTCTATTGACTACTTTTTTTCTCCCCTTAAATAGGACATATTTTCTTGTTTTTGTGTCTCATATTTTTATTGTTCTTGTTGAAAACCAGACATTTTACATAATATAATATGATAAACCTGAGAAGATCCTTTCTTATTGCCCAAGTATGGTGGTGTTGCTGGTGGTGGTGTCTTTGTGGGTATGTCTTTGTGTTGCTATTTGTTTTGTTAGTGATTTTCTAAGCTAATTCTGTAATATCTTTATTCTTTATCATTTGGGGCCACTAAAGTATCTGCTTAATTAATTTAATGGTCAACTAATTATTAAACAATAGATTTCCTTAAATGTCTGGAGCCAATAAGTAGCCCAGCCTTTGCCAAGGGGCTCTGTGTTTGTGTTGGGGCATGTTTCTAACAATGGGCCAGGCGGTTGATAACTCTGCCTTCACCAGCACTTCCTAAAAGAAAGCCTGTAGGAAAGCCAGAGATGAGAGCTTACCTTCTCAACTTTTTCCTGAGCATGCATACAGTCCAGGGCAAGTGTGTAGAGCCCTACACATGTGTGTAACCTTCTAGATTCCCATAAATATGTCAGAGCTCTTCAAAGCCCTTACAAACATCTTGCCCCCAAGATTTTCCTTTTCAACTTTTTGGTTCCTCTGTTGTTAGTCTCAAATGTCATCTACTGCCTTAAGCAGCTCTGATGTTAAACAGTTGCTGCTGATGATTTCTGACAAATGCCCCCAGGGGAAAAACCTGTAGACCCCTAAGTTAGGTTAAGTAAAGAAAAGACCTGCAAGTTTGTTCTTCCAAGAACTACCATATAGGCCAAATAATAGCAATTCTTTGGAATAGGGCTTTGAAGGAGCTCCATACCCATTCTACCACTTCCAGTGCATGTCTGGCTGCTGATTTTTTACTGTAACTGTGGTCTGTTGATTATCAAAGCTACTGGGGAGCTGGGGAGAAAGTGATGGATACAGACAAATTAAAATATCAGAAAACTCACTGTCTTACAAAGATTTACTGTTTTACTTAAATAAATGCTCCCCAGATTCCTGCAAAACTTTACTAATTTCTAGAGTCCTGAAAACAGTTGATGCAGATTCTTTATCCTTAGTGCTTTTATGGAGGAGAGGATTTTGAGAAATCCTTATTCTTTCATTCCTGCTAATGACACTGCCAATGTTTTAAAGATAAAAAACAAAAACAAAATCAAAAAAAAAATATATATATATATATAGTTTTATTTTTTTATTTTTAAAAAAGACTTACTGATTTATTTGAGAGAGAGGGAGAGAGAGTGTGAGCTTACAAGTGCAAGGGGCGGGGGGGAGGGGGCAGAGGGAGAGAATCCTCAGCAGATTCCCTGCTGAGTGCAGGGGCTGGATCCCAAGACCCTGAGACTGTGACTTGAGCTAAAACCAAGAGTAGGATGCTTAACCATATGTGCCACCCAGGCACCCCCATATTTCAGTTTTTAATGATCATTTCAGTGCTAAGTGATTATGGGTTACAGAGTACACCAAACTCTCCCTGCCATTCTCTTTCCTTAAATAAACTTAATTGACTTATCTTATAAATAAATTTTTTAAAAATGATTTTATTTATTTATCTGAGTGAGTGAGAGAGAGTACATGAGCAGGTGCAAAGAAAGAGGGAGAAACAGACTTTCCTGCTGAGCAGGGAGCCCAACGTGCGGCTGGATCCCAGGACCCTGGGACCATGACCCAAGGGAAGACAAGATGCCTAACTGACTGAACCACTCAGGTGCCCCTAAACAAATTAAAAAAAAAAAAAAAAAACACAAATATTTAAAAAAACAGAATGTGTGCCTCTCTAAAAGTTTACAGATACAAGATACTCAACAAAATGTTAATATTAAATTGCTGCATCTCCTTGCATAAGTAATATCCTTTTTTAAAAAATTTTAACTATTACAAAAAATATAGACTACTTCTCTGTTAGTCTCATCAAGTGGTACTTGAGTCTGGCTCTATATTAGAGTCAATAGCAGTCACCTCACATCTATTTCTCGCTCAGCACCGAAGACAATCAATAATTATCTCAGTAATGTCAGTCTTCCCACACAGACTCTAGAAGAAGAATTCTGTGAGAGAAGGGACAACATCTGTTTTGTTCACAGTCCCAGCATCAGTTAGAGTATCTGACACATAGTAGTACCTCAATAAATATCTGCCAAATGACTCAGTGAATGGGAACAGGTATGAATGACAGGATAAATCCTCTTAAGTCAAAAATAAAAATTACTGAAGTAGAGATAATGTGCTTGCCTGATTTAAAAAGAAAAGAAACTACATATCTGCAATTATTATTATGTTTATGAATCATATCTAGCAAATAAATTTGAAGATGATTATTAGACTGGAGTAATTTTATCACTGTATTACAAAAATTGAATACCACCTTTAGACAATAGAAAACTCAGTATCAACTTACATTCTCCTGTTGATTTTCTAGAAGCTGGTACAGCCTTGGACTACATTGATAAAAGCAGCATGTACAGAAGAAGGGAGCTATTGGTCTGGAATAGTCTCTTTGGTGAGACATCATTTGAAGTGTGGTTTGCAGTTCACTCCTAGCCTCATTCACTACACTGTGCCTATTTCCACATTCTGTGAGGAAAATCAGTTACATTACTTAAAAATTTTGTTCATAACACTAAAAAAAAAAAAACTTATATGTTGGGATGAGTAACTATGATGATGAAAGGTTTGGACGACTTGTTATATGAAGAAAGGTTTAATTAAGTGACATGTTTAGCTGGGGCAGAAATTCTTATGGGAAGAATTATTCACAAATATTTGAAGGACTGTCATGGGGAAGAGGATGAAATGTATCCTGTGTGGATTTAGGGAAGAGAACCAGGGCCAGTGTGTGGAAATTACAGTGAAGCTGGCTTCGACAGAGTAAAAAGAAAACTTTCCAACACTTTAAACTTCTTGAAATTGGAATGAGTTGCTATATAAAGATTGCCTCTAAAAATAAGCTGAAATCAAATATTGTAGACAAAATTCTGCTTTGGATGGGGATCATTAGACTTGAAGATTTTAATGTAACTTAAATTTAATGGAATTTAAAATTCTATAAATCTTGACACTCCTTTTCATGTATCACTTTGAAAATAAAATGGGATATTGATTTTTTAATATTGTATTTGTGAACATGAAACATATTCTTCATTATAAAAAGTTGTTGTAAAATTGTATCCATAAGTTATTATGTAAGCTCGTATAAAAACAGGGTACTCTTAAATACACTTACTGTAAATTTGATTAGTTTCCTTACAGAGTGAAGAGAAACAGCATATGGATAACTTAGGGATCTTAAGTTTTAAAATGTTTACATCTATGTTCTGGCATTTAAAACACATTTTCTAGTACATATTATAAACTTTTAATAATATAATAATGCCAGTATAATATGACAGACTTTAAAAGTGACTTTTGCTTCATAAAACCCACCAGTGTTTTAACCCCACTTGAGTAAGCGATGATCGTATCAGGGGGATAGAGACGGAGCAACTTCAAATTGGTAATGTTGTGGTGTCACAAGTAGGTCCCCGTGGACAGGGATTCAAACTAAGAGATGTGCCTTTAACCTTGTGTTTTATTCCTACAATATCCTACATCTGACATTTATGTAAACAATAATTTCACAGAAAATAGTATCTATCAGAAAATTACACTTTAGAGCGTGTACGCACTGTGAAACTAACCTTAAGACATAATATAATCAAGTGGAAAAAAATCCCAAATTGCTTTGCATCTATGAGAATAGTAGAAGGACTGCTCCTTGAATTACCAGCCCATGGGGAAACACTTGTGTGTACAAAACCTACAACCCAGCAACTTCACATAACATTTTAAAATCTCTACCTGTCAGGCCTTGGATCAGGGAAACAATAGCTTTTCAGTCTATTAGTCCAACAGAAACCCTATCAATGTAAGGTTGTTCTAATCTATAAATACCAAGCAAGTGAATCCCTGAAAGGCAGGAGACGTTTGCTCAAACATTCTGCATACCACAAGAGCATCAGAGAGCATGCTTGCCTGATGAAAAGTGATTGAGTCAGTTTTACCTGAACACAGAACAGCAATATTCTAAGATAAGTCACGCCTGGAATGTCTCTACGAGTAGCCTTTCTCAGTTACCAAAATTAAGGCAATAATCTGTACCTATGATGAAGAAGAGGATTTGGGTGAAGGAAGAGGAGTAGAATCCTAAAGGGCACTGCTCTTAGAAAAAGAAGTAATGGAATAAATTATGATTCTTTATGTAGGAAAGAAAAATTTGGAGAAAGAACAAAATTGAGACCTAAAATAATAACACATAGCTGAGATTAACATGCACTCCTTTAAAAACAGAATGGGCTAGTATTCAAAAATGAAACAAAACCAAACTGCTCCACTCAGTGATTTATCACCTTGAGCTAGTCAGTTAGGCTCTCTGAGCTTCAGTTACATCATGAAAACGTGTATAATATAATCTGCTGGTGTATCTCATCAGATTGCCAATCATTAAAATATCACTACTATCCAACACTGGACAAAGTAGGGAGAAGTAGAAAGTCACATAAAGATAGAGGTATAATTTGTTAAAATCTTTTTTGGTATCTCTTAAAAACAACAACGTTGAGAGAGAGGAGCAAGATGGTGGAGGAGTAGGAGGCAGAGGTAGTGTCTGATCCCAGAAGTTCAGCTAGATAGTTATCAAACCACTCTAAACAACTACAAACTTAGCAGGAAATAGAAGAGAAGACGAACAGCACCTCTAGGAACAGAAAATCGACCACTTTCCAGAAGGTAGGATGTGCGGAAAAGTGAATCCAAAGCGACGGGAAGATAGACAGAGCAGAGCAGCGGAGCACAAAATCGGAACTTTTAGAAATCTGCTCCACTGAGGGACAGCGCTCCAGAGGCTAAGCGGGGGGTGGAGCCCTCATGGGGACAGCTTGGTTTCAGGACCCGTGGGGTCACAGAAAGACCGGGGGTGTCTGAGGGTGGCAGAGCTCCCAGGTATCAGAACGGGGAAGCCAACGGCAGGGACTGAGCCGAACAGTGAGCTACCAGCTCAGGCTTACCTTGAACCGTGATCCTGGCACAGTCAGGCCACTGCTCTTCGGGCGGGGACCCCACAAGGGGCAGATCCGGAGAGACCCCCTCCTTCCTCCTCCGGGAGGAGCGGCGCGGGAGCGGCGGCAGGAATCTGCTGGGTTTGGAGACTCCAAACGGCCGCGCGC
>CM052889.1:7576307-7615491 GCA_028534135.1 Potos flavus | reverse complement strand
TGGATAAAGAAGATGTGGTGTATATATACAATGGAATACTATGCAGCCATCAAGAGAAATGAAATCTTGCCATTTGCAACGACATGGATGGAGCTAAAGGGTATTATGCTGAGTGAAATAAGTCAATCAGAGAAAGACAATTATCATATGATCTCTCTGATATGAAGAATTCGAGAGGCAGGGTGGGGGATCGTGGGATGTGGGAGAGGGAAATGAAACAAGATGGGACCAGGAAGGAGACAAACCATAAGAGACTCCTAAACTCACGAAACAAACTGAGGGCGGCTGGGGGGTAGGGCAGGTAGGGATAGGGTGGCTGGGTTACGGACATTGAGGACGGTATGTGCTATGGTAAGTGCTGTGAAATGTGTAAGCCTGAGGATCCACAGACATGTACCCTGGGGCAAATAATACATTACGTGTTAATTAAAAAAAAAAAAAGATTAAATGAAAAAAAACAATGTTTATGTCTTTTGATGCTAATATATAACTATGAATCTCATTTATGGAAATAAAAAATCTGCACATATGGATGAATCTACAAAGGTATCTATGTATTATATAAGTATGCATACATATAGACACACACATAAATAAAACGCATGTAAAAATAAATGCTGTTCCACATATATGTGCACACATGCATATATATGTATACCCCCCTATATGTATGCATACATATAGATTCGGGGAGCCTTTGGAAACATATTTATTTTTTATATATTATATATATACATACATATATGCAGATCCTTGTTTATATTATATAAAGAAGACAATATGTTGAGGAAAAAAGTGGCAGAATAATGTGTCAGATATTATCCTGTTTTTGTTGTTATGTATATAGTGTGTAGAAGCATGTGTGTGAATGTGTGTAAAAGAGGGCTACACACCAAACGGTTAAGACCCCAGGAGAGCAGGACTGAAGAAAGAAGGAAAGGCGTCTCCAAAGTCACAAGTGTTACATGCAACTGATGAATTATTGAACACTGCATCTGAAACTAATGATGTACTCTATGTTGGCTAATTGAATTTAAATTTAAAAAAAAAAAGTCATTCCTCACTGCCTTTTTCCCTTACCTCCTCCCACTCTACTGGGCGAAAGTCAGGTTACCCAGGTGCTTGCATGTAGGTATGTGCTGTCTTCAAGTTCTAGCCAATGAGGCAAAAGGATAGTCAGCTAGGGGAATTCTGAGAAATCATGACTTCTGAATAAAAGGGACAGAAGCAGCTGGCACTGCTTTCTCCCTCCTTCCTTGCTTTAACTTGAAGGGTAACAGAATGTGCATCCCAAAACATGCCTTTTTGGCATAGGATTATTTTGACCTATTATTTTGAGAAGCAGCAGACACAAGAGAAGCTCTGGAAATAGTGCAGACTGATGCCCTTCTAAGGGACATTTACATTTGTAAAGGAAATCTCCATTTGTAAGCATGTCTTCCTCTCTGTACCAGTAAGAGGAGGACGACTCTATCCCAAGAAACTCACATCACGGAGAAGGGTCTGACTTCAGTCTGCACAACACGCCTCACCCTTGTTTACCCTGCTTCTCCCAGTAACCTCCCATACCTCTCTTTCTCTTGCCTTTAGCTGAAGATGGTATTTAAGCCAGTATATAGGACATCTCGAGGAATTACTCATTTTTCCCCGAGTATTCCCTATGTATACGGAAGTATACATATTAATAAACTTCTCTTTGTTTCCATCTGGCTTATCTGGTTTTTTTTTTTTTATTACAAGGGTCTCAGTCAAGAACTTAGAAGGGCAGAGGGAAAACTGTTGTTCCTTCCCTACACAGTCAAATATGATTCTTGGAGCAATCATATTGTAACCATGTGAAACATGCCAAGGAACTGCAGAGATACACTCAAGACCAGCCACTGCTAACATAAAAGCTTCTGTTTATATGAGAAAAATAAATGTATATTCGTGACTATTAGTCATTTTCTGTTATTTGAATTTCCAAAGCATGCCTAACTGATAAAAAAAGAGACTATTAACTTTTTCTTCATTGCTTAAGTTGCTATAGTAAGCAGGCATTATTATTGTAATTTTTTAGAATGACTTTTTAAAGTAGAAAAATGAAAAATAAAAGCAAATGAGGCAATTAGAGGAAAGGAGAAAGAATTTTAGAAAGATTTATTTATCCTGTGCCATACTCTAAGCCTTATACTTATTTCAACTGAAATATATTCTGTCACCAGTTTGTCTATTTGTTAAGCAACCCTGAGAAGTATTTAAGATATACTTCTTGGATTCCATAATCAAGCGCTGAATCCTGAGCTCAATTACTGAAAGAGATCTCAAGGTTGGTGTTAATAAAAACAGGTGTTTATTAAGTGTCAAGTGTATTTAAAAGTACTCTACAGCAATCATTATTCCTTCAACAACACTGAAAGTCTTCTTAAAATGTAAATATTAAAGCTATTCAACCATCACCTACACAGATATGGAAAACTTTTTTCTCCCATTCCGCGGGAACATGACTCTAAAGAATTTTTTTTTCTGATTTGAATTTGAAACAGTTGCCAATCAAATACTTGCTTATTAAATATTTGTTTAAAATGCATGGATAATAAAGCAGTAAGGATAACCTTTCAGGGTCTATAAAAGAAATGACAATATAGCATTTTACAAGTAAATATTATATTGTAATGAAGGTAGATGGAGGTGGTAATGTAGGGAAGAGGGGAAGGCAAGGAATACAGAAATCAGCACAGGAGTTAGCATAGCACCTCATACTAAAGAATAATAGAGGGAAAAGAAGGTTTGATAGTGTTGGCATAGATGCTGACGGTACATAGCAAAATGCAAAATATAGCATTCACGCCAAACTTGTTTTTTGTTGGTATTATTGAGAAAGTCTAATTATTACTTTTATTAGTAATTAGAACTATACAACTCATTTTCCTTTTTGCTTGTCTTACTTATTGTTTATAATAACTATATTAATTTAGGGTTGGGATTATATTCTCCTTCTCAACAGGGTTTGTCAATTTTATTTCTATTTTATATAACACTTTTAACCTGACTTTCACTGTAAACTATTTAGTGAGCAGCCATGTCAGGAAAAACTGTAAAAGACTGTGAAATGGAATATATATATATATACTCTCGACATCAAAAAGGTGAAAAAAGATCATACCTTCCAGAGTTATCTCACTCTATAAGAACCGTTCTTTTGTTGTCTTTGAGCTATTTTACAACACTGTTATTTGTGGAAAATTTAACATAATGCCAATTTGTCCATAAAATGCACATGAATTGTATCCAATAGAATGTTCTCCATTATCACACTGTGAAGATAGAACAGGGTTGTGTCTCTTTGTAAATGAATTCCAGCAATTTTTCCTGCTAAAATGTAAGTGAGTCCTTTGAAAAGTTCTTTGAACTGATTGTAACATCTTTATTTTTTAAAATATTTTATTTATTTATTTGAGAGAGAGCATGAGGGGGGGAGGGGCAGAAGGAGAGGGAGAAGCAGACTCCAGCTGAGCAGGGGGCAGACTTGGGACTCAATCCCAGGACCCTGGAATCATGACCTGAGCTTAAGACAGATGCTTAAATGACTGAGCCACCCAGGTGTCCTGATTGTAACATCTAATTGCTTCTTTCATTATTTGAGTTAAGTATAATATTGGACATGTGATCATTTAAAAAAAAATCCCTTAGAGTATTTGAAAAAAATAGGTGAATAAGAATGTGAATAAATGACTGAATGGACTTTATCCATAATAAAATGGATAGTATACTTTGCCTCTGCCACTAAATATATTACATTAAACAAATAATTTAACTTCTTTGATATTCAGACAATGTCAACTATAAACATGTCAGCTAAAAATGTTTAGTTTTGATAATGTTGCTTGCCTTTAAAATCTGTTAACTCTCTCTGCAGCTTTGGCTATTCACAATCTCAGTGTTTTTCTCCTAGAATTCAAATTCTCATCTTCAAAGGAACTGAAGAGTCCCTTTGTCTTGTTTCTATAACTTTGTGTCAAAGCCTTCCTCACTATCAAAAGTCCTGGAGATAAATGCTGGGATTTGCTTTTCTTTGACTAAATATTTAGATTCTTTGTTGACATTCATGTCTTCTCTCTGTTCTTGCTACTAACTGTCAGGCTATGTTGCCTAGGTTGATAGAAAGGGATAGAGGCCAAGATGTTCCCCTCAGTTTGACTAAACTTTAGACAGGTGTCATCTTGACTCCAAGCTCCTGACCTCCATTTCCTTAAGAGCATTTACTTTAGAAAACTTGCAATTTTAAGTTCATTTTCTGTTCCTTTGAGATGTAAATCTCACAAGCAGGTTTATAGCACAGGACCCTGTTTCACAAAGACCTGGGAGCCCGCCCTCTGAAATGTCATCATCAAGAAAATAGTGCCCTAGTGTTTTATAGTTTTCAGAGTACCAGTCTTTTACCTCTTTGGTTAGGTTTATTCCTAGGTATCTTATTGCTTTTGGTGCAATTGTAAATGGGACTGACGCCTTAATTTCTCTTTCTGCTGCTTCATTATTGGTGTATAGAAATGCAACAGATTTCCATAAGTTAATTTTGTATCCTGTGACTTTACTGAATTTGTTTATCAGTTCTAGCAGCCAATTAAAAAATGGGCAGAAGACATGAACAGGTATCTCTTCAAAGAAGACATACAAATGGCCAACAGACACATGAAAGGAAGTTCTTCATCACTTACCACCAGGGAAATACAGATCAAAACTACAATGAGATACTACCTCACAGCTGTCTGAATGGCTCAAATTAACAACACAAGAAACAACAGGTGTTGGAGAGGATGAGGAGAGGGTAATCCTCCTGCACTGCTGGTGGAGATGCAAACTGCTGTAGACACTCTGGAAAACAGTATGGAGTTTCCTCCAACAGTTAAAAATAGAACTGCCCTATGATCCAGGAATTGCACTGCTAGGTATTCACCCAAAAAATACAAAAATACTAATTCAAAGGGATATACGCATTTCCAGCAGCATTATTTATAGCAGCATTATTTAGAATAGCTAAATTATGAAAACATCATCACTGAAGAATGGATTAAAAAAAAAAACTAGTACACAATGGAACATTATTCAGCCATAAAAAAGAATGAAATCTTGCCATTTGCAATGACATGGATGGAGCTAGAGAGTATTATACTAATTGAAATAAGTCAGTCAGAGAAAGACAAATGCCATACGATTCCACTCATACGTGGAATTGAAGAAACAAAACAAATGAGCAAAGGGACAAGAAAAGAGAGAGAGGCAAACCAAAAAACACACTGTAGAGAACAAACTGATGGTTACCAGAGGGGCAGTGGGGGGGGGGATGACATAGGTGATGGGGATTAAGTAGGACACTTGTGATGAGCAGTGCATGTTATATGGAAGTGCTGAATCACTATATTCTACCCTGAAATTATACACTGTATGTTAGCTAACTGGGATTTAAGTAAAAACTTAAAAAAGAAAAAAACAAAACAGTGCTCCTACCTCCCAGTCTCTGTGGATGGTAGGAGCCCAGCAACAACCATCAGTAGCTTTATCACATTGACCAACCTCCCTCCTGATGTCCTCCAGTACTTCTCCAGCACTTAAAAACTCTCCTGCTTTTTCTCTTAGCAGAGCTAAGTTCAGTCTCTTTCATACTGCAATAGTCTTGCCTCCTATTGCAAATAGCTTTGAATAAAATCTTCCTGGACTGTTATCTCTACCTGGAATAATTTCTTTTCGATCACTTAGGGTTGAATAGTCATGTTCTCTAGCTTCCCTGCTCCAGGTGAGCTCTCTCATCTGCTGTGGGATCTCAGTCTCAATCTCTCTTTCTTTCAATAAAAATTTCTGTTATCTTTTTCTAGACTTCCTTTTGAAAAGTAGTTCTTCAGCAACTCTATTCTCTTAGAAGATCTAAATTACAGTTCACTTACATGGTTTACAGACAATATATTATCACCTTGTTAATTTTTCTACAAACTTATTTTTTTTAAGATTTATTTATTTAAGAGAGAGAGAGAGAGGAGAGGAGGGGCAGGGCCAAGGGAGAGGGAGAGAACCTCAAGCAGACTCCCTGCTCAGCAGGGAGCCGGACACAGGGCTCCATCTCACCACCCCTGAGATCAGGAACTAAGCTGAATTCAAGAGTCAGATGCTTTACCTGACTGAGCCACCCAGGCATCCCAATAAACTTATTTTTTATGGAAATTGCTCCCTGACATAAACCTAACCTTGTGATTAAGTCATAACAGGCACAAAACTAGTGTGTTTTTTGCTTGTATGTTTGTTTGAGGTCCTACCTAGCTTCTCCCTACTCTGGAACTCCAACAGCTCTTAACATTCCTCTCCAGAGATTGGCACATCCCAGAAGGCATTTACATGGGTATTTCTCACGACCGTGTATGGGTAAGTATTGGCAGATGTTAAAAATGTATTTTAGCCATTTTTATCCACTCCTCAAGGCACACACTAAAATTAGTAGGCCTTAGCACTGTTGGTAGACGTGCAACGGAGCTTGTGTTTTGGGGGAATATTTTATGATTAGAATGACAATTCACTAATATCCTTTATATCAAAACAAAATGATTTGAACAGAATAAATGAGAAAATAAAGTAATTCTATTGTTAGATTTCAGCCATAAAACCAGTTTCAAGAACAAAAGTCAAATATGTTTTGTTCTGTTCTGTTTTGTTTTGTTTCTAATAGGTGGCTTGAGTTTATAAAAATCAGCCAAAATTTGGCCGAAGGAATTGTTTTTTAAGGTTTGGTCCCATGGCCTTCATATCAAAATCACATGGATACTTGTTAAACGTGCAGGTCTCAGAGCCTCACCCTGGACTAACTGGATAGGAATCCTTGGCAGCTCAGCTAAGATTCTGCACATTTTAAGTGCATGCAAGATAATTTCTAAGCTTGCTGATATCTGAGAACCTCAGCCTCAGACTTCTCCATGTTGTGACAAAGGTGTGTCTTTGTCTGAAACACAATTGTGTAAGAACAGAGCATGATAAGCTGTGGGGAAAGACCAGGTACACTTCTAAAGAGTACCGTTTTATTTTTTCCCCTTTGGTCCTACAATTAAAATATCGAAGCAGGAGTTCCTCGTTATTCTAGTACTCTAGTATCTCTCTATTCTAGTATTCTTTATTCTAGTGGGAAAATACAAGTGGAAGAAAAATCCAAAAGCACTGAATAGAAAACAAAAACAGAAAACAAAAAACCCTCACAAATATACATATGTTAAAGTATGATAAATGTGTCATCTCAAATTTGAGAACAAAGAATAGTATTTAAAATGTTATATACAACTTGACATACATGAGGGGAAAGTAAAATTAGCATTTCATATTATAAAAATAATTTCCAGATTTATTAAAGATTTCAAAGTTTAGAACTAAACAATAAAAAGAGACGCTATAGAATAGAAACGATAGAGATTGCCATAGGATAATATTAAATGATTATAGAGTAGGAAAAAAATATAACCAAGGGAAGACATGACAAAGAAAATTCTGACCATGCACCCAAATTCTGTATGACTGAAATGTAACAACAAACTAATAAATAAGAAACCAAACTGTAAAGAAGATAAAAACAAATGGAAATTAGGGAAAATAAGTGTATGCCATGTATGAACTTGCTTATCTCAATCGTCACTGTTCTAAGCAGTTCACGGCAACGTACCTTGACCCTTGCCAACAACTCCAGCTCCTGAGTCACTGAAGGGACAGCTTGAGTCCCAGAGTTTTCTCCCATGCAACCATGAACCCAAGTAGAAGTGCACGGAGCATTTATTGTAATTTTTACACCTATTAACAACAACCTTGAGAAAGTCTAGAATATATAGCTTAACACAGTATCTTTTATTTTCAATCTCAAATATTTTCGCTCCACAAAACTCACTGAAATACCTCCTGAAGTCGCACTATGCAAATGCATTTAATCTTAACCTTATTTGCATGTCAATGCCATCATCATGAGGATTAAACTTCATGACCAGGCCAGCCACATCTGAGGCCTCACAATTTAATCCTGTGGAACTTTGTTCTGACTTGACTAAAATCCTATTATGCCCTTAGTTGATCTGCAAACTTAATTGGGTCTTAAGTCTTTATCTCCTTTCTGTCAGCCAATTATTCTTTCTCCTTATCTTGCCAACCAGGATAATTTCAGCACAAATCTTAAACCTTCCAAATATTTATGTCCCTATGATCTCTGCCAAACTGTTAGCAAGCATTTTCAAATTCAATTGTAACTTACAGTAACTATAGTCTATGTATATTTCACCATATATTCATTCTCTAATATTTTTATATACTTTGTCACATCCTGTCAATTAAAGTATTAATATCACTGATAAAAAAGAGTTCTCACCATTAGGAAAAGCAAACACTACATGTAAATTTCAGCTGAGGAGAAGAATGTGCAGCTCACACGAGAAGAATGGTAATGACCAATAAAGATAGGAAAATATTTTATCTCCTCACTGCTCAAGGAAATAAAAATAAAGAGAACTGTGAGTCTGGGAGAAACACAAACATTCAGTCTGTAACAAGAGCAATTTAGTCTTAACTATCAAGATCATTAAAGAAAATGCCCATTAAATCGGAAACTCCAAGTTCTGGAAGTTATTCTCAGGAAATAAACACAGATCTACACAAAATTTTATGTGAAAAGTTTCTTATGACAGCGTTGCTTATAATAGTTAATAAAGGAGCATGAATACCCATTCAGTTGATGATTGGGTAAATAAAGGAAGAAACTGGATACAATTATTTGAAACATACTCTTAAAAATATTTAGAGATTGGGAAAATGCTCATAATCAATTAAAATGAGAAAAGCACAAATTAAATATCTGTATAAGCAATATAACTCTAAAATACTTATTTGTGTATATCTATATTTATGCATTTTATAATATTTAATTATATAATTATATTACATTATCATCTTATCTGTGTAAAAATACAATTGAAAATGCAAAGATATGGGGCACCTGGGTGGCTCAGTGGGTTAAAGCCTCTACCTTCGGCTCAGGTCATGATCTCAGGGTCCTGGGATCGAGCCCCGCATCAGGCCCTCTGCTCAGCGGGATGCCTGCTTCCCCCTCTCTCTCTGCCTGCCTCTCTGCCTACTTGTGATCTCTCTCTCTCTCTCTGTCAAATAAATAAATAAAATCTTTAAAAAAGAAAGAAAATGCAAAGATACATGTTTTTGTATATTGTCTCATATTTTATGTATTACGTAATTTAGTAACTGTAAATATATGAGTATATACATATATACATGTGCAGCTATATATGACTGATAAGATAATATACATGAAAATATATAGAGGAGTTCGATGGGGCACTGGGATTACAGGTGATTTTTTATTAGCTTTCTGTGTGCTCTAAATCTTCTATAACATACATTTCCTCTCTAATAAAAAAACTACGAAGAGGAGCTGAAAACCAGCCCTCACATCCTCCACCACATCAAGACATCCATCTGGCCCTGCACTCACAGACAGGAGGATGGGGGCGGGGCATGGGGCCCTGAGAGCCGAAGCAGCCAGCCACAAGGTGAGCCAGGGACAAGTGACAAGTGACAGCACACTGGAGCAGAGCAGCAGTAACGCCACACCTCCTGCACCAGCATACGAGCAAATATAAAAATCTCATGCACAAGGTGCAAGACAAGAACGTGGCCCGTATTCACCCAGGACTTTGAGAGAAGGGAATTCTGGAAAATATAGTGCTTACTTAGCTAAGCTGACACAGGACACACCTACATCAACCAGGCTGGCTTGGCCCCCAAAAGAGCTTGCTTTGCAAACCAAGGATCTGTGAGTGAGAAGTTGGAAGCAATACCTTAACTTTTAAAGGCCCTTCCCTTGACGTGTAACATAGAAGTCCCTGTTAATTCCTCAGAGCTTGATTTCCTGAGCCAATTCCATTCGTTTTACTCTCAAGAGTAATAAAAATTCTTCCAGACATGTAAAATAAGAGCTGCCCCCATCTTACTCCTAGGATTTAGTGAAGGAAACCAAACTCCATTTCCCTTACTCTTGAAAGAGGGACTTTTAAAAATTTTTACTTGGCAGAAGAGAGAACATTTATTAGTATATTTATTAGATGTGAAGCTATTGTTTCCAACTTCTCCTCACAGGTCTGTTGCAAAAAGGAAAAAAAAAAAAGAAAAAGAAAAAAAACAAAAACAACGGAGTCATTCTTAACTAGAACACAAATAAACTGCCACAGATTTAATGCCAAAATAGTTAAATTACTTTATCTTCTCTTGTGAGAAGCATTTGCCCCATCTGAAATGTTCACCGCAATTGGCTCCAACATATTACATTTGGGAGAAGTTCAAATGCCCTCCTCTAAAGTAGCATGCAACTCGATCCAGATGCCTTAAATCTTTGCTTAAATGGGCAAGTTATAAATAAATAAACACACAAGCAAACATGCAAGTATATTTTTACTATACATTGACAGTAGTGCTCATTTCTTAGTGCTTCCAACATTTGAAGGATTTTGGTGAAAGTGCATTTATTTCAAATCCAATCAAGAAAATCCCCATCTTGAGGGACTTTCAAAATTGGATGCAATACAAGATAACCACAATAATTCTCACAACTGCAAAAAAAATTAGCACATCCATACTGCCTGAAGTTTGCCTTGACTCACACCTCCCTGTAGAAATTTTGTCTTTTGAGATTCGTGAAGATATAAATACGGATTCTGTTTACAAAAGAAAATAAACTAAAAATAATGACATTTGGAGGAGAGTTGGAGTTAAATAAAACAAAGGGATTTGAAAATATTGCTTAAATGTGGAAAAGATTACTTGTAAATCAATTATCGTGCGTTGTGATTTTCTCCTGCAAAATAACAATAACTGGGTTATGTGGGACACATACTAAATGAGTCTCTGAAATATTGCAGCAAAATTCATGAGTAGAAAAAGGTTAAAACAGAGGCAACTGGAGAGAAGAGAAAACATTTCAGATAGAGAAATGTGAGGTATATGAAAACACTAAATCTACAAGTTACATTCATTTCACATGTCAAATTTTAGGAGGTACGACTCTGCTGCTCTCAGCCTTTTAAAAAAAAGTGTCATATCTGTCAATTTGAAACTTTTTTTTTCAATAAATTGATTTTCCAACAGGCCATTATCTTCCCCTAAATGACATACTATCTCAATAAAAAAACAGGCTATTAAAAAATAATGTTTGAGGTCACCAAAAAATTTAAGGAAAAGTAATTTTTTCTTTAAGTTCCAATCACCAACTACAAAGACGGTTCTCTTCATGACCTCTCTCTTCTGTATTCATATGTTTAAACCTGATGAGTAATTAGCATACATGAGGGGCTTGCATGTTTCACTCCTGGCTTTGTCAGCTGGTCAATAGATCAATGCCATTAGACAAAAGTAAAGTGAGCAGAAATGCATCACCTCTTTGAGAAAATCACCTTACTTCTCATATTGAGATAATTTTGTCTTGGTTTTTATATTTTAGTATTAAGTGTCTGAAAATTAGAAAAATATATATATCATCCTTTACATTTTAGAAATTGGATTATGTTTGATCTGTGAGGACTCCAATGATAAACAAACTTGAGGTTCTGTATATTTAAATGAAACCTGGTAAATTGTTTCACCTTTTCGAAGTCCACTGCTGCACTCTGAAAGCATTTCCTTCCCCAATACTGAGGATGAATTTTGCGAACCCCTGAAAATGTTGAACTCAGGTTTCGCGGAATCCCTAGCATTACAATGGTTTTTTTAGTTCCACTGTGGCTGGTGCCATGTTTTTCTATCTTCCTTGCATGTGATTTTTGATATAAATATGCACAGAATGAACTTAGACAAAGATCAGGCAAAACACTAGCTCAGTAGATGTTCCATTTGCTACCTAGTCTCAGAGGTATCACATTTCTCCTGCCGGTAGCCCCAGACTTTTAAGCCTACGATCTAGATATACTTGGATACACTTGGATAAAACACTATTATATGAGCCCACAGAACTAAGTAAATTCACTTCCTTGTAGAATAACTAGTTGGAACTTGAAGTTTAACCTAGCCTCAACTGGTATACAATTCCCCATAAAACTGGACTCTTTCTTGATGAAGAAACATGGTTCTGACCAGATGTGCTTATTGGCTAGTTTAGGGCCCCCAGCCTGTATCTCCTGCTGACATGGGGTTTCCTGCAGACTATATTGGTACGTAGAACCTGCTTTTGATAAGACTTTAAAGGAAGGGACCCATATTGCCTTTCTTATTCTTGGTCCCAATCAAATCTAGCTACCTTCCATGCACCCATTAAACAGATTGGAGCAGAATGCCTACATACCAAGGTGCTACAGCCACAACCTGAAGAGGTCTACCACGCTCTGTGCTTCTTTGTTTCAGTTTTGAGTGGTGCGAGCTACAATAACCTGTCCTTATCTGGGAAGGAAAGTCCCAACATGATCAAAACCACTGAATTCTGACAAACCTCACTTATGTGGCAGGACCCTGAATTACCACGGAGTTTGTTTCCTCCCCTCGGTAGTGCATATTATCAAGACCATCATCATACTTGCCATTTCTTCTTGTCCATCCAGTCTGATTAGCCTAGCATGATGTCTATTGACCTTATGGACCCAGGAGACATTCTGCAGAATGTCTGGATGGTCCAGGTGCCTTTGAACTATATTGCAACAGAGGGAAGGAGAATTAATATAGTCTTGGGGCAAGAGTGAAATATATACTTTTACAGGCTGTCACCTGTATTATTCAGGGTTCTCCTTTCAAGTTTTCAGGGTCGTGACGTTGGTGTGGGGGCTTGGCTGATGTTGAGATTTCAACCACCTCTAAAGTTCCACTACCCTCCAATTAGATCCTAAACCTCCCTCAAAATTAGACTCTAAGTGTTCCTCTGCTCTGGTAGGCTCCTGGCTGCAAGATACTAGGGTTTTTTATTAAATGTTATCAAGAAGATTATCTGGCTTTCACATTTTGCCTTGAACTATTGACTAATCACTCTGGGCCAGTCATCATCTTTCTTCGGCAGAGTCAAAGACTCAGCAGCAGTCACTTGGTTCCATAATCCTCAAGTGACCATTTCTTTCACACTTTTCCAGTGCCAGAGACACCGTAGCAGCCAGTGCACCAAACTCACCCACCTCGGTTTCTACCGGTTTCCACCGGTCAACTTTTGAGCAACCGCACCATTACTGTGCATTCTGGTCTAATCAATACTTCATCTACTCTCGGTGATCTGCTCCTCCTTGCCCACAAACTGGAGAGTAGTCCATCTCCATTTTCCTGCTTTGAGGACCACTGCTGATACCAATTGTCTTAGAGCACGTTTCCTGGGAATAAACCCTGAGATGGAGAATTCCATGCAGGTTTGCTAGGAGATGTTTCTGTGGAATACACCAGTAAGGAATTGAGAAAGTCACATTGCAAAGAGGCAGAAACTTGCAATGTGATTACAACTGAAGCTTAAGATGCTCCACAAGGAACCTGGGACCTGGGAGGGCACTTCAAATACCCCAAACTGATCCAAAGGGCCAGGCCTTCCCCCCCCCACCCTCCCCATGAACCAGTCATTGACCACAGGCTACTGCAGGGAGGAGACACACATTTTACGGAAGTAGGTATCTATTACTGAGGTGTTTCTACTGAGGGGCTCAGTGCTGAGTGGTCAGCAGCAGATGAAGATGACCGTATCAACCTTGAAGGGGGTGTCTGGACAGAGGCCTCAGTATCCACTGCCCTGCAGTAAAGCCACAGAATATCACAAAACCACAGAATATCATGTAGGACCCTGTGAGCAGAGAAGTGGATTCTGAGTTATGGTTTCACTGTGCTGCTAAAATATAACAGACCTTAGAGGAAGCAGGGTAACACGGTTTCATGGAAACTTTTGTAGGTCTTGAAATTAAGAATTATGTATCGCCACAAACCAGCAGATCCCTTTGTCTCTGGATGAATGACTAGCATGACTGGAACAGTCATTTGTTTATATGAGACGCTGCCAAGATTCTGAAGTCAAATTTCTCATCGTACATCAACAGGAAGGAGAAAAGACCTCTTTGTGTAAGTTGAGATTTTTACAAACTCTTCTGTGAGCTGTAAAACACAGCTCTGTGTGACGGAGTTCAGAGAAATCAGGCCCAGGGGAATGGAAATTGCTACTGGATTGATTTAGAGTGAAGCCTTACAGAGGCAACTTTGACTTCACAGGAGACCAGAGGGACTTACGGACTTTTCACCGTTAGTGAAACTAATTTGGGAGGATGAATAGAAGGAGGTCACATTGACTGCCTTGGAGAATAAAACCAAAGAGAGGAGCTGGATGGATCTGGAGGCTTCTGTTGAGACACAGAAGCTGGTGTGGCGGCTCTGATTTGGCTCCCAGTAAGCAGCTTCCTGGGAGGCAGGGATAAGAAGGCCCCCCATCTCTTGTGAAGAAGCTTCCCAGACCAAGCTCTGGTTGGAAACTATTACCTAAAGGATACGTGTAACCTTCTGGGTATTGGGATCTGGGATGCATGTCAAAAATGCCTAGCAGATTCTGCTATGGGAAAGACCACACATGGAAATTGCAAGAATGTAGGACTAGGGAATGTGCAAGAGAATGTAGTAATAAAGAAGTTTTGGCTAGAATGATTCACTGGTCTGAACCCAGAAAGTAAAAGCTTGGGAAAGATAACCCCACACTTTGTAGAAGACTGAATCCCTAAAAAGAAGGCTTAAAGGGGCAAGAAGTCCTACCAATGATAACCCTTCACACTCTATGGGTGTCAAAGACACCGGGGTGAGTCCCAGCTCTGAGGATAAAGAAGGCAGTCAAGAACTCTGACTGGAAATGCTGCCCACTTTCTTAGTTCCTTCTGATGTTATTGTTAAAATTGATGGCCTCAGGGGCTCCTGGGTGGCTAAATCAGTTGAGTGTCCAACTCTTGATCTCAGCTCAGGTCTTGATCTCAGGATCATGAGTTTAGGCCCCACACTGGGCTCCACACTAGGCATGTTGCCTACTTAAAAAAAAAAAAAAAAAATTGACAATGTCTAATTCTGCAGTTCTCCAAGACCCATGGGAGCAGGATAAGGAGTCCTTGCTGATGCAACAAATGTATAGGAAGTGCCCCTGAGGGGAGAGGTCCCTCTGCATCTGAGCCAGGTGAGCGATCAGGACATAAATCCCAGAACAGCCTGGTACCATACTGTGCTGGGGCCAAAGTGCTTGTTGGTTCTCTTCTCATGCATCACCAGGAGTATTTGTGCTTTACTGTGGCTTTTTTCAAGTCTCTATTTCTTTTCAATTTTTTTTTAATCCATTTTTTTCTTGAACTTCTGCTTGACTTCTATGACAGCCTCTCTATCTACCACCCCTCTGCCTTGGAGCCTCTTTATTATTTCGATCATTGCATCTATCTTCACCCCATTTTGTATGAATTTCACTCCAATTCCTTCATATTCTCTTCTCGTCACTTCAACTCTACTCACAGTGCATCCTGCCTACTGAAAGATTTATAAATAAAAATACCTGGGTGGCTCAGTCAGTTGAGAGCCTGACTCTTGCTTTCAGCTCAGGTAATGATCTCAGGGTGGTGGGATCAAGCCCCACATTGGGCTCTGGGCTCATCGCAGAGTCTGCTTGTCCCTCTCCCTCTGTTCCTCCTCCTGTAGTGCTCCTGGTCTCTCTCTCTTGCTCTTAAATAAATAAAATCTTTAAAAAAAATGTATCTTTTCTAGGATTTACATTTGGTTCTTTTCATATCTATTATTTCTTCACATCTGTTCTTTACTTTATATCTTCAAGATATTAACCATTCTTAAAACTGTGTTTATATTCCTTTACCCCATTGATTTCATCTTTTCAGAGCGAATTACACTGGGGCTCGTACTTTCTCATGTTAGATTGTTTTATGCCCTTTGCAGTCACTTCTTAAATGGGTGGGAGTTTGAGTTCTTTTATTTTTGTTTTGTTTTGTTTTTAGTTTTTCTCCCTGCCTTTACTCTGCCTATCTGGCCTCCTCCAAAATTTAAGATCCTTCAAGTCAGAAATGGTTCAGATGGCAGCATGGAACTCCTAGTCAGAAACAATATTTGGGATGCCACAGATTATTTTGCTGAGCCAGAGTGGCTTGCCTCACATCCTGGCCTGAGATAATTCTGCTCTCCTTGCTGGCTGTCTCAGGTAATTAGTTTTATATTAGCCATAGCCCTAGAAGATGGCAAATCTCACATATTTCTCAGCTCCTGCCCCAGATACAGTTCAATAAGCAACCTGGGCCTTAGTCCTAGATCTACATAGGGTATTTTTAGTAACCATTGTCCCATAGAAATCTAAACTCTCCTGAATAAAAACAGAAAAAAAACATTCAAAGCAGCAATCAGAAGTAAAGCTTAGACCTAAAGAACTGGCCTGAAATGCAGCAGAAGTGTCTATGCTCCCCCCGGCTGTCAGCTTCTCTCATGAGGGGCCAGAATGCCTATGCAACTGGGCAGCTTGGAAGGTCAGGAATACATCATGAGCAAAAGTCCTTATTTTCTTCGATCTAAAAAAAAAGTTATACGAATGCAAAGAAAAGGGGATTAAAAGACTGTCCATGGTGTAACCTGAGACAGAATCCTGGCATCGCTCCTCCTCAGTACAGGTTTCCCTCGCCAGGAAACACAGTGCTTAGCAAACATTCTTGTACTGTGGGCAGGTAACCTGTACCTAATCACAACAATCCAGTGAGGCAGAGATTACTGACGTCCGGAAAACTGAGTATAAACAGTGTTACAGTTCGGAAGACAAAGTCTTACTGTTGCAAAGAGGTGGACCTGGACTTGAAACAGTACAGCAATCCTCTACACACCCCGTGTAAAACATCAAAAGTTATCAATATTTGAACATTTTTCCACGCCTTTTTTTAAAAGCTGTTTAAAGCACCTGTATAATTTCACTACTTGCTTCGGTAGGCCTCTCTGAAAACAGCAGACACCCTTACACATAACACCACGGCATTTCCACACCTAACAAAATGAAGAATTCTTTGGTATCACCTAAAATCCTGCCCGTAATTAAATTTCTTCAGTTATTTAAAATACACACACACACACATATTTTATGTGATGCATCTGTCTCCTTTTCTTCATCTCTCTCTCGATTCCCTCCTGTGTGTATGTGTGTGTGTATCTGTGTGTGTGTCTGTCTGTCTGTCTGTCCACCTTCCCGGTCAACTATTATGAACCTGTTCTGGTCTTCCATGTCCTCACTGTATTTCTGTCCACTGATCTATTTACGTCTGTGAGAAGTGTGTTAAAATCTCCTGTCATTAATGGTGATTCAATCTCTTTCTCTCTCTTTACAGCCCTTAAATTGTGTTGTGTGTAAGTGGCTGCTGTGTTATTCCATGACCACATATTGATAACTGATTTGCCTTTCATGTAAACCGTGCTCTGCACTAATACAAACTCTATGTCTTTGTCTTCTATACCCATTTTTGACCCAAATTCTATCCTGTCATGAAGACTATCGTCTGTGCTGTTCTTTTTATTTGCATTTGTTTGATATATATTTGCTCATCCTTTTACTGATAACCTCACTGAATCATTCTGTCTAGTTTGTTGTTCATACACAGTATAGACTTGGATTTTGCTCTATTAGCCAAATTGAGACATTTTTAAAATAGATAATTTGTACTTATTCACATTTTCAGTATGGTCTCTACGTTCTACCTTAGTTCTGTGAAATCGTTTACCTTTTATTCACTTGATGCTATGTGGCATCTGTTATCTTTACTCAGTCTTTTTTAATATTTCTTTTAATAATAAAGATTTTTAATTTTTCTTTTGCCTATTGCTTTCTTATGTACTACCCTTAGATACATCTTTCTTTTGGTGCTGTAATTGGATTTCTAGGGAGACATTAGCTGGAAATCATTCTTTCCTGACTGGCCTCCATCCCCCTCACCCTTCCATTGGAGTCATTTATATTTGGTGTTACTTTCTGGTAACACTTGATTTGTCAACATTATGACCACCCTAAGGCTTTTCTACTTTTCTCTTCTTCTCCCACACCCCTTCCCATTTTAATAAAAATATAATCATTACATATATCTTTTCACTGTAACACCATTTTTAAATCCTAGTTCTACATTTAAATATACTCAATGATCACTGGAGACCTAATGCTGAAAGTTTCCAATCACGTTGTGATGATCTGGAGTTTGTTTCTTATAGGTCCCTTCGGAAAGATTCCTTGAAACAACATTCTCTGAAGTTCATAGATGTGTGTTTGTGATATTTTTATATGAGTAATAATTTGGCTAGATATAACTTATTTTTTTCTCATGTTCTTTCCTTAAGTGTGTTGAAACATTGGTCCCTTTCTCCTCACTCTGGCATAAGAAGAAATTGAGTGAAATATGAACATTATCTTATTTTTTTCTCTTGGATATTTTGTCTGGATGCCCAAGGGACTTTTTTTTTTAATCTTTCTTTAAAGAGCAATATTTTTACTAGGCCATGTATCGGTGCTATTTATTCTGATTTAATTTTCCCAGACACACATTATTCTGTCAATATATAGATTTCAAAATACTGAATCAGTCCAGGAAATTTTTCATAAACTCACAGTCCCATTTTCCAATGTCTATCATTATCTACGGGAATGTTATCATGCTTATTTTCATTTTTTCCTAGTATTAAATTAATACATGTATAGACCTGTCATGAGCACGCCAAGAAGGTGCACACGAGTTGTGCCTTTCCACAACGTCAGCTTTAGTCAGTCATAAAGCAAAGTTAATCACAATTATAAAGCAAGCTCAGGATTCCAAACTCAATGACATTTCACCATATGATGATTAAAGTTGGCTTCTGACACTGCACACAGAGCAGGACAGAAGACAAGCCACACAACAAACAGGAGAACAGAAGGGTGTAGGAAGTTAACGAACCAAATGTGAAGTCCGTCTGTGGGCGTGTGGTTGAGATAAGGCCTGGGTCCCCTCAGGGTCAGTTCTCAGCACTCACTGCTTCTGATGTCCTAGCAGGGAAGGATCTCGGTTCTGTCCTGAGATCAATCGGGCAGCGCCTTTGGCTGCAGTTGCCTTTTTTAAGTGGTCAGACATAGAGGGGTCATGTCTGGAGGTCTGACAGTTTGCTGCCAAAGTCCTTCCCTTTTTAAAGGGATTTAATCGGTTTTGGGTCCCTGCAGACCTCCTCTAGTTCTGTTTGTTATCAGTTCTGGGGTGTCAGCTGACGTTGGTCCGGAGGTACCTCCTAGCTGCAGAACCTTAACTGCTTGTGTCATTGCTTGACACAGGCTCCTGCTTGACGTGAGAGACTTCATGTTGCTCTCTGCAATACCTTATTTCTCCTTTGGTGCCCATATTAAAGTGGTCAGTCTTCCTAGCTGGTTAAAGAATGTTTATGTATGGAGGGTGGGGTGGGCTAGGGCTGAGGTGGAAGTCCAGACTCCCCATGTGGTCTCCACGGCACTGGCCAGCGGGGCCTCATTACCATCTGGCAGTGATGACAATCCCACCTCCTTACTTGGCCTTTTGACACCAGCCTGGTGGGCACATTGGGGTATCTCTTTACAAATTCTCAAGGGTGAAGGCTCCCACTCTGACTTTACTGGCATGATTGCGGCAAGGTCATAGTTTTTTGGCATTCTTTGGCCAGAATAAAGTGGTTATTGTCTCAAAGTTGCCTATCTTCCTATTTTGTTCATTTTCTGGTTCTTTGACTAGAGAAATCAGGCTCCCCACCCCACCCCAAACCCACCCCAACATCTGCTGGCTTTTCCAGGTTGCCGGCTTCTTCAGCTTCACATCTAGGATATATTTGACAAAAAGAAAATCCAAGCAACTCACCAACATATCACTACTCACGTTTCAGAGTCTATGTCCTGCCTTGTTTACATTCCAGAATCATCTTGTTTGTTTTACCTATATAATGCCCACTGTTTTTGTTGTACTTAGAAAGAGTAAGGGGCAGAATTCTCACATCAATTTTTTTAATAAAAAATTTTTCTGAATAAAAGTAATTTCATTAGCTTCATCAGTTAATAAACATCATAAACTTGTCATGTAGTCATCTCAAAGTGGAACAAGTAAGCAAAAGAGAACTTGAAGAATACATTAAGATTCAACAAAAAATCAACCAAGAAAGAAATGAGGTAGAAGCAGGTGATACTGGTAAGATTCTTTGAATGTATGTCATCCAAAGTGGATATTTTCCCCAGAATTTATTTTACATATGCCACAGTGTAATTTTCTAGCTTAAATGCAAGACTGAACAGTAACCAAGATTAACAAAGGTAGCTGAAACTAAAAATGGAGAAGGTTCTATTTGGGATCAGAGAGAATTTTGTGAGACATAGTGAAAATGTTGGAATTCACAGGAAAGGATTAGAAGACAAATCCTCATCTACACCACTCTGCCAGCAGAGGGCCATTCTGAAATGCCTCCTGTTGAGTCTCTAAGGAGCAACTTTCTATCTAAAAGTACCCATGATTCCTGATTAGTTAAAAAGCCAGAGAAAAACAATTTTGCTACATTCTTTTCTCTTTAATTCCTAATCTCCATTGTCAAGAATGAATTTAAATTTTGATACTATTTTTTCCTAGTATGCCTCATCTATTAAAATTAATATTATGCTAATCATTAATATAAATAAAACATACCATTACTCTATTTATTAATAATTATTAGATTACTATTTAATATCTCTTATTACCAAAATTGGTATTATCGTATTTTCTTTGATTTTTTATTCACTGAGAAAATTGCTGGCATAGTCAGAATAGCATCATGTTTATTGTAAGATACATTTTACTTTTACTTACTTTTTGCATTAATTTATTTGTTATTCTTCTTAAAAATAATTTTTCTTTGCTTTGTGGTCTCACCAAATACTCTGTTGCCCTGTTTAGCAAATATACAGGTATTTGTTCAATGCAATATATACCTAGAAAATACTTCATTCTTCTTTTTAAATGATAATTAAATTATCATTTTTTTTCCTAAAAGAATAAAAAATATCAACTTAAGTATAAAATAAGAAATTCGCTAATATAATTTGTAGAGTTTTTTACACAGGGGAAAAAGAATATGTTATCAAGAACATAATAAGGGCACCTGGATGGCTCATTTGGTTAAGTGTCTGCCTTTGGCTCAGGTCATGATCTTGGGGTCCTGGGATTGAGCCTGTGTCAGGCTCCCTGCTCAGTGGTGAGCCTGCTTCTCCCTCTCCCCACCCACCCCCTTGTTTGCTCTCTCTCATTCTCTATCAAATAAATAAAATCTTTAAAAATTTTTTTAAATAATAAAAAATTAAATAAAATGCAAGTACCCCTTTGTGTGAAAAAAAACACATAAATTTAAAAAAAAGAACATAATAGAATTTTTTTAAGTAATGGTTACATTTCCAAAAAAAATCTTAAAAATTCTATCTTGCAACCATGAAATGCTTTCTTTGAAAAGTTTTAAAATATCCTGTAAACATAAATCGTATTGTTCTATGAATTCTGTGAAGATAAAGATTAGTGACAGATGACTACTTCATATTATAGGTGAGAAAACTAAAACATAGTTTTGAAATTGAAAGTCTTGAATCAGAGTTTTTAAAGGCAGAAATAAAAAGCCAATGTATTGATATGCTTTTTTCTAAATGATAAATCCATTAAAATATACTTTTGCAGGGATTTACCCAGAATCACACAGAAATCAGTTTCTTTTCCTCACCTCTCCACCTACACCCTCCCAACCCTATCTGCACACTAAATCAGTAAGTTAAAATGACGGAATGCAATTTTAGCCTATTCACAAGATTTTAACATTGCTCTAAAGACATCGGATTCTAAATTAAAATGTAACCTACAAGGTAAGAAGCCTTGAGCTTCTACTGAAAGAAAGACATGGATTGGAATTTTCAAGTTTTATAAACTCTGTTGATGATTCCTCAAGAGAAAATTTACACACTAAAAATAGAAAATAGAAATAGAAATTTTGCTTTAAGCTGACTTCACTGCCTTATTGTCCTTAATTATACCGCCAAATTTGAAACTAAAACTGCTGCCCATGGGCACAGAGGACCTGGAGGGAAAGTGGCTGGAATTCTTGCAGCCTCAGAGGTGCATGGTGGAATTGGAGTCAAGTTACTGACATGAACACAGTTGGTGAAATTTCAAGGACCATTTTCTTCTTTTGTTTTCATGTTTATTCTTATTTCCCTTACCATTCAACAGCAGTGACTCACACACTCACACACACACACACACACACACACACCCTGGTTTTGATTTCCAAGTAAATCTATCACTAAGATTGAAAAATCAGAGATGCCTGGATGGCTCAGTCATCTGACCATCGCAAAAATGTAAAATCCATTTATGTGTTATTCCACTGTGGAGGAGATGCATAAGAACTAAAGAGTAAGCATCCCTAAGCTTGCAAGAAGTCAAATCAGTAAAGGACTTGCTCAGAGCTCCCAATATCTACACCTATGTTCTTCTCTCCTGTCTTTAATATTTCGATATATAAAGAAATAGCATAAGCCACTTTCTGTCATGAAAACAGCTGAACCTGAAGCATAAGATACAAATCGTCACACTTCACCTGCCAATGAGGAGCCCGCCCTCTGCAGATAAGCACTGGTCAGAGTCTGCAACAGCAGACAGAGTGAAAGGTGTACTGTCAAACTAAATAACTCATCTTTTTTACTCAATTCCAGGGCGAGAATTTAACACATTCCCAATAATGCCGGACGACAATGAGTTTTAATTTCTGTTTCAACCAGTTCCTTAGCATGCGATTGAGATTCAGAGTTAGCCTTGCTAAGCTTCTGTTTTCTCATCTACAAAATGTGAATAATAACACCAGTTACTCACAGCTGTTGTAAAGGTGTCCCTGTGTATTTTCTAGCTCTACCCAGACACTCATGTTTGGCTATTTTCTTTCCTGCAGATACTGATCTTCTGATGTCAAGGATTCTATCTTTAGCAGCAGAACTGGAGATTGTGTGATAATGTCTCAGACTATTGACAAAGTGGACTACCATTTAGAGATGAGAAAAGCATGAGGCATGAACACATGGCAATCTTCTAAATGATAGCAGAAAATATGAAGACTATTAACGGCAGTGATGAAAAAAAAAACCCATGTGCTTGTCACATGGGTAAAGGACTGGGTCCATCTGAGAAGGGAGGAATGAGTTGCCTCCAAACACCCTCCTCCACTTCCATCTGATTCTACTCCCCCCAGAGAAAGTTACAACCATCTTTTTGTACTGTCCAATCTAATGCTTGGTACAATATTAACTCTATGATCTGCTACCCCCTGAGCCTTTCCTTTTGAGTTTCAAAGTTCTAGACTGGATGTAAGATAACAAACAACAACCACACTTAGCTATTTCTTTCCCTTTGCTCTCCTGCTCAAAAAATCCTAATTCTTTTCAGGCTTTGTGGGCACCTCTGATTTATCAGGAAAGTTTCTTTTTCCTTCGTTAGTGTATTGGCTCAATATTTAACTTATTTTTAGGTGTTTGCATCCTCTCAGGGTTAGAAAATCAAGAGAAGTTTCCAGATTAAAATTTTAAGATTGTATGTAATAAATGCACATTCAATATTTTAAAGTGTTGATTCATCAATTAAAAAAAAAAAATTTAGAGTGCCTGCTATGAGCCAACACTCTGCTAGATGTAGATAATATAATGATGACTAGAACTTGTTCCCACCTGTAATAACTCACAGTTAGGTGGGAGAGGCAGCTATGGATGAATACATACACTTAACACAACATGCTTAGTATTCCAACAGAGATTCGAACACAAGAATACTTTCAAAAAGCAAGTATCTCGTCTGTTAAGGATATGGGAAGAAATATTTGAACTGAGTCTTGAGAAATGAGTAGAAGTGTTAACTGAGGTAAAGGGCGCTTCAAGCAAAGGAACTGAGATAGGAAAAGCGAGAGAGATGGGAAATAGCATGGCAAAGTTTGCCAGTGGTTGCTCATGGAAGAGTGCCCACAAACAGTAACTAGACATGATTGCAATACTACGGTTTCTCTGGGAGATGATAAGCCACCATTACAGGATATTAAGCAGAGAATGGTTACACAGTCTATGTGAGGATCTTCTGTACACACACACATACACAATCATTTTTGCAACTGCACCAGAAACAGAGGCACAAGAATGTTCACAGCAACAATACTTGAGAGTACAAATGAACTAGAGATACTCATAGCAAGATGAGTTTTACTAATATAATGTCCTAAAATATTTAAAACAATTTGCCACTCTTTATCAATAAATATCAAAGCAACTAAAACAGCACATTGGTGAGGCGTAAATACATATGTGAAGGAACTTCTCAATTTTGCAAGAGAATAACAAATATGTGGATGTACTCTTTGACCCAACAATCCCAGACATAAAGTGGCAGAAATATGAAATAAGAAGGCCTGTATTGTGGCATTATTTCCAAAATCAAATCATTGGAAAAAACTAAAATATCTATTAAGGGAAATGGTGGAATAAAATCTAGAATATCAGTACAATTAAATATCACATAGCCTCAAAATGATGAAAATGTCTGCATACTGATACAAAGAGGTCTTTTAGACTATATCGTTTTACTTAAGAAAGCTTTTGCTGTGTTTTCTTCTTTATTATTATTTAAACCACTTTCTTGAGGTATGATTGACATGCAAAAACCTGTACCCACGTAACATATACAACTCCATAAGGATAAGTATACAGCCATGAAATTACCACCACCATTAAAACCATAAATCTTCAGTGAGAAAAATTAAACAACAAAATCCAGAGCAGTGTTTGTAATATCTGAATAAAAAAATAAATATTGGAAGGAGAAGCAAAAAATCTTTCCCTAAAGGAGAGAGGGAGTATAGCAGCAGACAAACTAGAAGTGAGAATTCTCTTGAACCTATCTTGTAGATATAGTTCTATTTTTCAAAATATACAAGTTTTATTTTTTAGGAAATGAAATAAAATGAAAAATCAATCACTAAAAGTTGAAAAGAAACTGAAATGAGGGGCACCTGGGTGCCTCAGTGGTTAAGCATCTGCCTTCAGCTCAGGTCCTGAGCCCCGCATCCGAATCTGGCTTCCTGCTGAGCAGGATTCTCCCTCTCCCCCTTCCCCTGCTTATTTTCCCTCTCTCTCTGTCTCTGTCAAATAAATAAATAAAATCTTAAAAAAAAAACTGAAATGAATAAAATTATCTGCATATGAAATTGATAATTCAACAACCCAGGGAAAAATATAATTTTAAATGAATTTAAAAGTTTTGATTACAGAGCTTTAGAGGAATATTGTCTAAGAACTAATATAGCCTCAAAGAAATCCTAAACTGAATTCAGAGGCCTGTTAGCTGTTAGTTATAATATAGTTGTTGTTGTTGTTGTTGTTTTTAAAGATTTTATTTATTTATTTGAGAGAGAGAGAGAGAATAAGTGAGGCAGAGTAGAGACCTTGGACCCACCCCTCCCTGTCTCCTACTCTCAGCCCTCGGGCCCCAGCTGCATTGCCTAAATTCCCCAGGATGATTTGGCACTCCTCCGAGGTGCTTCCGTATAGATCATGCTCTCCCAAAAAGGGGAGCCAATCAGCCCTGAGAGACTGCGAAAATGTCCCATTACCCTCCCCCATCACCTGTAGCCATAAAAAAACTCACCCCTAACCCTGTTGGTTGTTCAGACCTTTGGGGAAGGGTCTCTGAGCCTACCGGTGTTTTAATAAATCTCCAATCCTCCTAAGTCCCCGAGTGCCACTTGGTTCTTCTGCCAGCATCCAGTCCAGGTTCCGCAACATTTGGTTCCCTGACCAGGAAACCCAACCGCGCTGACCCTTTGTTGCCACCAGTTTGGGACAACGGCGCGGTGGTGACGGAACAAGGCATCATAAGGGAGAAGGCGCGCCATGCCTAATTTTCGGCAGCCTCCCCGCCCGGTCACCTCAGGCCGGCCCTGCCCCACTGTTCCCACCAGGACTCAAAGAAGACTTGGCAGGTGAGGACTTGGTCCCGAGGTCGGATTCCAGTAAGGCCGGGCACCCCAAGACCCAGTCAGGCCCACCCATGAGGGTGGAAGGGGAGTCTGATCACCTCCCAGAGACCTCTTAGGTCTCACAGATAGGGCTTCCCAGGGGGGAGGTCCCTCAGGTCAGGAACCCCTGAAAGGGGGGACAGGAAGGAATTTCCAAAAGGAATTCTACAGGTCAGGGCCTCCCGGGGGGCAGAGGGGAGGAACGGTAATAACTTCTGGAGTGAGTGCGTGAGTGCACGTGCAGTTTGGCCCAGTTTGTCAGGCGGACTGATTCTGTGGCTCCACCGGCGGGCACCCTTAGGGTCCCCAGAAGCCTACGAAGTCCAAGTGGGCCCTGACCTGTTTCTGTGGTGACCTCATAAGGTCTAAGGTGAGACCCTTTGGGGCACCAGTCTGGGGTTTATACGGACTCGCTACACCCAAGAGGCACCCAAGTCTCCTCTGGGAAGGTGGACAGGCGGGCATCTGACTGGTCTCTCCTTTGGAGGGGCACCCACCCTTTGTTTGTCTCTGCACCAACAACACAGGGAGGGAACACACAGGGTGGACAAGAGAGCCCCTGCTCACCATGGGGGAAGCTCTTCAAAACCTATGGTCTTAGACTGTGTGCTCAAAAATTTTAAGAAGGGATTCTCAGGGGACTATGGGATCAAAACATCTCCCGGAAAATTAGGCACATTATGTGAACAGGAATGGGCCACCTTTGGAGTTGACTGGCCCTCCGAGGGTGCCTTAAGACTTACCCACTGTCCAGGTCATTTACAAAATTATGGTCAGGACTCCTGAACACCCTGGCCAATTCCCATTTATTGATTCCTGGCTTCGGGTAGCCCAAACTGCCCCCGTGGGTCTGAGTCTGTGCTAATAGGAATTTGTAGGATACTTGTAACCCAAGGTAAAAGAGCCCAAAGGCTGTAAGGAAGGAAAGCCTATCAGGGAGGCCCTGTTCGGAGGCATCAGGGGCAGCAATGGGGATGAGCTCTGGACAAGGATGAGCCCATCAGGAAATGCGGGGACCACAGTCCTCCTCCGACCCGGGGCCTAAAGCTGAGCTGCAGGAAGGCAGTGCTCCTGCTTCTTCTAAGTGGCATGTGTGGAGAGATATCTGATTTAGCAGCTCTGACAGCCCACAGGAAACTTGACCCAGACAGAAACAGGATGTAAAATAACAGGAACTCTAATACTTATGTTTAAGGGGGGGGATGCTTAAGCATCTGGGGTGCTCGGTTGGTCAGGCACCTGCCTTCTGCTCAGGTCATGATCCCAGGTGTCCTTCGGGATGGGGACTTTAAGGAATATTCTGAAGCAGCTGCTGAAACTCTCTTTGCTTTGGGGAATCTCCCTGTCTTTGGCCCAACTTGGCCTGCCTATCCCCCCTTGTTGGCGGGAAAACATGGCATCTGCTCCTCTGCAGCTGATGAGCTCCTGAACCAGGAACCCTTTCTCTGCCCTCCGGCAGCACTTACTCTCTTCTGCCTCCCCATTCCCCTTCTCCCGTTTCTGCACCACCTTGGGTGTGACCTGCATTACTAGCTCTTAGACTGTCCTCGGTGCCTCAGACACCATGGCTCTTCCCTTCACTATCAAGGAGCAAGAAGAGCACCCCTGGACCGAACACCACCCACTCCAGATTTCCCCATGTGCCTCAGGTGAAAATTGACCATGAGGAGGATCCAGATGGAACATAATCAAGTATTTAAACTAAGTTTGTTGGTTTCATTAAGGTAGATGTGTCTTTTAAATTATCAGCAGTAAACATGAAACTTTTATTCTATCAAGATTTACTGAAGGTCAGATAACCTCCTGTCATCTCTATTGCAAATTGTTAGCAAAGAGATGGCTACGCTGATGGTTAATTGTCTCGAAGTTTTCTTGAGTAATTAAGATAGCTTTCAAAGTCTTTGGTAAACTAAAACTTTTAAGTTTTGCTTGAATAATAAATGAAATTATATTCGTTGGATATCTGGGTCTTTTCCAAATAGGACAGAGTGCTAAGTCATTAATGACTGGACATAGGTTTGTGCTTTTGACCTCTTAATGCAAAGAAACTAAGGATATTTAAACCTGTTGGTAAACATGTTTTGTGCTTAACTGATTCACAGATTTGCCATCTAAAGAATTCTGGTGTAACAGTTCACAATTGGTTATTCCTTAGTTTCCACTGGAGATTAAGGTTTCTTAAAAAGTGAAAAATTCTGCTAACTAAGACTGGAAATAAGAGAAACAACTCTGTATGTGAAAGAGTAGGAAATATGTAAGAAAAATAAGAAATGGGAATGCATTTTGTTAAAGATAAAAGAAGGTAATTTTGTTCTAAATGAGATGGTTGTTTGGAAAGAAATGGCTTGGAGCAAAATCTGAATACAAAGGAAAGTTGTAAAAGATTTGTAAAGGGAAATCTTTGGAAACGAATTTTAGATGTGGTCAGGATGGACTAAGATTAAAATGAATGAATTTTAAACACACCGGTTTCTCTCTGTTCAAAAAGACAAAGTATTCTCCAATTGTTGGTCTGCTCTTGATAAAAAAATGCAAATAGTTGTTTTCTTTCCGCCTGCCTGGAAAAACCAGTTTCTAAGTCTTGCCTTTATCGGGTCTTTAACATCCCTAATCCTATTTAGGCATGTGATTTAAAACTTTCTAAGGTTATAACAAGTTTTCACAAGATTTAAATTGTAAATGAAGTCTCTTTAACTCATTAGGCCTTTTCCTTGGTTATGCTAAGTTACTCAGGAAGTACTGCTAAACAAACATAAACCTTGGGTTACATTTGGGTAAATGCTATAACTATTCTAGAGGTTCTATGCATTTCCTAAAGTTTTAATGTTTTGATAAGGTCATCACTTGATATTTTAATTATTGAAGTGTTTCGTGTCACAGAAATAACCTGATTTCCTTGCCAGTTATATTGTAAACTCTTATCTCATCAGCTCTTTAACCATGTCTATTCTGAGTTTTTGTCATTTATAATTGTTCTAATTCTCTTGTAAAATGAGTTTCATCTTCAAGGAGAGTCATATAAAGGACTTTTAGGACAATACAGGTATTCAATATCTTTAAGATCAGAAATGAAATGAGTAAGAACTTCCAGAACTGGGTAAAACTGCATTCAAACTGAAAAAGAATCAGTAACATGGGATTAAATGAACTAAAAAGACGATTATAGTTTTGTGATCCTTGTTTGAAAAACATTGCTGGTTCCTTAGTGTTCACTCTTCCCAATTAAGAAAACTTAAGATTTCTATGACTTACAGAAACATGATAAAATAGTCATTTATAAACAAATCAAGGCATTCAATTTTTCTCTCTACCTGAACCTTCAAATTCAAAAGGTCCCAGTAAGTATGCTTCTTTCCACGGAAATCCTAGTCATTTGCATAAGTTCAATAAAAATCTGTTCTCCTTACAACAGGACACCATTGGAAACATTGGTTTTTTTTACCAAGGCTTTGACTGGAATGTCATATTTGAGAAAGACTTGCATAGACTCAGATATGACCAGACAGCTTTAAGGAGCTAAGGTTGACTTTATGAAACCTGGAGCCATAAAGCTCCTTGGAACTGTTGGCCTGATACCTCGCTCACAGAGTTCTGGCAGCCTCCCCAGGTGAGTAAAGAATGTCACTTCCTGGCAGGTGCAGGAACCTCAGGATACTTTGGGACCTCAGGAAGAGGAATTCGCCCAAATCTACAGGTATTGCAGACATGTCTGATGGCAGGTACTTGGCTTGGCTTCTGGCCTGGAAAGGCTACTAAAAGTTCAACCTAGAGATTCCTTATTAAGAAGTTCCAGCAAAGCAGATTCTAAAAGATCTATATGATCACTCATTGTTCTTGCTGAACTTATGTAAATAATTAGGCCAAGTTTGTTAAAACTGGACTTGTTTCTCAAATAAATTAGTCCTGATTTGGCTATCTCTGGAAATGAGGGTTATTTTAGAGAGAAAAATTATGTTTTGATAACGCCTTTGTGGATGTTAAATTCTAGAACTGATTATCTTTAAATGTTTGTTGTTTACCTAAGTTAGACAACTTGAGGGAAACTTCAGAGAAACTACCACACTAACTCATATATAGACAATCTTCTTACTTGTTATTCTGCGGGAATAATAACAGAACCCCATGGGCACATAATTATTTAAACAGCTGGAAAATGGAATTAATTCCTCAACAATTGTGTAATTTATCACCTTGACCAGTTCTATGTGGCTGGGATAATGAAATCATTCCATAAAAGCCAGAGCATACCTCACCCCATAGGGTTAACTATGGACTTGGGGAGATAATGGATTCTCCCCATTTAAAATACTCTATGGCAGACCACCCCCACCGTTGTCTTCTTTTCTGGCAACCTTAATGTCTTAGGAGACACACACCACCAGGACCAACTGTTATCTCTAGGAAAAATCCTCACAGATTCATTAACATCCCTCCGGACACAACTCTCCAGTCTGGCGGCAGTAGCCCTGCAGAATCGGCGAGCCCTAAATCTTCTCACTGCTGAAAAGGGAGGAACCTGTCTCTTCCTGCAGGAAAAATGCTGCTACTATATCAACCAGTCTGGGATCGTCACTTCCAAGGTCCGCAAACTCCGGGAACACACCCAATATCGTTGAGAAGAACTCACATCTTGGGGTTTCAACCCACAGTCATGGACATCTTGGCTATTACCCCTTGCAGGCCCCGTATTGTCCCTACTCCTCCTAGTCACCCTCGGTCCTTGTCTCCTCAACAGCCTCGTCCTATTCATTAGAGATACTGTCTCTCAACACACGACTGCCGGTATCCTTGCCCTCCACGGGTACAGTCCCTTAAATCTAGATAATGATGATCTAGGGTACCCCTGCCAATCATCAAGAGGGGGGACATGAGGCAGAATAGAGACCTTGGACCCAGCCCCTCCCTGTCTCCTTCTCTCAGCCCCCGGGCCCCAGCTGCATCGCCTAAATTCCCCAGGATGATTTGGCACTCCCCCGAGGTGCTTCTGTATAGATCATGCTCTCCCAAAGAGGGGAGCCAATCAGCCCTGAGAGACTGTGAAAACGTCCTGTTACCCTCCCCCATCACCTGTAGCCATAAAAAAACTCACCCCTAACCCTGTTGGTTGCTCAGACCTTTGGAGAAGGGTCTTTGAGCCCACTGGTGTTAAATAAATCTCCAATCTTCTTAGGCCTCCGAGTGCCACTTGGTTCTTCTGCCAGGATCCAGTCCAGGTTCCGCAACAACAAGCAGTGAGGAGGGGAGAGGGAGAGAAAGACAGAGAGAAGCAGACTACTTGCTAAGCAGGAAGCCCAATGTGGCACTCGATCCCAGGACATGGAGATCATGACCTGAGCCAAAGGCAAACGCTTAACTGACTGAGCCACCCAGGGGCCTTTTTGTTGTTGTTTTTTAAATGACTTTTCCAAAGTTGTTTTTGGAGGAGGAAGCCAGTGATGATTATCATTTTAGTACTTACAAGATTGATATAACACTTTATGTTTTATTGTGAACATCTTATATTTTGCTTCACAAAGTTCCCATCCTGTTTGAAACTAAAAAAAGTATTTTAATACTTTTATTCCATGATTTTTAAATACTGAAGCTCATTACACTAACTGCATTACCATGAGTAGCTTCAGTAAAACAAGAAGCCCTCAGGAATCCTTCGTAAAAATTTGCTGATTAATGATCCATTCTCTTTGTGAAACAACTTGTTTTGAAAAGGGACTAGACCAAAAAAGTAAAGATCAGTCTAGAAAGGAGAACCTCATTTTTATTTTATTTTATTTAGTTTAAAGATTTAATTTTTTTAAATGTATCTCTACACCTAGTGTGGGGCTCGAACTCACAATCCCAAGATCAAGAGTCGCATGCTCTACCGACTAGAGCCAGCCAGGTGGCTGTGCTGTTCTTTAGTGAAGTACATAATGTAAGAAACCCTACATATGAATATAACATAAAATAAATGTGTTAAAATATATTTACAAGTATAAAAGAAATCCCATCACAATTAGAATATTAGATTGAGGAGAGACTTCATAGTTTATGTAGCACCACATCGTATTCCAGAGGAGAAATATGTTAGAGAAAGAATATTATGCTTTATAATTGTACCTCCGGTCTGCAATACTTCTGAGGTCATAAATTATTTAATTTGATCATATCATTCCATTCTTATGAGTCTGGTTTTATTCTAAATATTTCACAAATGAGGAAACTCAGACAAGAGATTTTCTGCCATCATGTTGCAAAACTGAAGGTAGAACAAATGACTTGTTCCCAGGCCTTTGTCTTTCAGGTGCCACCGTAGACACTTAGAAATGTTCACACGGGGTCGCCTGGGTGGCTCAGTCAGTTAGGTGTCTGTCTTTAGCTCAGATCCTGATCTCAGGTTCCTGGGATCGAGCCCTGTGTCAGGATCCCTGCTCATCAGGGAGTCTGCTTCTCCCTATACTGCCCCCCGCCCCCAGCTCGTGCTCTATCTCTCTCTAATAAATAAAATCTTAAAAAGAAGAGGTATTTACGTAACTACTAGTGCTAATCATTTCACTCAGATTATAGTTGATTTTTGCAGATATCTTGAATGATCTGTCTTATCTCAGTTTTTTATTAGAACCAACTTTTACTCTGCAACATTAAAAGTATTGAATAGTGATATATCTATTATAATCTAAATATTATATTTAATGCAAAGATAACCCCAAATTCTACTTTAAAATTTAAAATATAGCATTTTAAATCTATGTAACGTGTTGCTTTGCCTCAAAACCTCAATAAATTCATTATATTTAAAATGTATACAAAAAATATCTTATAAGTTTCTATTTAAAAACAGCACCTGCAACTTCTTAATCAGCCTGCTGGATAATTTCCAATTGAAAACATGAAATATTGTACTTCGGAATGATGACACATTCATAGAACGCGCACGGTGCCTCAAGGAGGGCAAAAGGTTCCCACGTCCACATTAGGTGTTCAGAGTCTGCAAACAAGTTCCAGAGGTAATGACAGACTGCAGAATGTGGCTTAGAAATGCTTTAGAAACACATGTCCATATTTTGATAAGTACTTATACACTTAGTAAATAATTGAAGAGAAAGAGCTAATAGAAGGCCCAGAAGAACACAGTGATTAGAATGCAAAGATGTTCTTGTTGAAAGTGTTGCTTTTAAAATTCCCTCATCTCTATCAACTAGCCTATGACAGGAGAAAAGAAACGCACGACTCTCCATTACTATTGCCTCCTTACATATTCTTTGTAGAATGCATCAGTTATACAGTAAAATGGATTCATAAGGTATAGCAAATTTTCTATCCTGGGACCACTACAAATCCTGTGAGATGCAAACAGCCGTCTAGCTCTCACAACCTTTCACTAAACTCCAGGCTACCATTCCATCAACATCATTTCTGCTGATTTCCCCAATGTCTTCTTCTGAACAACTCAAGGAAATCTTGTCACGTACTCCATTTCTTGTTTTCCTTCGGTGCTGTCAGCTTTAACTTCTCATTTGACTTACCCGAGCTGATCAGCTCAATTTAATTCAACTCACCAAACATTGCTGAGTACTGCCGTGCACTGGGTGTGATTCGAGGTTGCAACAATATGCCTGTGACAAAGGCAAGTACCTAGATCTGAAGATTAAGAAAACAACCATGAAAACAACCATGCCCCAACCTATGTCCTTTTCACTTAATCCACTGCCTCCTTTCTCATGCCTCAGCCTTCCTCTCCTGGTTGGGCACAAGATAACAGGCTTCTACTGCTAACTGTCCAGGCGCTTATCTCCATCATCCACCTGCCAGATCTGCTGGTCTCGAAGTATGTTCCTTGATTATTCTCCTGGTATTTCAGTGCTTAACACCCTTTCTAAGATCTGACTGTGAGAAATTCTTGGGACTGTGTTTATTTGCAAAGGGAAGTAGTGAGGGAGATAGAAAACCCAAAAACACAGTAAACATTCCTTGCTTATTTCACTGGCAACTGAAAATAAGGGCCAGGGACTTGTGAGTTCTGGTAGCTACCTGTTCTGCTGGAATCAGTCATAGTTCAAATATCCTACACCTACAGTATGCTCAATAAAATGGAACTGATGTAAGAATCCCAGGGACTGTTGGAAAAGTGGCTGATATCACAGCAGCAGTGTGCTGGAGCCCAGATCTTTCCTCAGGGGCATTTTCCTCCAGCTGAGCGGCCCCAGCAGCTGTGTGTGGCTTCCTCCAGCAGAACTTTGGCTGGGACTGCATGGTCATCCTGTGGTCACCTGCTTCCACGTCCACTCTCTGCTCATAGATACACAGGCTGGCTCAACCCTGCCTCCTAGGAGGCCGTGGCCTTTCTAGATAGCATGGCCCACGCTACATGGAAAATTACATTTCTTAAAAGTCCCAAATATAGGATCACTGATCTGAATAAACCAAAAATAAAACTTAATAAACCAATGATAAAAACCATTCAAAGGAGCGAGGGCGCACTATTTCTTACATGATATTAAGAATATTTCTTTTCGAGGTGTTATGATGATCCTATTTTTTAGGTTCTTGTATGTTAGGTATACTCCCAAGTAGTTATTGGTTAAGTAGTATGATACTAAAAATTTGCTTTAAAATATCCTATCAAAAATAAATGCAGGAGTTTTAGGTGAAACTAGAATGACAGCATTGTGACCAAGGTTGAGGGTGGGAAGCTGGGTAATAAGACACAAGGGGTTTCAAAATTCTAGTCTCTCAATTTGTGTGGTATTTAGACTTAAAAAGTTAAAAGTATATGTTCTGATAAGATTGTCAAATGCAATATACTGAGATAAAATCTACAGTAGAGGTGTGTACCAAGTGCTACTGGATCACAGACAAAGGAGTAACAGATTCTTCTCAGGATTCCAAAGAAAGCTCTACAGAAGGGTGAGTTTTCTGTACTTTTTTGGCCTGATTGTTTTCTAGACTTGCTTCAGTGCTTTCATTCTGGGAATTTTATTCAACAGACTTTTATCCCATATCATTTTAGATCTTGATTTTCTTTCTCATATTCTTATTTTGCTGTCCTGGCTGGGACTCCAGGACAATTCTGAGTAATTTTTAGTTTGGTGGGCATCCTTATCATGTTTCTAACTTTAACTGGTGTTCTTCTGTTTCACCATTTAAGTTTTATGCAGAACTTTTTTTCTATTCTTACAGTATTATTTTTTTTCCAAAACCTGAGTTGACCATTGAATTTTATCAAATGATTATTAGGAATGTATCAAGGTGTATACTTATTTATCTCTAAATGCTGTCAATCATTTTTAGAATAATATTGTCTAAAGTAAAGCATTCTAAAATTAGTGGAGTAATAGCCTCCCTCCATGATATATTATTCTTCTAAAACAACTGAATTTAGGGGTACCTGGGTGGCTCAGTGGGTTAAGTCTCAGACTCTTGACTTCAGCTCAGGTCATGATCTCAGGGTCATGAGATGGAGCACCATATCAGGTTCCACTCTCAGCGTGGAGACTGCTTTTCTCACTCTCTCTCTGCTCCTCCCCCCAACTCACACACTCTTTCTCTTGCTCTAAAATAAATAAAATCTTTAAAAAATTAAAAAAAAAAAACTGAGTTTAATTTCCTAATGTTTTCCAGCTATATCAGTATATGAAATTGATGGATACATGCTATTTTGTTTTGTTTTTGTATGTGACTGGGATATTTGTGTCAAGTATATCCAGTATTCGATAATCTAGTCTACTAGAAATAAAGATTCTTGTCCACCTTCTGCTGTCTAGAAAAATTTAAAGAACATGAAAATAGCAGATGTCTTCCTTGCAGTTTTAGTAAAACTCACCTACAAAATTATCTGGGCACTGCTTATTTGGGTCATAGTTTCTGATCGTTTTCTCTTACATTATCTTATGTGTTTATTCTCTACCTCTCTGGGTATCTTGCTAGCATCCAGAAAGCATTTACTTTTTTAATGTGGCATCCCTCCAATGCACCATGTAAATATATGAATAAATATATGCATTCAGCAGGCAGTAAACAAGTCATGCAGTAAGGAGTGTGAGTTTTTGTTACCCATAGAGGCACCTGATATATACCCAAGTATATGTTGCACATGTATGTAATGCATTTATTATAGACATTTTTTAAGAGATAGAATGTAGACGGTGAAATAAAAGAAAAATCGCACACAATCTGACTTTCTGGAAAATCACTTTTGACAATTTCATATATGTTCTTTCAATTACATATGTTTTAGTGAATTTGACAGATCCTGCTAGCACCTGTTAAAAAGTGTACCCAGGTGTAGTGGGCCAAATGGTACCCTGAAAGGTGTCACGTCCTAATCCCTAGAATCTGTGAATGTTGGAAAAGGGGGTAAAGATTTTGCAGATAGGGTTAGTTAAGGATTTTGAGGAGGTTCTCCTGGATTATGTGGACTGGCCCAAAATACTATAAGAGCAAGACAAAGGGAGATCAGAGGAGAAGGCAAAATAAAGACAGAGGCAGAGGTTGGAGAGATGTGGCCACAAGAAAAGGAACACCAATGGTCACCAGAAACTAGAAGAGAAGTGGATCCAGGATTCCCTGGAATCTCCTCTACAGCTTCCAGAAGAAAGGGGAAAATCACTGACACCTCGATTTCAGACTTCAGTCTTCCAGACTTGGGAGACAATACGTTTCTGTTGTTTTAAGCCACCAAGGCTGTGGTAATTTGTTACAGTAGCTGCAAGAAACTGCTAGAGGAATAACGTTGCATTGCCTTGGGCATGCCTCAAGAATATAAATAGCTGTACAGCATGTCTTCATATGTTTACACTTTATTAACCAACAACTGTTTTATTAGATATTTAAGCTAGTACTAATTTCTCTTTAGTATTAAGAAAGGCTTAAATGAACAAATTACACCTTTTGTATATCTGGTGATTAACACAGGTTACATTAGAAAAACGGGGATTTTAAACAAGCACACATACCTGCAGATATTTCGACCTCATTGCTCTGGCCTGGAGCTAAAGCACTGGCCAAAACTTTTTCAACAAATTATATGACTTTATGAAACATAAATTCTCATGAGAAAATACAGGATTTTACTACTAAATTAACCACATGCTGGCAAATGCATTCAAAGCAGGATCTCGAGATGCCTCATTCACCTCAAGAGCTCTTTACCTTATAGAAAATATCACCAAAATATTCAAGTTACATATAGCTCTTGAATTATTATACTTTACCCCACTGGTGTTTTCAATTTTTGTGTTTCTCATCATTTTCTACATGTATAAATATGGTAATGGGGCTATCTAAGTTACAAGCACACTTGTGCAGCTGTAAAAATGTAAATATACAGAAGAAATACTTATCAACCTTTTTTTTAAAGATTTATTTATTATTCATTTATTTATTCATCTATCTATTAGAGAGAGAGAGCAGCGCACACACAGGGGCACATGTGAGCAGGAGAAGGGGCAGAGGGAGAGAGAGAATGTCAAGCAGACTCCCCGCTGGGTGCAGAGCCCCGAAGCGTGGGCTCAATCTCAGGACCCTGAGATCAGGACCTGAGCCAAAATCAAGAGTCAGAGGCTCCACTCACTGAGCCACCCTGGTGCCCCACTTATCACCCTTATAATTCAGGTATTTTTTTCAGTGTCATATGCACAATCCAAGTAAGACATGTGAAGTCTTCCATTTCTCATTAACAATTCTAGATTTGTAGTATTCACATAATCCTCTGTATCTGCTGGATCGTGCTTATTCCAGGATATATAGCCAAAAAAATGCCTAAAGGCAGTATGATCAAACGTTGCACCTTGTCAAGTTCAGCATGTCCAGATGCCAACTCACTGAAGGCGGCTCTTCCAGGGGCTGCATCTGGTTTCTGGGCAGGCTCCACTGGCAGATGGTTTTATGTTTCCTGCATGTACATTTACTTGGAGGTGTTTTGTGTCCTATAGAAACAAGTGTCTTCCACTAATTTGCAACATTATTATAATTTGTTAGAGTCAAAATTTTCATATTATAATAAGATAGTGGTGTTATAACAGAAGTTGAATTCCTCTGCAATTCTCTTTCAAAGAAATCTGAATTTGTTTAATGGTTTTCCACTTATTCTATAAATATGAAGTTAAAATAAATGAGTGGCTGGAGCTATCACCGCCTTGTTAGAGAAACAGTAGTACAAGGAATTATTTGACCATTTATAGAGCAAATTAGTACATTTGATACAAGTTGTCAAGCCTTTTATAAATTCCAAGAGTAACTGAATTCACATTCCACATTTCCTTTATTTTGGGAAAATAATGCATAAAACATCTGTTCGTATTAATTATATTGTTGGGGTTAATGTAGAGCATGAAATCAGCCATAATACCTGGCTTGCTAAACCGTTGTTAACACAGAGGCCCCTGAGGGCAGGGAAGGTTTCGGAGAAGGGCGTGGGCCTTTGGAATGCCTAGGACTGTGTGACCACTCCACCTTTGGAATGCCCCGGGGAGTTGCCTTCCCCTGAAGCTTTCTTAGCCCAAACAGTTGCCCTGTGATCTAAGAGATGTATGCATTGTGCCTTAGGCTATGTTTAGCAGAACTCCTAGAACTGGCAGATAGCATCTCGTATCTTTCCCCATAAACAGATCCTCCTAGTTTCAGTAAGACCCCTACAGGCTTGAGAACAGTGATAAGGATTTGTGATTATCCTGAAGGATCAATAAAAGCTGGAGCAAAGAAGAGCAAAGGGTCTTCATCTCTGAGCCTTGACCGCCTTGCCTTCTCTCTTTCACAGCAAAATCAGGAGTAATCTTTTATCTCTTGGTACAAGGATAGCTGGCCATTTCCGGCATTATAATAATGTAAAATGCATTGAGTTTTGGAAGGCTTTTAAGAGATTGTGCATTTTTACATAAATCTTTGTATATCTATAGATGCCCAACTGTAGAATAAAAGCATAAAAAAGTAAAATCTGGTACTTACAGATAGTGGGTTTTGTTGGTGATATACAGTAGGTTTCTATTTTTAGGTATTGTTTTTCTAGGTGCAAATTCAACACATATTCATTGTAGAAAAATGTACTTACCAATAATAAAAAAAAGAAGCCCTGCTATAATTAAGAAATCTTTCCTAAAAGGAGGGTCATTTACAGATCACAACCTGTAAATCATGAACTTCATCCACTGAATCCTGCCTTTGTCAG
>CM052889.1:7534367-7575807 GCA_028534135.1 Potos flavus | reverse complement strand
AAACAAAACAGATGAACACAGGGGAAGGGAAGGAAAAATAAAATGAGATGAAAATAGAGAGGGAGGCAAACCATAAGAGATTCTTAACCCTAGGAAACAAATTGAAGGTTTCTAGACTGGAGGTGGGTGAGGGGGATGGATAACTGGGTGATGGGCATTAAGCAGGGCTCTGTATGTAATGAGCACTGGGTGTTATATGCAACTGATGAATGACTAAATTCTACCTCTGAAACTACTACTACACTACATGTTAACTAAATCAAATTTAAATAAAAAATGTTAAAAAAAGGAGAACCTGAATTTTAGTCTTTAAAATAATATGATAATACTAATTACCATTAAACTGATGGCAAAAATGGAGTCTAATAAAAAACTGTCAGCATGTTTATCACAGTTATATATTTATTAAAAATTACCCCAAAATATGGGGCACCTGGGTGGCTCAGTCGGTAAAGCATCTTTTTCTTGGCTTTGGCTCAGGTCATATCTCATGAGTCATGAGACTGAGCCCTACAAAGGGGTCTGCACTAAGTGGGGTATCTGCTTGAGATTCTCTCCCTCTCCCCCTCCTACTCACATACGCTGATGCTCTACTCTCTCTCTCTCTCTCTAAAATAAATAAATCTTTAAAAAAATTACCCCAAATTTCAAATAGAATTTGAGGTAATTTACTTATAATAATTGCCATGCACACAAATAGAGAATAGCACTCTCACTGATATGAATATTAATGAGTAATACAGTAAGATATAATTGAACTATGTACATTAAAATTAATTAGTCTACTAAGTGGAAAATTGTTAGTAGCTAACACTGGGGTGAATAGCATAGTTTTCCAAAGAGCTGGAGTTTTTCTCTATCCAAGAAAGGGTTACATTCTAAAGGATTCTAAAGGATTCTAAAGAATATGTTACTTACTAGAATTTAAATAAAAACTTGAAATATAGATATAGATAGATAGATAAATGAATAAATTATTCTAAAGGAATTTGTGCCTAATGACAACTATCTCTCGGGAAATTGTATAGCATCAAAATTACTGATCCAGGAATTTTCCAGGATATTTTCGAAAATATCTTTGTATACCTCTTCTATTTTTCTAACAATATAATTTCTCAGGAAGTTTTTATTAATGTGAATATTCATTATTATTTACTAAGTAACTCCTTCGTGTCCGCTAACTTTTAATAGATATTAAGCTAAATAAACCATTTTCTTTACCCTACAAGAAGAGCCTATGAAGTAGGAGAGAAAAAAAAAGGATTCAGATATATAAACAAATAGCTCGATTGGAAACACAACACTGGTATTAGAGTAGTCAATTGTATTCTGCTGCTCTGTATATTATTCTTCCACCTTTGGTACCTGAGGAGCTCAGGAGAATAATATAGTAGGAAGTCAGATTTTAATAAATACACACTTTTTAAAAACAAAGTGAAGTAATTATGGAATATTGTATTTCAAAATATTGTAAATGATGAATCGACCTGGTTGTTTAATCTTTATCTTTTCCCATATGTTTGACTTATTTTTAAGTTTTTTGGTTTGTTCTTTTTCCTCCTTCCAGTTATAGGAAAGAATTTTTCCCTTGTCAGATTTCTACACACTTGTATTATTTTTGATGATATTTTATTTTGCTTCATTATTATTAAACCACCTAAAATTATTTTACACCTGTTATCTCTCAAGATGCCTCAGGAAACTGATTAACACAGATGTCCCTTGTGAAAATACAACAAAAAGTGCCATCTGCTAGCTGTAATATTGGGCAAGTTAATTAACTGCTCGGTGCCTCTGATTTCTCATCTGTAAATTGGGGGTAATATTAGTACTTATCTCACAGGATTATTGTGAGAAGTAAAGGTAAAGTGCTAATAAACAGTCACAATTTTATTTTAATATTTTAGCTGTTAGATTATAAGTTTGTATGAAAAACAGAAGAGTCATGATTTTGGGGGAGAAGCTTATGTAAAAGGTAATGCTTCTTGAAAAAATATGTAGTTATCTTATGTACAGAGAAATATGATTCCGAAAATTTACCTTGCACTTGGTAAAACTGTTTTGTTACCAAAGCCCTGATTAAGAGATGCCACTGAATGACTTCACCATACGATGAAAAAGTATAGCTAATTCTATTTGGAAAATTAAAAGAATTTATTTAAGAATCTGCAACACCTGGGATAATATTCATCATAGTATTATATAATATTAAAACAATCAATCACTACTACTATATAGCTATGAACCAAGGATAATATAATAAAGACTAACAATATGAAAAAAAATGTTAATGACACATACAGCAATATAAACACATGCACTGAGAAAGATAAGAAATATGTAATTGCAATTATGAAGTTATGAGTGATATTTTAATTAATGCTGCTGAAATATTTTTCCAAACAATAAAAATATTGTTAAATAAAAATGGTAGAACCATTGGAACGATTCTGTTACTACACCTAGAAGAAATTAAACAGTTTAGGAAGTGAGTTTTCTGTATCCTCTGAAATAAAAGAAAATGGGTTTAACTGTTGTCATTCAAACAATGCCATATAATCATGTTGTTTGTTTAATATGTTCGCATTTTACATCAATTAATTATTGGCAAAAACATCTTTTTGTCTACAAGTGATTAAAGTTAAGGAGGTAAAAGCAATGATATTTATTCTTGACTTCTGTTGATTTAGCCCTTTTGAAGCAGGAAGGATTTTTCTTCAGATATTAAAAAAAAAAGACTCTAATACACAATAAACACTCATGCTCTTTCTATAAATCCCAGTAAAAGCAATACAACAGAGCACATAAGTCACATTCAATCATAGGAGATTCATCTCATGGTTGGTTTTTTTTGTTTGTTTGTTTTTTTCATCTTTGTCCTTTGGTGGGGATACAGTTTCCTCAGTGAAAAACTTAGTCCTTGTTTTCAACTGGGTCCCAGTTAATTGAGGGGATCACATTACGTCAAATTGCTTTATTTTTTCCTATTATATTACACTTACACAGGGAAGAATTTCAGTGGAGTGCTAGAGTTGGCTTGCACTGGCTCATAAGAGCCAATTGTTTAACTGGTTGTCAAACCACTGGTAATTGAAATAGGCCATTGTGAGAGTATTTACACCAGAGAAGTCATCAACTTATAAATCAGAGCCTTTTTTTTTTTTTTTAATCTTCTAGTGGTGCTTAAACAATTACCAGCCAGAAGATGCTTGCATACAAAATTTTTATGAGTGTATCATTTAATTCAATGGATCCTCCATGTGAGACATTTCATCCTAGCAATCCTGGAGTAAGAGCACAGATGCATATCAGAGTGGCTTGCACTCTAATTGATCAGCACTATTGCCGTAGGGCGGCCCAACTCCATTCCCATGAAAACACTGACCCCTTGGAAGGAGCACTCTTCCCTGGAAACTTCTTTACCCTATTTGTGAGCTTTCTGCAGAGATGAAGAAAAGCAATGTAAAAAAAAAAAACCCAAACAACAACAACAAAAACAAAATAATCTACAATCAACTGAAAAGACTGAGTTGTGCCGAAATTAGAGTTACCTGTCAGTCTAACAATCAAATATCTATTAACTTGCTTCTATAAAAATGAAGAGAATGGTAGTTTTCTTTTTCTTTTTTTTTTTGTTAGAAGATGATTTGAGAATAATAAATTATGTTTGAGAACTCTCTGGTGTAGTACTGCTCTTCAAAGGTGAGTAATGATTTCTGCCAGGTAATTAGGGATGACTGAACTAATGTTAACACTTTCCTAGTTTCTGGAAGAAGGTATAAACTAATAAACACACACAGACACACACACACACCTCAGGAGCTGATAATATGTTACTTGTTAACAAGACTATTTTAGGACAAGGTCACATAAAAAGTCGAGATTTATCTTCCTATTAGTTTGTGGTGGGAGTCACTTAACTTGGTTGTAAAATTAAAATAATGGGTACTAACTAATCCCAAAGGTGCTTAAATCCCCAAGTAGTAAATACTTCTAAAAACCTAGGGAAACCTTACTCCAAGAAAGGAGTTAACAATTATTTATTTTGTGATGGTAAGGTGCCCTCTGTAATTGGTACAGCTAAACAAGGAGCCATGAGTTTTTACTGTTATTATTTACTCACCTCAAAATACATGAGATCACAAAGAATCATTTTGTTACCACTAAAGCTATAACTCTGCTTATATAAATAGTATCACTATAACAACAATGGTCTCAATTTGAATTCTGTTGTAATTTTTAAATGAGAAAAGAAAAAAAGCAGCTGCTGACACTGGGAGCTAATATTATTCTCACAGCTAAGCTATGTTGAAAAGGATTTTAAATTCAGTATGTTTAAAATATCTAAAGGTATAAAAGGAATAATCACACCATAAAGCAAAAGTGGGAAATAATGAAATAAGAGGGAATAGGAAGAAGGACCAAGCAGAAATCCTAAAAGTAAAAACATAATCATCGAAACAAAAAGAACAACAGATGGACTATACACGGGCCAGACAAAGAGAGAATTTGGGTCTAAAAAGGATGGATCAAAAGAAATTACCAGAATGCCACAGATAGATAAAATAAAAAAAATATGGAAAATTTCAAAGATTAGAGAAATACAATATTGGCCAAAAAGCCTCAATATTTAAGAGGAATTCCAAAAAAAAAAAAAAAAAAAAAAATTGAGAGAAAATAACATAGAGTCAGTATTTGGCTGATAATTTTCCAGAACTGAATAAAAATATGACCTCTCAAACTGGAAAAACTTGTAGATTATTTCATTTAACTCTCACAACCATTTGGAGAATTACTTCTGGTTAAAGAAAATAAGAACAAAGAGGATAAGTGAACTTACTGAATCCATTCCATGACCAAGTGATAGAGAGTTCATCTTGATTCCCAAACCCTGTCCCTTCCCTGTGAGTGTCTAAGTCTTTGTCAATTACATCACCACAGGTCTCATGGTGGTGCCCAAGCCTAATTCAAATGCCCTCCATCTTCCTAACTACTTGCTTGCTATGTCACCTAGACAGACCAAATAAACTCCTGAGACACAGTGCTTGAAAAGATAAACAAGATGAAGCATTCATCTGGGTAAATAAAAAGCCAACAGCATAAACATAACCATTTTCAAAAAAGAGTAATTAAATGCTTCTAGCTAAAAAATGGTGTGTTTTGGGAGAAGCTTGAGCTGATAACTAGGATGTTTCAATTTGAATGTGACCTATCTCCCCACTGTGCCACAAGTGGTTCTCTGAGCCAAGGGCATACTTTATCTATCTTGTTTTCACAGTAGCACCAATAAAGTGGCAGACCCAGGAGAAATCCTTTTTAAGATGTGTGAGGAGTTTGAGAACTAGATCCCATAGAAAACCCAAACTTAGGGACTCGAAACAGAAAAGGGAGCCAATTAAGAAGACAGAGAAGAGTTCAAAGACATAAAAAGATTAATATAGCATTAAGGATATTAAAAGAGAGTCTATAAAAGATGAAGTAGTAATCAGTGTCCAGTGTCTCTGAGAGACAAAAAAATGAGCAAAGGTGTGTAAAAGACTATTGGATGTGGCTTCTCTGAGAGAGAAGCAGTGAACCCTATAGAGTAAGTATATTTTCAGTAGAGTACGAAGAAGAGAAACCAGGTACAACGTATAATCTCTTCCTTCTGGGAACTTACAATCCAGTTGGGCAGATAAAATGTGATCATCAAATGTAATAAGCAATGAGAGTTATGAGCCATAACATTTTTAGAATTTCAACAAACTGTTTTTGTTGTTTGAGTCTGTAAAATAATCTCTACAAACTCACAAAAACAAACACAGAAAAATAACAACCTAATTCAGAGAATATTTTGAGATAGTCAAAGATAATCAACACTAGAAAGATGAAGTGCTGTAATTAAACTCATATTGTCTGGTAGAGTTAACTAAAACAATAACCTTTAATCACATAATCTTCCTCGATTTGAAGACTTAAAGTTTAGAATCTATTATAATAAAAGTAAAAATACATTCACAATGGTCATTTTAGAAATATTATTTTTCTCTCTCAAAACTTAAAGAAGATTAAATTTAATAAGGACAATGTTACTTGTTTTGTTATGTTAGAAGTTTGATTTTTTGAGCATATTTCCCTTAAAACAATTTTTTCTCCAAAACTTACAGAAAAGTCTTATTTTTTTAAATTTCCTTTTTCAAAAGACACAATCATTTTCACTCATGGCATTATCATTCGTATTTATTCCTTGCAACATTAACACTGAACATTTTCTTATATATGCAAATATATATATTACATATATATGCACATATATGTATGTACATGTACACATATATAGGGTATACACAGTGTATGTATATGCCCATATGCGCAGCCCCCACAGGGTAAGAAGGACTCATCTCCTAGGGCCTGAGGAGGAAAACTGTAAGTAGTCTGCTAACCTTTTCAACACAGGCCGAGAGAATAAGCCAAGAAATATGTATAATTGGTATTAGTAAGGAAGATTCTAATTAACTTCTCAGCAAGGCAAATGAGTTTCATCAGCATAAGTTTCTTATAAATAAGATCTGTTTACATTCCCACATGCTTTCTTCTTTGGAAATCAAAGCTCTCAAGAGAGGAGCAGCCGACAGCTACATTCAAGTACAATATAACAACAGAAAATAAATCATAGATATGGAGTTTGCTTTTGCAGAGAAAAATAGCTACGACCTAATATTTGCAAATATATCAAATGCCCAACTAACTTTTTCCTGAATTTTCCACGTCCTTTAACTAAGGCTTTTATTTTCATGTTCTTATTTTTTTTCCTTTTTATACCAAAATTGACATGTTCCATATCGACTTGTGAGAATTAAAGCCTTCAGACTTGTGTAGAACATAGTCTTAGCAGTTCTTTTTTTTTTTTAAGATTTTATTTATTTATTTGACAGAGAAGAGAGAGATCACAAGTAGGCAGAGAGGCAGGCAGAGAGAGAGGGGGAAGCAGGCTCCCCGCTGAGCAGAGAGCCCGATGCGGGGCTCGATCCCAGGACCCTGAGATCATGACCTGAGCCGAAGGCAGAGGCTTAAGCCACTGACCCACCCAGGCGCCCCAGCAGTAGTTCTTAATTAAGGGTGCATATCAACACCAAATGGGAAACCTTTTCCAAATATGCATACATTTGTAGGTGTGTCTATAACTGGAACAATCCCCAGTGTTATTCTGTTACAAAATTCTGGGTCAGAACCACTTGTATAAAGTATTTAGAAACTATGAGTATCGCCAATAAATATGTCAATGAGTTAATCAATAACTTGCTTTAATTGTTTGGATTCTTAAACATTTACCTTTGCATGTGAATGTGAATTAGATGTCAAGGGTACATCTTCACCCTTTCTCAGCTGTCAGAAAGAACTGCTTTCTTTTCATCTACATTTTACTAATCTCTAGTTCCTTCCATATTAAAACCAAGAAGGCATCCTGAACCTTTACTGGTCCTTTCAGCCATTTATTCTTCTCTCTACCTTTTCAACAGGTCTTGAGAAAGTCGTCTATCTGGTTGTTTTTACTTGCCATTCCTCAAGACAGTAAAAATGACCTCTGTCTTCACAACTTCAGCATTCACCAATATTTATATATTCCTACAGTAGATATAAGGATGCCATGTGGAAAATTCAAAGACGAAATACAAAAGACCAAGCAGTGATGAATGTTAGCTATTGCATTTAGGGCGGCTATTCCTATGGAGCAGGACCGAAGATTAGAGAGGCTGGGCTGGTAACGAGGGAAGGGATTCAGAGGAAGACCTACTGGTCTAAACCTCTATTATATTTCTAATTGCCTTGACAACTTTCCCCTCTAGGTCCCAGGTATTGGTCACATATTGTCCTAAGCTTGCTGGAGTTATCCAGCACTGACAAAGGCTACTTGAACTAAAATGCAGCCCCCATAGAATGATAGCTGTCTTTTTTGTTTTGTTTTGTTTGATTGCTGATATTTAATGCACAGCTAGTTTGCCCAGGGAGACAAACCTTTGCTCAACCATTGATTTTTATTTCAGGGGACAGATAGAGAGGAATTTTAAGCTATAGAGAGAGTATGGATAGGGTCAGAGGCTGAATCCTTTTAGGAAAGATGTGGACACATAGCTAAACACCTGGCAAGGGTAGAAATAACACTGAAAATAAACCCAATTTCAGTACATGGTAAATCCCTTCATCCTGAAAATAACTTGCTAATTTGAATTAGAAATCTACTTTGCCTGTTGATGACCTGTGACTCCGAGCAAATCTTTGTTATACGTTGCAAGCCAGTTTCTACACATATAAGAAAGGAATAATAAGATTAACTCTGGCCTTCTAGGGATGCTGGAAATATAAATAAGGTAATATTTCAAAAAGTGTGATGCGTTTCTTTTGAAGAAAATTATTATAGTTATCTAAGGTATAAACGATGGCCCTCTTGTTATGAATTGACCCCAAAACAGTACCTAAGTCTCATGAAAGGATTTGGCATTATTGATGTGGGGCTAGTGAAAACCAAGGGAAATCCGAGCAACTGTTTTTTATAGCATTTTATTCAACAAACCATCTTATATATATGTAGATGTAGATGAACATGTAGATGTATACATAAGTAGTTAGCAACTCTTAGGTACATATCACTATGCTAGGTATTGTGGGATATTTAAAAAATAGCTACTCTTTTCCAGAGTTTAAAATAATGTTAGCAAAACAAGGTGATTATATACTCTTGTGTGTGTGTGTGTATTCATATTTCTCAGATGGTTTGGATACAGAGATCAAATACATCATGGTTTTAAATACTCTTCTCTAAAAATTGTGTACTAGCAAATACTTTGTTCTTGATTTAACAAATCAAATGATAGATGTAAGACTGCATGCAATAGAAATTTTCAGAAAACAAATAAATGTTTTTAAAGAATGCAGCAGCTTTCAGAATAAACAAGTGGATTCATGAAGTCAGAGCAATTAATCACCATAGAGTTTTTATTTTGTGAAATTGGCAATCTAAACATTATATGAAATTTGTATCTGCTCCAAAAAGTCCTACCACAAAAACAATTATCAAAATATAAACCATATTATTGTTTAATTTCATGATGCCACTTTTAAATGGTACAACAAAAAAATCCATATGTAAACTTTTACATACACATATATGTATACTACATATATTTGTATACATGGAAAGAGGAAGAAAGATACAAAGCAAATATAGCAAAATATCAATTATTGTTGCATTTAAGTTGAATGTACACAGATGTTCATGTTGTATTACTTTTTCAAAGTTTTGGAAATTTGTATAATGAGTTTGGGATAAAAATTCATGATGCCACCCTGGAATGCTGTATTATCAGCTATATATATATATATAAAAATATATAAATATAAATATATTTATTTATTTATTTATTTATTTCTAATTTACAAGTAGATAACTACCTGAAAGCCCATATGAAAGATGTGCAAATGATAACTTAATTGCCATGATCACCATCACATCAAACATCTGATCCCAACTTTCTTTTGTTCTCAGATTAAAACTTTACCTCATTCTTTAAATAAGAATCATCCATTTGAGATTTATCTCAGCTTCTCACTATCATGTTAAGAAACTAAACTATGCCTATAAACACACTAGTAATGGGAGGGACATCTTTGGCTAATGTTGGGGATTCCAAATCCTCCTTCCATCTTTATCCAGATTCCTCACCCTTTCTCTAGAACTATTTTCTTTGCATCTACATTTGAACAGTTTCTAGTCCTTTCCACCTTAAACACACAAAGGCCTCCTGAATCCTGTTGGTCTCTCCAGACATGTGTCCTTTCATCTGGTACCTTTTCAACAGGTCTTGAGAAAGTTGTCTATACTGCTGTTCCCACTTCAAAAATGGCCTCTGATCTTATGACTTCAGAAATCACCAATAACCTTGGTGACACATCCAATGGCCCATACCTGACCTGTAGCATATGATGGTGTTAATCAAGGCTTCTTTCATAAACCTCTCTTGTCTTGGGTTTTGTGACTGTGCAAGTGCCCACTCCTGGTTTGATACTTCTTCGATCACCCTGGCATGTTCAGTTTCCAGTCTCCCCTGAGGGACTGGATCACTCTCCTTCTTCCCTCAGCTAGACATTAGCATTTCTCAGGGCCCTCTCAGAAACACTTTTTTGTTTTTATGTTTTGTGGGTTTTTTTTAGACACACTGTTTTTACCAATACTATTTGCTCTCCTGGATTCAATAATATCCTTATAATAAAAACTTCTACATCTCTTTTTATTGTTCTACACGTTTATCCTTCACACAGCAGACTATTATTTTTAAATCATAGGACCATGTTACTCTCCTGGTAAATCCTTCAATTGCCTTCCAATATATTAGGATAAAATTTAAATTCCTTAATAGAACCTATAAGACCATAGATGATTTAAACCCTACCTACCCCTCCAGCATAATTTCTTTCTTCTGTCTCCTTGATCCCTGTGTTCCAGGCCCGATGGCCTTCTTGCAGGTCCTGGACCACAATAAACTGCTTCCCCTCAGGTTGGCTAATCCCTGCCCACTAGTCAGTTCTCAGCTGTAATGTCATTTCTTCAAAGAAGACAGCCATAACTAACCGATCTAATAATCTTCTTTCCCCAACATCATTTTTCTCTCTCTCACAACTTAAAATTTTTATCAGTATTATTATAACTTATAATTTACATTTATATCTCTGCTGCTAGATTTTTGTTTTCTCATTTTTTTAAAAAATATTTTATTTATTTATTTATTCGACACAGAGAGAGCGCGTGAGCACAAGCAGGGGAAGCAGCAGGCAGAGGGAGAGGGAGTAGCAGGCTGTGGGGCTCGATCCTAGAACCCTAGGATCATGACCTGACCCAAAGGCAGACACTTAACCCACTGGCATCCCTATTTTGTCTTTTCATTAAATGGTAAGCCACAAGGGTGAGGCCTTATGTTCCTGACAGTATATCAACTACCTCAGACCTATTAGTGTCAGTGATTCACCCTGATGCTTAAAAAAATACTTGCTAAATGGATCAGTGATCTTCAAACTAACATATCCACAGTGAAAGTATCACCATGCCCTCATAGTTACTTTATAAAATATACCTACTTTGCAGGAAATGACACTAACTATCCACTACTATCCTCATTGGTAAGGCCAAACAAACATCATCTTTTGTTAATTCTCTTTCCTGTGTCCTCATCTAATAATCATTATGAACTACTTTTTTAGTATTTCTCATATTCAATTCCATTACTATTATTACTGCTACTACTACTACCATATTTTAGGGCATCTATCGATTTTATTTAAATAATGAAATATTCTCCCAATTGGTTTCTCATTAATCTTTTCTTGCATACCTTCTTAACCAGTCTCCTTCCCCCAAACCCATTTTCTACAGACAGATATCTTTCTGAAAGATATCTGTCCATAGAACAGTGAACATGTCTTGGGGTGCCTGGGTGGCTCAGTCGGTTAAGCATCTGCCTTCGGCTCAGGTCATTATCCCAGGGTCCTGGGACCAAGCCCACATAGGGCTCCTTGCTCAGTGGGGAGCCTGCTTCTCCCTCTCCTTCTGTTACTCCCCCTGCTTGTGCTCTCTCTCTCTCTCTCTGTCAAATAAATAAATAAAATTTCTATAAATTGAAAATGTCTTTTCTTCCTCACATAAAATGGACCAGTGATTCCCCCATTTGCCAGAAGATATCTTCTGCCCCTTATGTTGCCTTTATGATCTCACCATTCTATCTCCTCAGTCCCTTCTCACTCTGGTATTTCTCCACCCACGGCGGTAGGGTGCTCACACACCTTCCGCTATCTAGAAGCCCTTGTCCTTTATAGGGACTTCTGTGAATTGTTATACTTGCTGTCCAATCGTCCCCAAGCACTCTGCAAGTTCCAGCTTAGACATCATTTCTTTTGGAATATTTACATTGTTTACTCTCCAATCTCCTTTAAATCTTTGCTTAGATGTCTCTTTTATAATAAAAAATACAATGTGTAACAGTCTCACTCCTCATCATTTCAAATCCCTTTTACTAGGTTAGACTTTTTCTATTTATCAATTTATCCATTATACCTTTCATCACTATATAAATATACATAGAATATAATAATATTGTTATTAATTTACTTCCTTAATATGAAATGAAAGCCTTAACATTTTATTATCTCTCTTTTTTTACTGATATATCCCAAGTGCCTAGAATGGTGTCCAGCTCATACTTATTCAATAAATCTATAAAATAGGATAATAATAATAATAATAATGCCTAATCTATAGGGTTTTTGTGATCTTAAATAATTGCATAGTTCCTGGTACATGATAAGAGCTATATAAATATTAGATGAAATGAAATATTTTAAGATAACGATCACCAAGATCTACTTACTCATTCAAAAACTTCAAACAAAAGAAATTCATTCAAGGGCCAAATGATGAGCAGTATTAAATTATAAAGCCCACCCCCTCCACCTTATTTAGACTGTCATGCCAAAGCAAACCAGCTCCAGAGCTCTATGTGCAATCATCCTTAGTGTCACTTCACAGTAGCCCAGCTTCTGTCTTGGTCTAGTCCTGATCCCTTCATCCTCCGGGAGGTGCTGTCTGTGAGACAGCTCTCCAGTAAAACTCCTGCATCAACTCGTCTCAGAGTCTGCTTCTAAGGAGTTCCAACTGTGCATCTTGATATTAGTTTGAGCAACAGACTCTAGAAAGAGACTGCAGAACAGAATTAGGCTCCAGTGACTGGCAGCGACAACCACATCACTGGTGGTAGGTGGGGTATCGACAGACTTTTGCATACAGTGGTTGTACAGTTGTTAATACTTTCACCCACAGTAAACCTGTGGAAGATGAGGGGCCGCCAAAGAATGGTAATTAAGAAGAAGACAGACTTTAATGGCCATATCCGGGAGTAATAGGTTTTTGGGAAAAGACAATGGAAGCCTGGGGTTAGCAATTAAGGCTGAAGGTGAAAGCTGGAGGGCCGGCAAGGCAACATTTAAGAATAGAAAAGGCTAAGGCCCAGAACTCAATCCTAAGAACAGCAGAACTGAAGAAAATATTGGATTCTCAGCTCTAGAAGGTCTCCTACACCAAGGTCAGAATCTTGAATGAGGAGTGGCAGCACGATTTAAGAGCTGGGGCACCCGGGTTGATGCACTTGGAAAACAAGAGTTCCCAGATACCCATGAACTCTCTAGCTATGTCGATTTGGCCACTACTTAAAGACAGTGCGGACTCTGCCTTGCAGGTAAATACACGACCCTAAAAGGGAAAATACAAATGAAAAATAAGAGGCTTAATTCTGCCTGTAAAAATAAGGGAAGAATCCCTTTTCTTAGAGCATTGACTTTAGAAAACTTGTAAATTCTTTCTCTATCACCTTGAAATGTATGTAAATCTTTTTAAAAGCTAAATAAGCCTCTTGTCAGCTTTATAACCCAGTAATGTTTTTCTTTAGAACCTGGGAAGCATCTCTTTGAAATGTGATCTTCAAAGAATATAGCCCCCTTATCTTCCAGTTTCTGTGGGAGGAGGGTAGCAGCCTAACTTCAGAGGCCCCTCACTTCAAGTTGCAAAACGACCTCTAGTCATAATGGGAGAGATTCATTTGTCCTTTGGATAATGCCAATTAGCAAACGCAGATGATCACTCCAATTACCAGGTGAATTTGAGAAAAATGTGTGACAAATAGGGTCCAAGTCCTCTGACTTGGAACAGTTATTGTTTATCTTGAGAACATGTGTGTAATGGGTTGTTTCTGCTTGGTTCTACAAAAGAGTAAGATTTCTTTCTGTCGTGGCAATCTCTTAATGGATTTCCTGTGATGCGCACCACATTCTATTACAATGCTTACTCAATAATAAAACTGTTTCTTTCTCTTCTATCTTTGTGGAGAGGGTTTCCTGGATTGGAAGGAAATTTTGGTTTTATGGGGCGCCTGGGTGGCTCACTGGGTTAAAGCCTCTGCCTTCAGCTCAGGTCATGATCTCAGGGTCCTGGGATCGAGCCCTGCATCGCATCAGGCTCTCTGCTCAGCGGGAAGCCTGCTTCCCCCTCTCTCTCTGCCTGCCTCTCTGCCTACTTGTGATCTCTCTCTGTCAAATAAATAAATAAAATCTTTAAAAAAAAATTTTTTTTGTTTTTAATTGTATTTTTCCAACTCCATCCTCAGTTCAGTCCCTACCCTCTTCTGAACACCAGATCAATACCTGACAAGGGAACTGCTGGGTCTGCAAAGAAAGAGACAGGGCTATCGGCCAGAGGAGCTGCAGGATGTGGCTAAGATGACCATGCAGGAGCCTCGAGTGAATCTGAGAATGGAGGATCAACAAAAGAATACAGAACCAAATAAGAGAATGTTTCAATATGGAAGCATTCTCAGGATATGGGATTTAACCCCCTAGTCGAGGTCTCAGGAGACTTTGTTTACTGTTGCTGCTCGATGGCTTGGAAGCTTAAAATAAGTGATGTCTCCTATGAAATGTAGTTAAAATGGTGGAAGTGCAGTGACAGAGTCTGCAGGGTGGAATGTAAGGGTCTACTGGGGGGACTCGCTGGTCTGGCGCTGCTGTATGAGACCCAGAAACCTACTGACTGACCCAGCTTGTTGGAAGGATCTGCCTGACGCTCTTCTTATCAAAGCAGCAAAGAGTGTTTACCTCAGTTTATCAGAGCAATAATGAATATGTATCTTCCCAAACAGGATCCCCAGATAACAGAAAACAGCAGAAGTGTTCAACCTCCACAGACGCACTGTATCACAGTGAGCAGCCAACGTGACGTGGCAGCCCCCCCCCCCCCCCCGAGCTTCAGGAGTTGATGAAACAGTTAACAGAAGATGGCCTTTCCAGATATATGGGATCAGAAAAGATACTGTCCAATCTATACGATCAAGAAATAAAGAATAGATGATTAAGAGGCTGCAAGCAATCGCTTTCATAAAAGCCACAACAAAGCCACAACCCCTTGCCCAGTTTCTGGACATGCACTGGTTTTCAAATCTGGAATCCATTTTCTGAAGCAGAGGCTGGGTCTCAAGCAGGACGTACCCTGAAACACCATGGTGAGTGTAGAAGGTAAGGATGCCCCCAATTCATCCCCAAAAGGCCTAAGGCCCTTGACTCAGATACTGTATATTCCTACAAGGGAAATATTCATACATTTTGAGGTTGGCCATAGGGTCTGAGTAGTCACTGATACCCAGAAATACAAAGCATCATCATCCTGTCCTTCTAGGACACAGTAGAGCGTATGTGTGGGCAGTAAAAATGGACTTCTGGCCCAGGTCCAACTCATACCGGGTCCGCTAGAACCATGGACCCTCACAAATTAGACTGAGTGGTTTCTGGAACTTTTACAGGGGGCCTTGGTTTCGTGAGGAAAGATTTCTCAGAGTGGGAACGACCAGGTAGAAGCCTTTGAAGTCACTTCCGTCCTCTGCTGCCAAGATAGTAAATCAATCATTATATTGCATCCTGACATCTAGGTTAGGAGATTAAAACCAGCCTTTAGGACCTAAAGTCTGCTGGGTGATGTTCTCATTTATATCTCCATTTAATTCATCAGTCTAGATTAGCTGCTGGCAAACTTTTTCTGGGAAGGGACAGATAGTAAATATGTTAGGCTTTGTGAAACATACAGTCTCTGTCACAATCATTCAACTTTGCTTCTGTAGTACAAAACAGCCATAGATAATACACAAATGTGTGTGGCTCTGTTCCAATAAAACTTTATTTATAAAAATTAAGGGCCAGATTTGGCCCACAGGTTATAGTTTGCTGAGCTGCATTCTAGACAATAGTAAAAATAATAATAACTCACATTTATTGAGAATTTACCATATGCCACATATGATCAAATTCTTAACATTTATTGTTATACATTCCTTACTACAGACACATAATTTAAGTTCATTATCAACTCCGTTTTTAAAATATGGCTATTTTTGCAATGCATAAAGTAGGAAAATATTTAGATCTTCAATAAGATCTAAAGAAAAGAAAAGAAAGCAAGCCAATATAAAATAGGCAAATTACATGCCTAGGACATTCACAGAAGACAAAATTCCAATAGCGACTAAACATATGAAAAGATACTATTTTATATGTATGAGTATCACAGAGCAGTAGATATTCCTGCTCAAAATATGTAGGTCTCCTCCTGGAAGAGGAGTATACTTCTCTATCTCATTGGTGTCAGGCTTGGTATATAACTCAAAATTATTGTGTGACTTATAGAGTCTCTCCCTGACCTCAGACATGGCCTTGTGAAGTGTGCCTTACCCCCCCCCCCCGCCCCCCGGAAAGCCCAACTTTAGGAGCGGTCACGTGACTTGCTTTGGAAACTATGTGGACAATAATGAGGTGTATTGCTTCTGAGCAGGAGCTTTAGAAACCAGCTCACAGCTGTGAATTCTTTTCCCTTTGCCACAAGACAATGTGCTAGACAGAAATTCCTTCAGCCCAGCATAAAGCAACCTCTGATGAACGATGGGCTTCCAACACGAAGTATGTGGGGAAACAGGACTTCTTACGTATTCGTGCTGGTTACAGAAGTTGGTTATCACCACTCAGACAGAATTTGAACCTCAGGCTCTTTGTTAGCAACGTCACCCTGGCCACTCTGCCTTCATTTCCTAATCTGTAAAATGCAGATAATGACAGTATTTTTAGAGATAAGTTTGTTTAGATGATTAAGTGAATTAATACCTGTAGCCTATGCAGAATTCTTGGCACTTGGCAGAGAGTCAATGCTATCTCCATGATTCATTTTACTTAGGGAAATCAGTACTAGTTATGTTAAAAAGCTGATCTGGGTTATAGAATCCATAGCTACTGATAAGATTTGTTGCCCTTCTTTATTCTTGAACCTTCTCCTGCTGTTATTTTGCATCGGGATATTTGTCTTGAATATGAGATCCCAGAGGAACACAGAATCACTTGGCAGGCCCAGAGGAAGCTCCATTAGCATTTTCATCGAGCTTGGCAGATGGCCCCTCAGACAGCATAAGAAGGGAGTATGTTAAGGGCCAGGCGCCTGGAAAGAGTTTTCTTAACTAAGTAGATTGTCTATTCAAAAGAAAAAGAAAAAGAAGAAATAGGATTGTCCACAGGAAAGAATAAAAGAAATCTGAAAGTCATAGTAATTTTATCTAATCTTTAAATTTTCATGTAGAGAAGAGTCATTCTTTCTGATACCCAGTGAAGTTGGGTATTGTAATCACTGTGATATTTACATATGAAAAGCATCTTGGTAATTATATTCTGTTCGACCTGTGCGAAAAAGATAATCAAAACAAAAAAAAGTGTCAGGAAGAACATACGACATTCATAAGCAATCCAATGGAGTTCGGCCTCTGGAGAAGTGGGAAGTGCTTTTCTAAACCTGAAGTGTCTTGTCAGTCATGATGTCCCTGAGCGTTGAGGCTAAAAGGAAACTTACGTTCAGTTTAGCACAACCAGCATTCCTGGCACATCACGTGTGTGGTCCGCTCTGCTGGTAACTGGAGATAGAAAGAGGGAGTACCTGCTGCCTAGAGAGACATCCACCCTCCTGGAGCACACAAGACACATGAGCACAGTCCCATGGCAAAGAGACATCTAACTACAAGTCAATAAGCAGCACAGAAATCCAGAGGAAATGATTAAGCCTGCCTTTTTGAGTCAGAAAAAGAAAACTTCAGAGAGAAGTAAAATCTCATTATTATAAGTTCAAAAAAAAAAAAAAGTAACTTATAAAAGCTCACCCAGTTGGCTAATTGCAGTGGGATTTGAACTATATAGACTTATTTTTTACTACATTGAAATCTGAAGATTTTTTTTTCATTTTTTTATGGTTTTACTTATTCTAGGGTCATCTCTTTCAGAATGTAAATTAAAAATATTTCCATTTTTAAAATAGCATCTGATCTGAATTTTCATTAGGATGAGAGAGTTACTCTGTCAATGCAAGGATTAGAATAGCACTTCAAAGTTAAACCTGGGGAAATTCAGACTAAAGTAGCAGGATCAAATATCCAACAATGGAAAGCACACAGTACAGAATATTTTGTAAATCATATGTATGGAAATATCCCTATCGGTCAGGAAGATGCCATTATTCTACAACATTATCTCCTCCTCAAAAGAAAAAGAAAAAACTAACAGAAACATGTGAATTTCTTTTAGACACTTGGGACAAATTTAAAATATTTTTAAATTTATGTAATTATTTGGTAATGCTCACTACCTTGGAAGTGCTTGGGATTTGACCAGCTTGTCAACCACTCTATTTCTAACATCTAACCAAAAGCCTGGTGTATTAGCCAGGGTTCTTGAGAGAATCAGAACTAGTAGAATGAATATATCATACAGAAAGAGATTTAATAAAAGAAATTGCACATGCGATTATGGAAGCTAAGAATTCCCAAGATCTGCAGTTGGCAAGCCAGAGATGCAGAACTGACAGTGTACTTCTAGTCCAAGTCCAAAGTTCTGAGAACCAAGAGAGCTAAGGCTTTGAGTGCCATCTAAGAGCTGTAACACTTGAGACCCAAGAAGAGATATCTCAGTTCAGGTCTGAAAGCTGGAGAAAAAATGATGTCCCACCTCAGTAGTCAGGCAGGAGGAATTTATTCTTACTAACGGAAATTTCTGCTTATCCAGTACATACCCCCACTGGGGAGGACAGTCTGTTTTACTTGGTCTCATTCAATGTTGATGTTATCCAGAAACACCCTCACACGTAACCCCGGAATACTATTTGATCAAATGTCCGGGCATCCTATGGCCCACTCAAGTTGACACATAAAATTAACCATCCTGTCCAGCAAACAATAAAGCCAATCAACATTGCTTGAATGAATAAAGAAAGCCTTGGAAATAGGTAAGAAAATGTGTAAAGATAAAAGTTTTATTTAGGTGCTGGATTGGAAACATGTCGTAATTTCTTCCTAATGCAAAAGAAAAAAAAAAGGATCTTTAGTCAAAGAAAATTAATGAAAAATTTTCATTGAGCTTCGTGATCCTTCCAAATAAAGATCAAGTGGCGTGGGTGAGAGGTCAATTTTTCCTGGGTAAATGCACGTGGGGTATATGCCTCACCATCTGGCTCATGGTTGGTGCTTTTATTCCAAGCAGGACACGGCTAGGAGGTATCAACCTTCCACTGAGAAGTGAACACCAGAGATCAATCCACTGGTTCCCTCACAGATAGCTGCCTGCCTTCCTCAGTAACAAGTCGAGGAATATTATAATTAAAACTGCTTTCAATTTATTTCCACCTGAGAGCCTTGCCTCCCATGGAATTCTACACTGAATCCGGGAGTGGCTGAGACTCCCACATGCAGAGAGAAGTCTGGCTCGTCTGCAGCCTTTGGTTGTCTTCTCACTCTGTGGTGTTTTAAATATCAGCGCCCCTCTCTGTGGAGGTTGCAGTTCCTTCCTTCCACAGCATTGTCTGACCTACTCCCAATCTCTGCTCTGCAACATTTCCACTGATACACTGACACAATTTCGCTTTGCCTAAAAGATTTAAAAAAAAAAAAAAATGTGTGTGTGTATATATGTCTATGCAACTTGCAGTTGTTTTAGTGATAACTATTAAATAATGAATGGTAAGGACTCGTCTCCTAGGGATTTGCTGTTAGATTATGATCTAGATTATCTCTAAAAAAAAAGCTCTCTAAATCAAAATAACATATGATAAGCCCAGCAATTATTTAAATAAATAAAGCATCAAACACTTGTATAGCACTATGTGTTAGTTACTGTTCTTAATACTTTACACATATTAATTTACTAAATCCTCACCACAGACCTGTGAGTTAGACACTGTAACTATGCCCATTTTATAGATAAGGATCCTGTGGCAGGTTCAGTAACTTGTCAATGTCATGAAGCTAGTATAGGTTGGGATCGGAATTTGGACCCAAGCAGCCTGGTTCTAGGAACTGTATCTATCCTTAGCCATCATGTTACACCATTTCTGACAATGTATCGCCTGACTTTTTTTTTTTTTTTTAAGATTTTATTTATTTATTTGACAGAGAAAGAGCATGGGAGTAATCATAAGCAGGGGGAGTGGGAGAGGGAGCAGCAGGCTCCTTGCAGAGCAAGGAGCCCGATGCAGGGCTTGATCCCAGGACTCTGGGATCATGACGTGAGCTGAAGGCAGATGCTTAACCAACTGAGTCATCCAGGTGCCCCCCTATGGCCTGAGTTCTTAGGGGAAAATAAGACTGTTATCTTCATTTGGAGACTTCTGAGCTCCTGAGATGCTAGAAATGATGCCTTCTTGGCTTACATCCACTTTTTCCATGTCACTATCTAGTGTCACATTAATTGCAGCTGTCAACATCAGCAGATTAGAGGGATGAAAATGTCTGGCTCTTTGGAGGGAAGGAGTTGAGGAGTCCTTTCCAAAACACACAGGATTACTATTTTACCCAAGAGCATGTCTTTCTCCAGAAAATATGAGAAGATAACCACCCCCAACCCAACAGATGTTTTTCTTGGTCATTGCCCAAACAGCCTTTCCGGACTTTTCTTCTTTACTGTCTCTCTAAAATTTATCTATAATTTCTCTCCTTGACCTTAATCCTCCTATTGCTTTCACCCCAAACTGTGATGCTAGAATTTGTTTTGAGATCTGTCGAGCTTTTCTCCATCCTAAACTACTTCACATACTCCATCTTTTTTCCTATAGCTGAAATCTCTGTAGGCCTGTAAGCAGAGATTCTATTCTCTTACATCTCAAGTACTTCTGGGTCAAAAGAATGGAGTTATGTCCTCCATTGATGCCATGTTGGAATGGAAACTACTGTTCCTACACCTTTGAGGTTCATATCAGTTAACTTAAAGTATTCTACCCTCTGTAGTAATAATCTATCAATGAGTCCCTTTCATCCACTGAAGACTTTGTTGTATGACTCATGCTTTCCTCTTTACCAAACTTGAACCTCTTTAAGAGTAATCTAACCTCCTGGCCTTGTAATTCCTTGATCTTCTCTCCAACGATCTCCTTTACTCTGACCCAGCTCCCTCAGTTTGAGCCCTTCACTTTTCATTACCTGACATTCATTCCTACTCCGTATCATTAATGCAAGTATCCCACCCTGAGACCACCACACCGTCCTATATTTCCAACTTCATTTCTTTAGTAATGTCGCTACAATCCTGTTTCACTGGCATCAAAACCTTCAGTCATTGACCCCTTTATTTGTGTCCTATTCATTTATCTCCTTTTTCACTTCCTTTTTTATTGAGCTTAGATTCCACGGAACATCAGTTAATCATCGTATAAGAATTATTTTAAATACACCCTAAACTCCCTTACCCCTTTGCCTTTTGATCACATTTACCTGAAAAAACACAAACCCCAAGCCCTTGCTAATAAAAATGTGTCTAACAGACCAGCAGCAATGCATCACCTGGAGTTTGTTAGACATCAGAATTTCAGACCTGAGATCTAAAGAATCAGAACCTGCATTTTAACAAGATCCCCAGGCAATGCCTGTGCAGAAGAGTCCTAGAGAAAACAAATTCCTGGGTCTTTACCATGTAGGTGTTCCTCTGTCTTGCACAAATTAATCTCTCCACATGTAACGTGAATCCCATTCTCTTCCCTTTTCTGAAAAGCTATGAACTATGAAATATCCCATTTTGATGTCTCATTCTCTTTTAAATCTCTCTTTTAATAATTTAAGCATGATTTAGTCCAGATTTCTCAATCTCGGTTATATATTACCATGATCGAGAAAATTTCAAAACTTTACTGATGCTCAGACCAACTCCAGAATTATTAAATCAGAATTTATGAAGGTGGGACATAGATATAATTACTTTTAAAATTCCCTCCAGGGACAGTAAAAAGATCAGTGTTTTCCAGAGGCTGTGGGAAGGTAGAAGGGAAGGACAAAGATGAACAGGCAGAATACAGATGATGAAATACTCTGTACAACACTATAATGATGGATACAAATCATTATACATTTATCCAAATGCATAGAATATACAAAACCAAGAGTGAATTCTAATGTAAACTATGGATTATGATGTGTCAATGTAGGTCACCAAATGAAACAAATGTACTATTCTGATGAGGGATGTTGATGATGGGGAGTCCGTGCATGTGTGAGGGCAGGGACATGGGAACTCTGGACCCTCCTCTCAATTTTGCTATGAACTTAAAATTGCTCTACAAAAATTAAGTCTTTAAAAAATCTCTTCAGATAATTCTATTATGCAGTGAGGGTTGAGAATCAATAATCTAGCCTCTTTACCCTAAGAAAACTCTCAGCAATACACAACCTTCCCTTCCACTTACACAGATAACCTGCTGAAATAGACACATTACTGATGTTCTGACCCTGGTGCCCCTGAGAGCCTGAGACAAAGGTTAACACAAGAGCAATTTACTGGGGATCTTTAACCCCAGGGAGCTAGATCAAAGGCCAAAGAGAGCAAAGCTGGAAAGCAAGAAGAGCCAGTGCAAAGCTGCATTATTCAATCAGCCACCCGGGTGACTTTAATCCCTTCACTGGGACTGTCTGCAAAGGTATATAAAGTGTCTCAGGACTTTTTATTTGGGGGAAGAAGAAAGAAGGAAATATTTGTCCATAGGCTCCTATACCCACATTCTGAAAATTTTCAGCCCATGGAGCATTAACTGCCCCATACCTTTGGATGGTGACATCTGGGTGCAGAGCTGCTCCAGTGCCATCTCACACTATGGCCAAAGCCAGGAAGCTCTGGGCTGGAGGAAAGAAGCAAGCAATGTGACCCAAAGAAAGCAGTTCTGTTTTGAAATCTCATTGCCCTGTCCCAGCTCTGGTATACTGTAACATTTTCCCGGTGTCATTCCACGTGGCACGTTCTCATTTAATGGACTTTCCAGGATACTAAAGAACAGTACTGCACAGTGATGAAGAGCATACACTCAGGAGTTAGAGTGCTAGCATTTCAATACCAGTCTCCACTTTCTAACTTTCAACAAGTTGTATGCCTGATCCCTAATCTGAAATAACATAGTAAGATTATCTACCCTAAAGACTTTTTTTAAAGATGTTATTATTTATTTATTTGCCAGAGAGAGAGAGAGAGAGAGAGAGAGAGAGAGAGCACAAGCAGGGGGAGCAGCAGGCAGAACGAGAAGTAGGCTCCTTGCTGAGCAAGGAGCCCAACGTGGGGCTGCCAAAGGCACAAACTTAATGACTGAGCCATCCAGGCGTCCCTATCCTAAAGACTTTTTGAAGAGGATCAAAATAAGTACAATGCATAGAAGACTGCATTATGTAGAAGGACATGTGGGAGGAGGGATACCTGGGTGGCTCATTCAGTTAGTATCCAACTCTTGATTTTGGCTCAGGTCATGATCTCAGGGTCCTGGGACCTAGTCCCAATTCCAGCTCCACACTCAGCAGGGAGTCAGCCTGTCTCCCTTCCCCTCTGCCCCTACCCCATTGTCCCCCCACCCCACACATGTATGTGTGCTCTCTCTGTAAAATAATTTTTTTACATCAAAAATGGTACAGCTGTTTTAAATATTTTTTTTAATAGAATGACATGTTGGCAATTATTTCTAGACTTTAATACTCTTCTTCAGATCTTCAAATTTTACCTTAAGCATAATCTACACAGAGTGTTTCCTCCTCCTAATATGAGCTGCAAAATGTTGACTATTGTTTTGATTATTCACCCAGATCAGGTATTTCTCTGTTTACTTGACCCTGTAGTGTCCTTGAATTTGAATATTCCATCTTTTATTCTCTCCACCATAAACAACATTCCACGTGGGATATGATAATGGAGGGAACTTTTAAACTTCATTCACTTAGAAAAACACATGCTTTCTCTTCTCTCTCTCCCTTCCTCTCTCACATACACACTTCAACCTTGAACAAAAGTGTCAAACTTCTCCCTAGGAGAGTAACTTTGAAAAGAACATGGAACGGAAAATTTAAAATAGATAGGTCTAAATTTTAATAACCAAAGTGACTGGGATATTTTCAAATCTGCCCTAAAATGATATTAAGTGATGGGAAAAGATGAATCCCTGGAACACAGATGAAAGGAACTTTTTGAAACAATGATTATATTATTATACATCTAACAAATTGAAATTCCTCAACAAACTTATAACTAGTAAATACTTGTAACTTTTTTTAAGTTTTCAGTTGTAATTAGCATAGCATTTATAATAGGGACATGAATATTATACGGTCTGCTCTTTTGCCAATGAGAAAATTTTTTGGATCAATTTGAATAGATTAAGTTTTAGAGATGTGGATGAAATATAATGCCACTTATAATGTTGACTACATTATTTTAGTAATATAAACCTACAATGTAAAATAAACCATTAATATAAAATATTACTTTTTCTCTGTGCAACAGTTTGTTTAAACTCATCAAATGCACCTTTTATATCAACAAGTTTTCATTCCTAAAAATGAATACTTGAGTTATCTAACCCAGTTTCCCAGAGCACATTGCTATTATTTCTCTTTAAGTTGTGGAGGTAACTTTTTGAATAGAGGCATGGATGCTATCACTAGAAGTTTTACCCAAAGCCAAATCTCCCCTATCCAACCCAAAATCTCCACTTACTCAGTCTCTAAAGACATGTTCATAATCATCCAAGCTTTGTGATTGTCACGACAATGTGTTTCCTGTAATAATCACTAAATCAACATTAAATTTCTTTGTCTACTGGGGTTGTTTTAGGGTAATGTGTCTTCTCCAAATTATACTTTGTTATTAACAATAAAGTTATTGATGGTTTATTCTTTAATATTCATAACTTTTTGAGGAATCCTGTATGAGGTACCTTTCACTTTCCTGAGAAAAGTTTGCGGAAGAAAAAAAACACACCTTATATCTAGGTATATCTAGGTATATACAAGATATCTTAGTTCGTCTCAATATTTGATTAGAATAAGGCTCAGGGTATCTGGGTGGCTCAGTCGGCTGAGTGTCCCGATTCCTGGTTTCTGTTCAGGTCATAATCTCAGGGTCCTGAGATCAAGCCCTCTTGCACACTCTCTCTCTCTCTCATAAATAAATAAATAAAATATCTTTTAAAAATAGAATTAAGGCTCTTTAAAAATGCTACTGATATAATCTGGCCAGCAATTTTCTGTCACTTGTCCTTTATTATTTCACTGGCAAAACAGAACAAAACCACTCCCCTTTTAAGAGAACAATACACACACATGCAAAGAGAAAGATATTGAGAGAACAGGATTCATAAAAGATTTTTACTAAATATGTATTTTGGATGTATCAAATATATAAATTAAAGACTGTCTTTTCAAATATTCTTACTGATATAGAATTACATTTAAAATATATGTAACAAAATAAATTTTAAATCTAATATTTGTTGTGTTATCCCAGCAGTACCAATAGTTTATCAATTTTAGAAGCTTAGTATGTCATTATAATTTTTAATTAAATGAAAATATTTTAGAGAAGCTACATAATAAGTTAATCTTCAGGAAATCTATTCTTTTTTCTTTGGAGATAATGCTGCTTTGTGAGATAATTTATTACCTATACAATAGTTGATGAAATCAAAGCAGTAAAAAGTACAAATAAATATAAGAATTTATTAATATATGTTTTTTAAAGATTTTATTTATTTGACAAGGGAGAGAGGGAGAGAGCAGGCACAAGCAGGGGGATCTGCAGAGGGAGAGGGAAGAAGACTTCCTGAGAAGCAGGGGGCCCAATGCAGGGCTCCATCCCAGGACCTGACCTGCGCCAAAAGTAGACACTTAACTGAGCCACCCAGGCACCCCTGGAATTTATTAATGTTTAATTCAATCTTTTAAAATATGAAATCAGAAACAGCAATTGTGCTCACCTCTAATAAAGCAAGTACTTATATATGGAAATGTTTTTAAGTAAATAAAATTAATCTTCTTAACTTGCTAAAGACTTGTTTCTGACAACATGCATATCATAGAGAACGTTCCATGTATGCTTGAGAAGAATGTATTCTGATGCTGTCTGGTGTACATCTGTACATTAGGTCTATTTGGTCTAGTGTTGCTCAGGTCTACTGTTTTTTCATTGATTTTCTTTTTTTTTTAATTTTTTTTTTATTTTTCTTTTTTATTTTTCATTGATTTTCTGTCTGGATGTCCTCTGCACTGTTGAGAGTGGGGTACTGAACTCTGCTACTACTATTACATTTCTGTCTCATTCTCTCTTGAGATTCATCAATGTTTGCTTTACATATTTAGGTCCTCTAATGTTGGGTGCATACAAACTTACAATTTATTTAAATTCATATAAACTTATACTTTATATCTTCCTCATGAATTGACATTTTTATCATTATAAAATGACCTTCTCTCTCGTGTGACAGTTAAGCAAACTTCCTTGCTATCCTAGTAGTCAAATTACTCATTCTAATGAAAAAATAAATATCTTTTTGTTGGTAACAGAATCACCACCAATATTCTTAGTCCATGAAAACTAACCCTAAAGGGACCGTTTCCCCTCAGAGCAAGATGGGAAACCCAACTGAAATACGTGCAATGATGGCCACAGCAACTTTTTTCTAGCCATGTCTCCTGAGGCATGGGAAATAAAAGCAAACATAAAGTATTGGGACTTTATCAAAATAAAAAGCTTCCGCAGTGTGGAACAATCAACAAAACTAAAAGGCAACCTACGGAATGGGAGAAGATATTTACAAAGGACATATCCAATAAAGGGTAATATCCAAAATACATAAAGAACTTCTAAAACTCAACACCCAAAACCAAACAATCCAATTAAAAAATGGGCAGAAGACATGAATAGACATTCTCCAAGGAGACATAAAAATGGTGAACTGACACATGAAAAGATGTTCATCATCACTTACCTTCAGAGAAATGCAAGTAAAAACCATAATGAGATGTCATCTCACAGCTGTCAGAATGGCTAAAATCAAAAACTCAAGAAACAACAGGTGTTGGCGAGGGTGTGGAGAAAAAGGAACCCTCCTGCACTACTGGTGGGAATGCAAACTAGTGTGGCCACTCTAGAAAACATTACAGAGGTTCCTCAAAAATTTAAAACTAGAACTACCCTATAAGCCAGCAATTGCACCACTGAGTATTCATCCAAAAAATACAAAAACGCTAATTCAAAGGGATACATGAGCTCCTATGTTTATAGCAAGAGAAAAGCTAGATAATATCAATTAATGGTAATTGAGATAAAGGTATTCTCAAGCAGTTAGGTTATGGTGGGCGGGTAGTAGTAACATCAATTCCAGACAATAATCTGATAGTCGAAGTAAGTACATTTGTATTCAATAATTTATCCAACTTGTTCCTGACTATATATTTCAGAGAAGTTGCCAGAGAGGTTCAAAAGGAGACACTATGGGCCTGTTAATAGCAGCTTTGTATGCAATATCAGAAGGTTTGAGCAATCTACCTGCCCAACACTGGGGAGAATTGCTCAGTAAAAGGAAGTCGATACATAGTTTAGAATACCATAAAAGAGAAGCAATGGGCTGGATGAACCCAGCAACATGACCAGATCTTAAAAAATGATTTTAATATAGGGGCTCCTGAGTGGCTCAGTCAGCTAAGCATCTGCTTTGGCTCAGGTTATGATCCTGGCGTCCTTGGATCTAGCCCCATATTTGGCTTCCTGCTCAGCGGGGAGTCTGTTTCTCCCTCTCCCCGCTCAGGCTTTCTCACTCATTCTCTCTCTAAAATAAATAAAAAAATTTTTTAAATTCTAAAAAATATCCCAGATTTTAATACAATCTTGAATTGAAAAAAGAAACAAAACGAGATCTATATCACAGTAATATATTTTAAATACAAATACATACACATCAACAACTACATGAGGAAAATTTTAATGCACAGCTGAAAGACTCAAAGAATATGAACAAATAGATAATAGATATATACTGCTTGTACTTGGATGGGACAACTCAAATTGCAAAGAAATATTGAAATCAGGGGGCTTATTGTTGTTAATATCATGGTTATAATTTTGAAATTATATTTGCTTTTGAGCAAATGAATAATACATGTTTGGATGTGAGAATTTTTATTGGAGAAGAGGGATATAAATGTAGGAGGGAAGACGGTGAGAAAAACTTAGTATTGAATTTTAATTATAGCTATCAGTATGAACTCTTATTTTCTAAAATATGTGTATATTTTAGTTCTATTCACAGAAATACCCCAGGAGCGAAGTAGATCCCAGTAGCCTTGAATAAGCCCATATTTCGTAGCCTATGTCCACTCCTCACCAGAAAAAAACCAGGGCTCCTAGGATTAATTCCAGGTCTGGGACAGAGAAAGTACAAATGAAACAGGTGAATAAGTATTGCAACTTGTTGAATCAGAAAGCCAGAAAATGCTTAAAGAGATAATGGGGTCATATCAAAAACACACAGGAGTCACCTGAAGGGATTCCACATTCCAAAGTTAGCTCAATTTGGTCATGAAGAAGAAAAATTATTGCAAGGGATTTTGACAGACTGAATTAAGAAAAACAAACAACAACAACAATGGATCAGAAGAGGAAGGGATAGAGAAAGTGAAAGCTCTTCTTGAATGCTTGGAATATAGTTAGAAAGTAATTGTCTTGCAACTCCCAAGGTAATGAGAGATTGAAGGATCATAGACAAAAGACACAACATGGTAACAGCTGTAAATCTAAGTTCTTCATTTTACTCATCTTTCAGCATTTCTGTAGCTTTGTAAATTTTACAAATAAAACAAATTCTAAAAAGATACACAAGGAATGCTGCCACATTTTTCAAGAACACATGCAAATAATACAAGGCTACAGGTCAAACAATGTATAATTGTTTATGGTGGGACTGGGAAACAGGAATAATGAAACAGGAAAAAGAGACAGTATTACACTGTAATCTGAAATGACAGTATGAGGATTCCATTTCACTAGTGGAAAACAAACAAAAATAACCAAAGAAAAAAATGAATCATTATTTTAAGATCGATCTAGCCCCTAAAAAAACTGTTTCACTTTAAATGTTTCTTTTTTCATCTTTTATCAAATCTAAGCTCTGTTTATAATTTTGGTAGATGAAATATCACAGAATAATATCTTCTTCTGTGTGGACCAGCACTATAATACCTATGTGTTCAGATATACAACTGCGTAGTAAATGCCCTTTGCATTTTTATTACTTACAACACAGACTTTCAGCAATGGATTGTGAGCTGGAATGATCCGAATAGAGAAGAATCCTTATCAATTGGTATCATTGGTATTCATTTACTCAGAGAGATTTTTGAAATCTCATCATTATCTCCAACCTTTTAAATTTTACACTTCTTTCCAGAATAAATATAATCACTTGATGGGGTAATCACATGGATATTTGCATATTAAAAGCATCTACTTAATTATATTTTGACTACCAAACCTGCCCCCAATAGGAGATTGAAAACATCAAAATAAAGTGATATCAGATCATCAAAGCAAGCAGCCGATCAGCAGGACGTCCAGACATCAGTAACAAGGTAATTCCCAGCGAGACAGAATATGTTAGCACTTCTTAATTCTAGTATCAACAGAATCACACTAGTTTTTTTCTTTTTTATGCAAAACAGAATAAAGAGTTTCAAATTAAAAGTGCCTGCATACGTAAACTGGTTAAAAGAACAGATTTCTGTGGAATTTATACACTGTGGCATCACTACAATGAGGTTCCATCGGGTTCTAGGATTCTAAAATTTAGGAAAGACTTTGAGACGACAAAGAAGGATGGGGAGGGGGGCAGTGAGAATACAGTACACCGGCTGAGCCAGCACTCAATCACTGGTCATTCTCACTTTATAGGCATCCTTTCTTGAAGTTCCCAGCACCCGAAAAGGACAGTGAAAGGAGACCCTAACTGAAACGGTGGTCTGCGGCTCTCAGCCCTGAAATACCAACTTCAGTAATCTGGACCCTCACCCAGGATTGTTTCCACATAGGGTAAACCCTATTTTGCCTCAGAAATCCATTGATCCTGAAGTTCCTGGAGCCTAAGCTTCAGAACCCCTGTTACAGGTGCACTTTTATGAGTACAAAATGTATACAGTTTTGCTTTTCTTTTTTTTAATGACCATAGAATGTATTGTTTCAGGGGTACAGCTGTATATCATTTTTCTTAAAGACAGCACCAAAACCGCATCCGCTTGTGGAGACATAAAGCTCGGATCTGTTCAAGTAATTCAGCAGGAGACCTTTAAACTCATGTGGCTCGAAGGCCATCACGGCCTACACAGCAAAGCGAAATCTAAGCCTATACATGCCTCAAGGTTATGAAAGCAGAACGCTAAGGCCAACCAACACAAGAGCAGTCAAAACGTCCTTACTTGGCTTCTGCTTTTTCTCTACAAAGGCCTCTCCCTGAGCTCCTGCGGGTGGAGATCCTGGTCACGCCCAGACTGGAGCTGCCCGATGCAAGTCAATTTTTGCTCAGATAAACTCTTAACATTTTTAATCTGCCTCAGTTTCTCTTTTAGCAGTTCTGTCACAAGACGGTATCGCAGGAAGCCCCCAGCAGCCCCCCAGGCGAAAGGAGCGAGCCCCCAGCCCACGCGTACCTGCTGAGGCCCTGGAGCTCGCTGCGGCTTTCCCGCGGCCGCTGGAGGTGGGGGTGGGGGTGGCGGGAAGCCCCTCGGGGACCCTGGCTCCTCAGCTTCCCCGTCAGGAACCCCCACCCTTGCAGCTTTTGCTTCTCCCGACGGGCTCCGAAACCCGCCAGAGTCTCGGATTTACAGAACGGACCGGGTCCAGCGGGCGGATTGGGTCCAACTTAGAAATCGGTCCGGGTCTGGGATCTGACTCTGTCCCGGGTCTGACGGTCCGACTTCAAAACCGGACCGGGTCCAGGGTCAGCCTGGGTCCGGCTTAGAAACCGGGCTGGGTCTCGTGGGCGGCCTGAGGGAAATAAAATCTTGCCTCAAGGCTGAACCAGTTCGTTAACCCACCTTGAGTTCCGTGCGCACAGCGGAGAACTTTGAACCAGCTTATTGGATCCACGCGTGTCCCCGTCGGAGGTGCCCCAGTGAGGAAGGGGCCCCAAGCAGCTCTCACCACAAAGGATGGAGGGGAAATTATCTGTCGTCCTCCACAGTGTCTGGTGCCCAGGATGGGACCTGCTGGGACGCCCGACCTGCTCCGGAGCCTGCAGACAGATCCTGGGAGAACTGGCAGAAACGGGCAAAGGGTAAGAATTTTTGCTGGGGTTGGGGCGGGAGATGAGGGGGATTGTTAGAATCAGATCTTTGAATTGTGACTTGTGAATTTGCCTTCAGGTACCCATTGGTGATCAATTCTTTGTCTCCTAGAAACAGCTATTGCTTTCTTATTTGTCTTGTTTGGTGCTCTGAGAACTTGGCTTGGCATTTGTCAGTTTGTGGGCCCTCAAAATGTGGCTGGGCAGAATTGCGGGTTTCAACCCATTTGCAGCTACGGTCCTACTGACTGTGTCAGCTCTCAAGGGGGCAGTTATCGGAGTCTTTCTTGTCCTTAACCTTCAGGAGTGGCTCTGGATTTTGAGAGGGTGCACCATTTTGGAGGAAATCCCTCTTGTGTCCATGGGGTCATTCACTACTGCCAGGAATATTTACTGTTTCTTCTGGCATAAACCTGACGAGATATTTGAAAGGATTTTTTTTTTTTTTTAAGTATAGGCATGCATACCTCGGAGATACTGTCCATTCAGTTCCCGACCACCCCAATAAAGCAAATACCGCAGTAAAGCTAATCAAATGATTTTTTTTGGTTTCCCAGTGCATACAAAAGTTATGTTTACACTCCACTGTAGTCCAGTAAATGTGCAATAGCATGATATCTAAAAAATCAATGTACGTACCTGATTATAATAATATTTTATTGCTAAAAAATGTGAGCCATCATCTGAGCTTTCTGTGAGTCATAGTCTTTTTGCTGGTGGAAGGTCTTGCCACAATATTGACTGATCAGGGTGGTGGTTGCTGAAGGTTGGGGTGGCGGTGGCAATTTCTTAAAATAAGAAAATGAAATTTGCTCTATTGATCAACTCTTCCTTTCACAAACAATTTCTCTGCAGCATGCAATGCTGTTTGATAGCATTTTACCCACGGTAGAACTACTTTCAGAATTACAGTCAATTTTCTCAAACCTTGCTGCTGCTTTATTAACTAAGTTTATGTAATATTTTAAATCCTTTGTTGTCATTTCAACAACCTTCACAGCATTTTCACCAGGAATAGATTTCATCTAAGAGATCACTTTCTTGCTCATCTGTAAGAAGCAACTCCTCAATTGTTCAAATTTTATCATCAGCTCGTAGCAATTCGGTCCCATCTTCAGGTTCCACTTCTAATTCTAGTCTTGCTATTCCCACCACATCTGCAGTTATGTCCTCCACTGGAGTCTTGAAATTCTCAAGGTCATCCATGAGAGTGGGAATAAACTTCTTCAAAATTCGTGATAATGTTGATATTTGGACCACTTCCCATGAATCCTGAATGTTCTTAATGGCATCTAAAATAGTGTATCCTTTCCAGAAGTTTTCAAATTTACTTTTCCCAGGTCTATAAGAGGAATCACTATCTATGGCAGATATAGCTTTATGAAATGCATTTCTTAAGTAAGACTTGAAAGTCAAAATGACTCCTTGATCCATGGGCTGCAGAACAGATGTTGTGTGAGCAGGCATGAAAACAATATGAGTCTGATATCTCCATCAGAATTCTCGGGTGACCAGGTGAATTGTCAGCGAACAGTAATATTTTGAAAGGAATCTTTTTTTCTGAGCAATAGGTCTAACAGTGGGCTTAAAATATTCAGTAAACCATGTTGTAAATAGAGGTGCTGCCATCCAGCACAGTAAATGAGATTGGCTTCAACTATATCAATAATTTGCTGATTTGCTTTCACCTTTTCTCTATAAAAGCCTCTCCCTGTTGGTACTAACCCACTTCCAATTTGGCGCTGCCTGATTCAAACTGATTTTTGCTCAAATAAGCTTTTAAAATTGTTAATATGCTTTAGTTTATCTTTTAACAATTTATCTATGTGCCCTTTTTCTCAAAAACCAAGATAGTCACCCAACAATAAAACTTGCTACCCCCATCACAATAAATTTCCTAACCACATCTGCAGTTGAGCTTTACATAAGTGTTAGGAGGGATAGACTGACATTTCAAACACTTTAAGGTAGACAATGTACCAAATTTACTGAGATAAAGATTTCAAAAATTGTATAGGATCAGTTAACAAAAAAAAAAAAAATGTTATCAAATTCCAGGGATGGGGATAGCAATAGCTATTTCATTTAAGTTGTGAGGATTAAATGAGTTAATATATTAACAGTATTTAAAGAACAACCTGTTACATAGAAAAGCAATTAATACCTATTAAGTATTTTTAATCATTGTGTTTGTGTTATGGCTCTTTTTGAGTTCCTTAGTATCTTGTACAGGCAAACAAATTCGCTTTGATGAAGTAGTTTGCAGAAACATAAATATATATATATATTGAAGTGCAGCAAAATGATCCTATAGGAATGCAGGCAGGATGGCTTCTAATAAGGAAAATAGAGGACAAATACATCAGTCTTGAGAGGGAGACAGCAGTTGAATGCTCCGTTTGGAGAAGTATGAAGCATAAAAAGAAACATAAAAAAAGATTTAAAAATAAATATAGTAACAGTAAAAGCAATAACAATGAAAACACTACAAAACAAAACAATGCAAGTAAGAGCTATATTGTCAGTGAATATATAGAAAATAGTAGAGGAATTCTAAGAGTGGAGTTACATTGAGGTTTTGAACCTAAGTACTAAAAAAGGGTCATTTTTGTTAAAATAGGCATCCAGAGATTGATTTTAGAGGGACAGTGAATTGTAGGTGGTGGTATAGTGATTAGAAGGGTGCCTTCCAACCATGAAATTTAAGGAGATTTCTATGGGGAGGTATAGATGCAAGTTAAACTGTTTTTAAACAGTAAGGAAAGGCATGGGCCATGGGGCAGGAATTTTGGCAGTGAAAAGGAAATAAAACTATTACCCCAGCCATGATTTTATTTAATCTTAATAAAGTCTCTTGCAATACTTTTCCAAATCTGTCTCCCATACTCTAGGCTCTTCCCATTTGAATCTGTTCTAAACACTTCATCTTAGGAATCTTTTCAATATGATGATCATATAGTAACACTCCCTTTCTCAAACATATTGGTGACTTCATTGTGATGTTTAAATTATGTAAAAGTTTTCAGACTAGTCTTCAGGGTCCTCCAACATACAAAGTAAAATTACTTCCCATTTATTCTCTGACTGTTCCCCAAAGTATCTGTGCCACTGCAAAATTATCATATTTACTATTTTGCAAATATGCCTGAATTTTCAAGCTTCTATACTTTCATGGTCTTTCTTCCCCTTAGTTCAGAGTAAGGTTTCCACATCCATATTTTGGATTCTTATATACACTCCCACACCATTCCAAGAGCTGCCTTCTTCATCAAACCTTTCCTGATTGCTATGGACCGAAATGTGTTCTCCACATATTCACATGTAGAAGCCCTGATCTCCAACGTGACTGTATTTGGAGATAGGGTTTTTAGGAGATACTTAAGGTTAAATGAGGTCATTTGTCAGAACTCGAATCCAATAGGACTCCTAGCTTTAGAGATACAGAGAGAGAGAGAGAGAGAGAGAGAGATTTTTGCAAGCACTCAGAGGAAAGACCATGTGAGTTCAAAGAAGGCATCTGCAAACCAGGAAAAGAGATCTCATCAGAAAGTTGGTTTGGCTAGAAAATGAATCTTGGACTTTTCAGTCTCAAGAACTGTGAAAAAATACTGTTTCTGTTGTTTAAGCCCCCCAGTCTACAGTGTTTTGTTAAGCTCCCCAGTCTGACTTGACTAATACATTGATCCAAAATGAAATATCATCACTCACTTTTTTCGTCCATGTACAGAACTCATTTTTGCTAAACTGTGTAATTATTATAGTGTGAAGAGCATTGTATCTACTGTCACAGCTGTCTTATCACAGATATTGGGATAAAAATCATGGAAGGGAAGAAATATAAAATTTGTTTTTGTATACTCCATCTACATTATACACTGCACATTCACCATATAATTATTATATTGAATTGAAGTTATAAAAATTCTATGACTCTAACCAAGTCAGGTCCTATTAATAAAATTACTAAATATGTATGAATTGATGAAGCAGTCTTCTCTCTCAGAAGTTAAGAGTGAATGCTGGAGCCTAATATTCTAAAAGTACTATTCTTTAAAATCTTTATGTTGCATACCATACACACACATCTGAAAATCTATATGGATATTAAAAACAACTGCCAACTAATGTATATGAAACTGTATGAAACTAGAAACATGACTTTCTTCCTGGACCACATTTTACAGTTCTAAAACTAAAAGGAGTAGAATATGATCTCCAAGGCTCTGGATAATTTTCACCTTTGGGTCCATAGATTTGAGATGAAGAGACATGCCAACCAGTTTGTGATGTTTTCACTATAGCACTTTCTTGCAGCTACAGTCTTATCAATGGAGTGGCTAGGGCTCTTTGATTTGCCACTGTTTGGACTCTGATTAGAAATCATTTGCAAGACTGTGTGATTAAATGAACACGAAGTAAATATAGGAATCTTCAAGGGGCACCTGGTGGCTTAGTTGGTTAAGTGTACGACTCTTGATTTCCACTCATGTTGTGATCTCAGGGCTGTGAGATCAAGCCTCACGTTAGGCTCCATGCCCAGTGAGGAGTCTGCTTGAGATTTTCTCTCCCCTTCTCCCTCAGCCCCTTCCCCCGCTCACACATGCTCACTCTCTCTCTCTCTAAAACAAATAAATAAATCTTAAGGAAAAAAAGAATCTTCGAAGTACATGAATCATACTGTTGGTGTGAGCTATTGCTTTGCATTGGGTGCTTTAATACGCTGTTGGCCTTCACTACAATCCTATTATGTTGGTACTAGAACCTTATTCAGAGATGAGACCACTAAAGTACAGAGCAATGGAGTTAAATTTCTCAAGATTTTGTATCTAGATATATATACATATATAATATTATGTGATTATTATATATTATACATTACATGTTTTATTATATAAACTATCATTATAACATTAATATAGTATATATTTATGTAGTATATAGTTATGTACTATATTACTACTTTATCATATATTATATGATTATATTTATAAATATTACATAATATGAAATGTAATATAATGTGGTACATATATATATGTAGTTAAAGAAGGGATGGGTGCCCTAAAACCTGTGCTGCTTTCAATATCCTGTACTGACTAAAGCTTTAAAACAGTGTTTATTTTTTATTTAAAAATTATAAAGAAATTAGAGGAGAAATAATCATTTGAAAACAGATATTACTATAAGCTATTATTGATGTCTATAATGAGAAATACAAAGAAAAATACAAATAAAGTGCCTCGTGCTATGCTATGTATTAAAATCTCTTATCTTAGGTTAACTCTTTTCATTTTGGCTTTTTGATATGTATTGTATATTTCCCCATAAGGAATAAACTGAATTCCACATATCTTTAATTTAATCTTGAATCCTGACATATTATATTGAATTTTATTTGCTTCTTAGTAGTGTACGGTATGAGTTTGGCCCATCAAATTATGAAATTCAGGTTTTTTTTCCTTCCAGGTAATGGAAAATTTTTAAATGACATTTCGGTTCAGTATATTACATTTGGTAGGGTGTCATAGATAAGAGTAGAAAAAGTGAAAATCTAAGTATTTACATTTTTTAAAACCAAGTTCACTGTTTAATCTCTGTAACCTCTAGGGGTTTTTTCTTTTCTTTTCTTTTTTTCTGGCTAAATTAAAAAAAAATTCTTAAGCTTCTTCTGCACACATTAAGTTGACTATTTTAAGGTGATAAGCATTTCATATATTAGACATTTAGCATAGCTAAAAACCAACACTTTGAAAAAATGGACTGAGGGGTTTGCCTACCAATTAAAATTTATTGCACTAAATTTAATGCCAAAAGTTGAGATGTAATTAGCTCAGAGCATAAAGCTGTGAAAGAAACCTGTCAATACCCACCCACTCCTTCCTCCTACCTCCACTCCAGTTATGTTCTGATCTCTCATTTTTAACTTCTTTGCAACTTCCTACACTTTCCTACTTACCATGCAAGATCCACATCTATTAAATTCACCCATGTATCCTTCCAACTTCTCAGTCCTTCCTTTAACTAACTAATTACTCCACTCTGACCAACTCTTCTTCATGGACTACCAGCCACATGGATGGATGACGGTAGAAAATCTCCCCAGCCTGCAGTTAGTGCCATATATGCCTCCATCCACAGAATTAGAGAACTCTTGATGGTCACACGGAGTTCTGACAATCCTCCATTTCATAAATGTTGGCAATCCAAATTTAGTTTATCTCAGTCTCTAAAACTTTGGAAATACAGAGGTATGCAAAGCTTAGTATTCTGAGGACAAACAACATTTACTGTCTGTCAGCATCACGCAGGTGTCGGGAAATTCCACTGACCAACCTCGCCCAGCCTGCTTTGTCTCTTGCCCACATCTCTGCATTTTCCCCTTGTCTTCTGCTCCCAGTTGATCGTCCCTCAGTTCCTCACACTACTGCCACAGGTGTCTTCCAGAAACCCCTCTTTGCATATGCTAATCTCCAGCTCTAGAACTTCATGCTCTATTACTACCTATAAAATATAGTTAAAACCGGTAAAGTTGATGCTCAGAACTTTCTCTTGATCAAGTCACAAGTAATTTGCTAAACTACTATTATTCACCTGCAAGAAATCTGGATACTTCTGAACTGGTCTTTTAGCAAACATTTAAACAATGTTACATATTTTTCCAGGCCTTCAAAATTGTTCTTCCTTAAATAACCTTTCTCCTTATCTACACCCACCCTTCCTTTAAATCCAAACCAATTTTTTGCAGTGAAGGTTATGACCATCATTTTTAGTGCTATCTTCCTTGTCGAACTCCTATATTCTTATTGCCTGCCTTGTCATTTGGCTTTTAGTAATGCTATCTCATAATATTGATTTGTATATATATTTTTTCTCTTACGGCTATAAACGTGTTGGGGTTAGAGACTGTTCTCAATAAATTTATGGCAATTGTGATAGAGAAATTAAGGTAATTCAGGCATATATATAATCAAGGAATTTGGGAATTAGCTTCAAAATAACCATTCAGTCAACTAACCAATATTTATTGCCTACTTTGTTTATGAGACATGTTACTTTGCAGAGATTTTTAAAAATGCACAGACAGTAGTCTTTGCTTTCTTCTCAAGAGATTATTAGTGTAATCTAAATAACATACGGGAGTATAAAATACTTCAAACAAATGCAGCTGACCATAGGATTCTACAAAGAAAGAATACTGTACCTTGCACTTCACTTCGACCTTTGGTATACAGTGCATGCCAATGTCTCTTTCCATGATAGGTGTCTCTTTGAGATACAAGGAATCTGAAACAACATTTAAATGAAGGAGAAAGGACATTACAATCTTTCTGAGGCATATCTTCAATGAATGATCCATGCAGACTGTTGGAGATACAGCCAGGTGCTCAGAAATAAAATATGAAATCTTGCATCCTAGGGGAGTACACCCATGTCAATAAACTCTTTTGTTTTAATATTAGATTGAATTTTACTTAATATAATACCTTTAGAATCTGTGCTCATTTATATGTCCATGACTCCGCATTGGCAAGATCCTGCACCTATTTCAATGTATAAGCTATCTCCTTCCTTACCAGATCCTATAGATCGAGACGATTGTGGCATCTCCATGGAGGTAATGTAGTGTGAGGGAGGGAAGGATTTAGCTTGGAATTAAGTGCCGTCCTTTCATGAAATTGCTGTCCAAATGTAACCGTTGCAGGAGAGTGGTACATGGCTTTCTCTATAGCAAGGAGGATTTGAAAATTTTGGGAGTTCAGAGTTTTCATTTGTACTTGTCTCTTCCTACTTTCCCCATATCATGATTTAGGCTCCCACTATTGGCCCACCAAGGCCCCTAATACCGTCAGCATGGAGGCCTGGCGACCTTGTACGGCGGTTGGTACCAAAGCTCTGTAACAGTTTGGTCAGGCCATGAGCCTGGGGCTCAGGCATAACTTCCCTGCAGCTACATGTAAACAACAAGCCGCCATAGAAGACCTCTGCTTTTCCTCTTTTGCTTCCTATTTCCTTCTGTGTACAGGGAAGTTTTAGAATGTCAATTTTTTTCTTTTCTCTTTGTGCTCTTCGGAGAGCCATGAGATGCACCCCAACACACTGCACGGTGATATCATTACATACGAAATAAACTCCACGGCTATTTCTCTTCACTGTTGCTTCCACCCATGCTCCACCCCGTGTCATCAACAGTTTGAGCAATTACTGACACTATCAAATGACTTATTAACATTGTCTCCTTTTTCGTGGCAAGTTATACACTAGCTAATGCTCATCAATGGTTTGTGCAACTCGATTGCAAAATTCCACTTTGTGATTCCCACCCTACCCAGTTAAGGTCATTCTTAATACTTATTTTATCAGTGAGGGTTCCAGCAGAAGGTATATGTCAACACAAGATTAGTGATTAACAGCAGTTTAATGCAGTGACTTTATCATAAAAGTGTAAAGGGAGTTAAGAGAAACCAATAACATGAAGCATCCCAAGGCTAGCGACATAAGAAGCTGTTACCTAGGACTGAATGGGCAAAGGACTGAACTCACTTGACTTCAGCAAGACCCAAGTGGGCCATCTGATGGGAGCCATGGGATTTGGTTTGGCATTAAGGCAACTGTTAGGAGTAAATACCCTGATCCCCCTTTCCCAATGCACTCCAACCTCTGCCCATTTGTTCCTGTGGCCAAATCCTAAAGGAACCATGGGGCAGGGAACCTGTGCTAATGTGGTCCATAAAACCCAATCTTTTGATTCACAGAGAAGCTCAGAGAAGGTTGATCTGTAGCTGCATGGGAAAATGAGGGAAAAAAGTGTACATCAGAATTTTGTACACCAATGGAACGCTGATGTTTTCTTTTAAAATAACTTTCAGTAGTCATTTAGCTATACAATAGTTAGAATATATTTTTGTCCTTTTAAGGTTAAACTCTAACTCTGTGACCTACTAAGTGGATATAAGCATCACTTTTTGTAAAAAGGAATTCCCGACCAAGGTAAATTCTGCACTTGAAGAGAAAGCTCCAGGATCATGAGTAGGTGACTAAATAATTGGGAAGCAATGAAAAAAATAAAATGGTATCTAAGACTGGATTCCACATTTAAGGAGCATGCCATTTATAAAGCAAAATGATGTAGAATCATGTTTCTCTGATATAAACAACACCCTTTGAAAGTGAATGACTGTAAGGTACTTAAAGTCATGAAAGCCTGGGTGCCAAGGAGTTCAGATCTGGACCTCATTCACTGTAGCAGCACTGGGAGCCCATGCAAGTGGGCCTGTGATTAAAGCTGAGAAGAGTGAAGTGCCAGGAAGGGAAGAGTAAAAACCAGGGACAACGCATTTACTAAGGACTGGATTAATTTCTGTCCTACTTAGGTGGAAGATGCTAACCCTCCATGCTAATAACCCTTCTGGCTATTATATAATGCGATAACAGCCCTTTGGTTGGTTATGGCAATATAAGCTGCAGATTAATCAGTATATATTTAAAAAATCAAGTGCAAAGAAAGTAGAAATGGGCCATTCACAATACACCTCGCTGAGATGCTAGGACAGGAAGTCATTAATGTCACTACTCTATAAAAAATGTAAAATTTCAAAACAAGTGCCAAAAAGAAGACATTTCTTCCCTCCATTTCCATAAATTAGTATGTGCTTTCTGATAATTTTTAAAATATTTGAATTTCATATAGGTTTATTCCTAGAGCCAGTCTACATAGATTTGTGTCTCAGCTCCAACACTGACAAATGGGTGCAATTGAGCAATTCATTTAATAGTTCAGTACCTCAGTTTATTCACCTGGAAATGGACTAATAATAGCACCCACCCAAGAGTGTTATTGTGTGAATAATGTGAGCATGAAAGGGTCTAAGTTAGAAGAGAACCCACGAAAGAACAAGTACTGTATGTGTTAGCAATTTTTACTATGACGTACAAATGCAGTAGATTCAAAAGCAAACAAATATGAGTCTATGACTATAACTTAGGATAAAAGGAGGTGAACAGAAGGGCAAAATGCAGCAGTAATATTTACTGAAGTCTATACTTATTTCTATTGGAAAAGAGTAAAAATTTATAAATGATATGAAGAAAAACTATATGAATGACATGAAACAATGCATTTTAAAGGTTAGTAGTGAATAACAAATCTAGTGTCTACTCTGAATATTTAGTACAAATTCAAAACATATCAGTTAGTGCTAATGGCTGACACTGACAAAGGTTCAGAAAAAA
>CM052889.1:7484116-7533867 GCA_028534135.1 Potos flavus | reverse complement strand
TTTTCTAAACGGAAGCTATGCTGTGGCCACTCCCACAGCTGCAAGGTGCAGGTATGATGCCGAGATTCCGAGATGGACCATCACCCGTCATGGGCAGCTGTCCAGACACAGCCAAGAGTGAGCTAAGAGTGGCACTAAGAATGAGAATCTATGGAGAGGCTTCCACAAGTCCAGTCTATGCTCTAGGAAAACAAGGGAGTGTGTGGCATGCCCTGGTGTGGAGGAGATTGTTCATACTCAAGCCACTCCGGAAAGGGCCGGACTCTCAGAACCTAGTCTTTTCAATCCAGAAAGTGCAGTCACCCCTCCATGATTTTACTAAGGCAAGTTTTTGGGCCAGTCTGATATTCTTGGGCAATTAGTCTGCAGTAGTGCCATAGACAGTCTAACTTTTCACTGAAGTTCCACCTTTAAAGTCACCTCTGTAGTAATAGAGCAACACCCTTGTGCACTCATTTTTTGACCATTTTAACCATTTGTGAGCGTACAGTTCAGTAGTGTTAAATATGTTCACATTGTTGTGAAACAGATCTTCAGACCTTTTTCATCCTGCAAATCTGAAATTTTTTGCCCATTAAACGACATGGCCCCGTTTTCCTCTCCCCCCAGTCCCTGGTGACCCCCATTCTACTTTCCAATTCTGTGTATTTGAGTAACTTTAAATACCTCATTTAAGTAGAATCTTAGAGTATTTGTCTTATTATGGTTGACTTATTTCTCTCATAATAATGTCCTCAAGGAGGTTCATCCACGTTGTAGCATATGACTCAGGGTGAAGACTATTCCATTGTATGTATATACTACATTTTGCTTATCTATTCCTCCATCAATAGACATTTGGGTTGTTTCCACCTCTTGGCTATTGTGAGTAGTGCTGCTATGAACATGGAGGTACAAATATCTTTTTGAGACCCTGCTTTTAATTCTTTGGTACATACCCCAAAATGGGGTTGTTGGATCATTTGGTAGTTTTAATTTTTTGAGGAAATTCCATAACTATTTTCCCTCTTGGTTGCACCATTTTACAGTCCCACTAAGTGGGCACCTGGATTCCAATTTCTCCACATCCTCACAAACACTTGTTATTTTCTATTTGTTGTTTTATGGTAGCCATTCTCATAGGTATAAGATGATATCTCATTGTGGTTTTGATTTGCATTTCTCTGATGATTAGTGATGTTGAGCATCTTTGTTGACCACCTGCATATCGTCTTTGGAGAAATGTCTATTCAAATTCTTTATCCATTTTTAATCAGATTATTTGCTTTTTTTTAATACTGAGTTGTTTGAGTTCCTTATGTATTTCAGATACTAACCCTTTATCAGAGATATGATTTGTAAATATTTCCTTTGATTCCATAGTTTGCTTTTCACTCTATTCATTATGTCCTTTTATGTGCACAAGTTTTTAATTTTGATGTGGTCCTGTTTGTCTCTTTTTGCAGTTCCCCTCTGTGCTTTTATGTCACATTTAAGAAATTATTACCAAGTTCATGTCATGAAGCTTTCTCCTATATTTCCTTTGAGGAGTTTTAGGGTTTTATGTCTTCTGTTTACATCTTCTTTGGGTTAATTTTTGTATATGGCATAAAATAAGGATCCAACTTCACTCTTTGGCATGTGGGTATCCAGTTTTCTCAGAATCATTTTGAAATCAGGAAGTGTGAGCCCTCCAATTTTGTTCTTCTTTTCAAAATTGTTTTGGCTAGTGGCACCTGGGTGGCTCAGTCAGTTAAATGTCCTACTCTTGGTTTCAGCTCAGGTCATGATCTCAGGGTCATGAGATCAAGCCCTGAGTTGGACTCTGCACTCAGCATGGAGTCTGCTTGAGATTCTCTCTCTTCTTTTTTGCGCTGCTCCTCCCCCTACTCGTATGTGTGCACTCTTTTTCTCTCTGTCTGTCTAAAATAAATAAATAAATCTTTAAAAAAAATCATTTTGGCTATTTGAGGCTCTATGAGATTCCATATGAATTTTAGGATGAAATTTTATGTTTGCAAAAAATGCCTTTTGGATTTTAACAGATCACATTGAATCTGTAGATTACTTTGTGCAATATGGACATCTTAACAGTAAGGTTTTCCAATCCATGAACACGGGATGCTTTCTACTTTGTGTGTGTGTCTTCTTTAGTGTCTTTAGGCAGCATTTTACACTTTTCAGCGTACAAGTCCTTCACCTCTTTGGTTATGGTTATTCCTGGTACTTCACTAATTTTGGTGGTATTATAAATGGTATTGCTTTCTTAATTTCTTTTTTTATTGTTCATTGTTACTGTATAGAAAGCTGATTTTTTTAATGTTTATTTTGTATCCTACTATTTTCCTGAATTTGTTAATTAACAAATCTAACAGATTTTTTAAAAGAATCCTTAGGATTTTCTATATATAATATCATGTCATCTGCAAACAGAAATGATTTTATTTTATGTCTTCCTTTCTAATTTGGATGCTTTATATTACTTTTTCTTGCCTAATTGCTCTGGCTAAGATTTCTAGTGTTATGTCAAATAGAAGTGGCAAGAGTGAGCATCCTTTCCCTGTACCAGACCTTTGGGGGAAAGCATTTGGACTTTCACTGTTGTGGATGATATTAGCTATGTGCTTTTCATATGTGATCTTGATTATTTTGAGGTAGTTTCCTCCTATTCCTAGTCTGTTGAGAGTTTTTATCATGAAAGTGTGTAAATTTAGCTAAATGGTTTTTTGGTATCAATTTAGATGATTATGTAGTTTTATACTTCATTGTGTTAATGTGGTGCTTACATTAATTGATGTTTGAATCATTCTTGGATTCCAGGAATGAATCCTATTTGGTCATGGTATATAATCTTTTTAATGTGCTGTTGATATCAGCTTGTTATTTTTTTGAGGACTTTTCATCAATATTCATCATGGATACAGGTCTGTAGTTTTCTTGTCTTTGTCTAACTTTAGAATGAGCTTAGAAGTCTTCCCTTCTCTCCAGTTGCTTTTGTTTTTTGTTTTACTGTCTGTTTGTTTTTGAAGAATTTCAGCAGGATTAGTACTAATTCTTCTTCAAAGGTTCGATAGACTTTTCCAGTGAAACCAATTTGGTCCTGGACTTTCTTTGTTGGGAAGTTTTTGATTTCTGATTCAGTCTCCTCGTTTGTTATTGATGTGTCTGGGCTTTCTGTTTATGAATCAATCTTTGTAGGTTGTGTGTTTTTAGGAATGTATCTATTCCTTCTAAATTGTCCAATTTGTTGGTGTACAGTTGTTAATAGAATCTCGTATATATATATTTTTTTATTTCTATGACATTTGTTGTAATGTCCTCTCTTCCATTTTTGATTTTAGTTGAGTTTTCTCTCTTTTTTTATTAGGTATGTTAGCTAAGGGTTTTTCAATTTTGTTGATCTTTTCAACAAACCAACTCTTAGTTTCATTGATTTTTTTTTCTGTTTTTTTTCTATTCTCTATTTGATTTAGTTCCGCTGTAAAATCTTTGTTATTCCTTTCCTTCTGTTAGCTTTGATTTTCATTTGTTCTTACATTTCCAATTTCTGGAGATGTAAAGTTAGTTTGTTAATTTGAGATCTTTCTTCTTTTTTAATGTATGTATTTATAGCTATAAACTTCCCTCTTAGTACTGCTTTGTGTACCCGACTTTCAGGCTGTAACTTTAACCCGCGTTGTAACTTTAACCAATATTAAGCACCTTATAAAGTGTTTCTATTTATTCTCCTTTTTTTTCCCACACTGGATCCTCATTTTTTGTGTGATAAGTATGAATTGAATGCCTCTTCTGTGCCAAGCACTGTATTGTAGCTAGTGGACATCACAGACAAACAAAAGAGCCGTTATCACAGTATAATAAAGACTTTAGGGAAGTAGTATATGGTGAGAAGAGAATATGATGAGCTCTGTATCAACTAGATGTTTTTTCTCCAAGCAACAAATCTAAGTCATTTTGACTGACAAATAAGGACATGTGATATATTATATAACTGAAAGTTCAGAGGAATGGCAAGCATCATGACTTTCTTAATCTTACAATTCTATCTTCCTTTCTCTGTGATTCTCCCAGTCTGTTCTCCTTTGTATTTTGGGTTCATGTTCTGACTGGTAACAAGGAAGCTACAGCAGTTATGGGGCACACATTCAAAAGAAACAATGTCTAAAGGAAGCAGAGAAAATATTGCTGGCCAAAAGGATGAGATTAACATTCCTTATAAATGGACTTCAACAAAGTTCTCAAGAAACACTGCTTACAACTGTATGTAATATACTCGTATTTTCTATTCTATTTCACTTTTTAAACAATTCTGGTCACCACAAAATAAATTTATTTAATGACTGACCTATGGAGCACTCTCTACGAGGTGAACAATTGCTTAGCTCTATCAAGGTCCACCCCCAGAGCTAGATACAGTCCCCAGAACTGCCCGGTGTTAGAGGTTGATAGCAAGATTTCAGGAAGGAGGACATTACAATGCCTGCCATAGGCTCCTAACCCAAACCTGACAGGTTGTGGTGGGAGGTGAAGGTATTTGAAGCAGAGTAACATTCAGAGAAGTTAAAAGTTCATTATGGCCACAACATAGAACAGGAGATCAAAAGTTTGAAGATGGGCGTTGAAAGGAATTTTAAGCAGTTGGGACTTCTCCTAAAGCAAAAGGAAGTCATTAAAGATTTTAAAGCTGAGTGATAATAATAGAAAGGAAGATAATTCAAGGTGTAGAGTAAAAAATGTGTTAGAAAAGTATGCCATGTAGCTGAGCTCGTGGTGGGATCCACAGGGGATGGGTATATGGACAAAGAGATTGAAAGGGTTAAAGAGGGATTCTCAGAATCTGTGTAGTTCAGCAAGGAAAATATTAGCCATTAGTTAGGAAACAAGAATATTAGCTCGATTGAAGGGGAAAAATGAACTAAAATTTGGAAATAGTGTGTTCCTTTGTCTTTAGGATTTTCGGAGATAAATCAAGAGTCTAAATCAGGATTTGAAAATTAGTAGCATACAGAAAGAAATGGGATTAATCTGGAAGACTGTGGGGAGTGAGAGAATCAGGGAACCCTAAGGCATACCAACATTTAAGGGGTAAGCAGAAAACAAGCACCTACAAAGACGGGCAAAGAGTAGCCAAACATGTGGGGAGACCTGGAGAATGTGATAGCAAAGAAGCCGAGGGAAAAGAATAAAAAGAGGAAAACCAGGAAATGCTATAAGAAGGTCAACTAAAGATAAATATGAAAATTGCATATTGGATACAGAGAAGAGTTAGAGAAACAGAGATCCCTAACCATCTCTGGAGAATAATGCCACCGAAGTGCCACATGACTGGTGACCGCTCTGTGCTTAAAGGGTTCATTATCAAATGAACAAATGCTTCATTTCCATAAACTTGACAGTGAAGGGCAGGAGGGAGATCTAGCTTGACTAAGACAGACAGTTGAGAGAAGAATTTATTTTTAGTAAGATATAGAGACATGCAAATAACTTAAGTAAATGTAAAGCACATTTTGGAACCACTAAGTTGCCTAGAATGTCGTAGCCAAGAGGTACTACATATGCCCTAAGAAACATACATTGCAGCAGATCAACATGAATTGGTGTTCAGCACAATCAGTATAACCTACTGCATTTTCACAAAGATAACACTTCTCCATCCTGGTTTTCCACTCAGAGCAGGTGGTAGCCAAGGAGCACTGTTACGCTTCTGCAGAGGCACTGCCACAACACTCCTGCAGGCAAAGGGGAGTGGTAACCTGTGCGTGTGAAAATAGCCGTGCAGCCCAGCACAGGCCCTGTTGGCAACGCATTGCCCAACAAAATGTGAGCAGCTTGCTCTCCCAGTCAGTGCTTTCTCAGAAAAAACTGCATTAGAAGTTAACTCCAAGGAATCCTTCCTCTTGGACAGAAAGATACCTCCACAGGGGGTAAAGAAACCACTGCCTTTCCTGGTTTCTCTGAAGGCACTTCCATTGTTTCCTATCTGTATATTTCTAGGTGGTACTGGACATCTGTATTAATGGAACATATAGCTGGGATTTCTAAATTATGTGGACACACGATACTGAAACACAGTAGGTCGAAGAAAGAAGTCTTTGGTACAAAGGCTCCGAAAGACCAGTAATTTCCTCTACTCCCTGTTTAGTTTCAACAGGATAATGTCAACCCACTTTGCTTCATATTCAAGGCCCTGTGAATCTGGCTTTCAGATTACCATCTAATGCTATTTTCCCTAGCCAAATACAAGAATTATTTAAGCCACCTGGTCTGTCTTGCTAGCTCCTTGCCTTTGCACAAGGATTATGGAAAGTCGTCCCCATTCTACACTGTTCAATCCTCCCCAACCAACAGGTCCCACTACCTGCTGCATATTGTCTTCTCTGAACACTCTACCTCCCTACCTTCTCATAATTACTTATGCTACATGTTTTGATATCAACTTCATAAAAAGTTGTGGGTCATATATAGCATCCTCTTATATTCCAGATATTTATTCAAGAAGTATTGGTTGATGAGTTACTAGGGGCCATACAGAGCACATAGATAGTTCTTGCCTTCTTCGAACTACAGTTCTAGGGGGAGATACAAAAGAACAATTGTATAATTGCCATTCAAATCTGTATCTTTTGACCTGACTCCTAGCTAAACAGAGGACTCTGAAAGTTAATTTGTTGTACTAGGTAGCACAGATTTGGAGTTAGAGATGCCTAACTTAAGTCTCAACTCTGTGTGAAATAAGGTAAAACAATTAACTTCTCTATAGCTCAGTTTCATCACTTGTGAAATGAAACCATTACTCTCTACTTCTTAGGTTTCTTGAGAGAATTACGTAATGTAACATATGTAAAGTTTTCTTACGCTAAGTGGTTGCTCACTAAACATGTACTGAATGAACAAATGAATCCTTAGATCTGTGTGAAATTATTAAGGTGGCATATATATAGTGTATTTATATACACATAAATATATGAAAGCGAGACTTAAGAATCAAAATCGCTGCTCCCAAAAACTAAAGAAAAGGAACACAAAAATATGAACAGAGAAAAAATATTATGACAGAAAAATCCAAAAAAGAAAAATGAATGGTTCTCATACTGTTATTTATTAGATGTGTACTATGTGCTTAGCACTGGGGTAAGGAATTTAACTGTATCTCTCAAAACCAATCTGTGAATAACCTTCCTTTACAGATAGCAAATTAAGGCTTAGGAAGGCAAGTGACAAGGCTAGTAAGTATCTTATCTGTTTATGTTTACTGACCAGAATTCTGACCATAACATGGCAAAAGATTTTTTAACACACATACAAGAATTTTTCACAGACACCCCAGAATAAACTGCACCAAGTCTGCAACTCTAAATTTTTAAATTTTCACATTCTCTATGTGTGGCTAACTTGTCGGCATTCACTGAAAACTCAGCAAGTGTTTAAAATAAAAGAGTAAAGTTTTGTATCTAAATAAATGTTCAATTTAGAGTAGTCTTCTGTAGTCTTAGGAAAGTCACTTGTGTATTTCAAGTATTACGATACTCTTTATTTTCCAATCCGCAACACACACAGTTTTACAATTTATGTAAAAAAGGTGGTTTGTTTTGTTTTGTTTTGTTTTTGCATTCCTGAAAGTGGGGCATTCTCATTTTCTAAAAGTGGATGGGATTTTTGAAGATGATCAAAACTCATTCAAGGCCAGACCCGGAAAATAAAAGAGTGTGAGCAGGCTGGGCACAACAATTGTGGCATGGCTGGGAAGTCATAGAACATATCAAGTAAACGAATTCAGGTAAAAGAGGTGTAACAAATACTCCTTCGCTGTGGTGCACATTGCTCTCACTCCACTCAATTGTTTGGTAGATTTGATTGATGCAAAAAGCACGCCGTAGAAAGAGTGCAATTAACCTCCATCTTCATTTTCTATCCCTTTGGAGGAAATGCATAATCAACACCATGTAGAATCACTCACTAGCAGAATCTATCTCAAGATACTGCTTTCATCTGACATTGTGAGTTATAACACTTTGCATTTGTAGAGTGATTGATGGTTTTTACATATTCTGCAGTTAGTTAACTTCCCAATGCCTGTAGAATGTAGTTGGTGGTATTTTCACTTCCTTTTTCTCCCTGTAGCATTTCAAGGACATTTCCCTCACATAGTGTTTCTGCACATCATTCTAACCTAAGAAAGTAAGTAATTCTCTTTGGGTTTTCCCATTCTTTAGGAACCCTACTCACTTTTTTAAATCCCATATTTATGTTGTTTTCAATTTGATTTTAAATTTTAAATATTAAATCATGCCTATTCAGAAAAGCCCCTTTCTCGACATGAAAATCAACACACATCACAATACCACCATACCAGAAGCACTAAGACAAAAGATAGACTAATATGGCTACATAATTCAAAAATAAAAAATCTTCATATAGCAATAAACATCATAAGCAAAGCCAAAAGATGTATGACAAACTGGGAAAATCATTTAGCAACTTTATATGACATTGTGGGGCAAAATATTTTGTACGGTGATTTATGGATTGAACATAATTACATAATTGCCATTCAAATCCATATCTTTTGACCCCCAACTAAACAGCACTCTGCAAGACAATTTGTTATATTAGGCAGGGCACGGACTTTGGAGTTAGACACACCTGAATCAAGTCTCAACACTGTGTGACATAAAACAAACCAATTAAATGTTTGGTGGCTCAGTTTCTACAGTTGTGAAAGTAAGCCATTACTATTTACTTCTTAGATTTTAATGTAATGTAAGTGGTATCACTTACATGTGAAATCTCAAAAAAAAACAACAAAAAAAGTCAAACTTTCAGAAATGAAGAGTAGAAAAGTGATTGCCAAGAGCTGGGGGCTGGAAGGAATGAATGGAGAGAGGTGAATAAAAGAGTACAAACTTTCAGCTATCAGATGAAAAAAATTCAAGGATCTAATGTAAAACATGGTGACTATAGTTAATAACACTGTATTGTATAATTGAAATTTTGCAAAAAAGCAGATCTTAAATGTTCTCGACAGAATCAAAAGCAAAAAAACAAACAACCAAACAAAAATACGATGAACATGTTAATTAACCTAACCCAATGAGGGGAATCCTGACACAACGTTTGCATATATCAATCAAATCATCACATTGTGTACTTTGAATATCTTATGGTTTTGTCAGTTAAACATCAGTAAAGTTGGGAAAGTAAAATAAAGAAAGTAAAGTAAAATACATACATACATACATTTGGGCATCAAAAAGAATCATAAGGGCAAGAACTTTAAAATATCAAACATGTTAAAATGCACTAGTTATTATTTTTGCTATTACTAATAGTAGTAAAGCTAATTGGCCAGTACTGGAAGTTGCCAAGATTCTAGATCATGACTTTGATGCTTGATAAAGGCATCCAATTTCAGCTTCTTTTAGCTGTATTTGTGTGACCATGTGACAAAGTTTATTCATATTCTATTTCTTTTCTTGAGAAAATAAGCAGGGACCCATGGTGAAATCCCATTGGTATTTTCTCTTGTGTCATTTGGAATAAAAAGCAGAAAGCATCTCTCAGCATCTCAGGAGCTTTTGCAACCTTCATATTAAAAAACAGAGTTTAGTTATTGAGTGTATCAAAAGAAGGATTCCATTTCATGCCATTTCTGAAGACATACAAACCAAAACCAGAATCGAGTTGATTGCTAAGCAAAGGGGATTTAAACAAGCCATTTTCAGATTTCACTCACTCTCAGTGCCTATATGCAGTTGTGTTTTGAGAAAGATTATAGACCATACCAAGCATGCTTAAGAGCAAGAGTTAGAATCTGTTAGTACTTTGCTCCACCACGATGGAAAAATAATTTCATGGTAATGTCAAGAGTTTTTGGCACTATTCAGAGATTACCCTATAACAGTAGCCTGGCAGAAAATTCCTATGTTGAAATCAGCTGCCTCCTACCCCCAGCCCCAATGCCTCACAGTGTGACAGTGTTTGGAGAGAAGTTCTTTGCAGAGGTAATTAAGTTAAAATGAGGTCACTGGAATGACTTCTAAACCAATATGACAGGTATCCTCATAAGAAGGGGAGTATTTAGACAAAGATATAGACAGAAGGAAGATGATGATGTGAGGACAAGGAGAAAGGATGGCCATCTACAAGGCCATCTACAAGAGAGGCCTGGAAGAGACCTTCTTTCATAGCCCTCAGAAGGAACCAACCTTCCCAACGTGTTGATCTCGGACTTCTGGCCTCCAGAACTGTGGAAAAATAGATTTAAGTAATTTAAACCACCCAGTCTGTGGTACTTATAGGAGCCCTAGCAAACTCATACAAGGGCTGAACCATATATTAGTCCAAATGGCAATTTCTTAACCACCATGATTGATGCCTGGCACCTTGATTGGGGCAACATCCACATGAGAGACAAAAGTATATATTCATGTAGGGATAATGAGGTGTGGGTATAAAGGGTAGAAGTAAATGTAGAAACACAAAAAGAAAACTTTTAGTGACTAAACCACATGTTATGAGTGTTTTCTACTCACGTGGGTTTATTTTCCCTGTAAACTTCAGGAGATTTTGCTACCTTCATATTAAAAAACAGAGTTTAGTTACTTCATGTATCAAAAGAAGGATTCCATTTGGTGCCATTTCTAAACAGAAAGCTCAACATATTGTAACTGAAATTAAATGGTGCAAATATATGTTTACTTCCATGATTGCCCTTAAATGTATTATTTATTTCAGAAGCTTTAAGTTAAGATTGGAGTGAGTCATCTAAAATACATAATAGAATGGACTACAGTTGTGCACCTTTCCCCAGTAAAAGAATATGTATCAAGGAAAAGCAATTGTTTGACGATGTGTGGGACACACCAGATCTATTTGTATTCTGCCCTTTGAAATAGTCCTTGTATATACATATTTTTTATGCCACACAGCTCAAGGGCTGGTGATTATCTCTTTAAAGGAACTGCTAACCATTTCAGGAAATTGTTGAATATAATATCTGAAAATGATTTCAGAGTGTGAAAACATTTTATACTCTTTGCAAATCAAATGCATTCGGCTGGAAGGGACTAGCTTATGTTGCTGGCTCTATTTTGCATGTTTTTAATACTTAAGAGTTAGATGGTTTAATCTTTGGTTTCTTTGATAAGGTGCAGGTGCAATTACATTGATACACCTCAGTAAGCGTCCTCCCTTAACTTAATGTGAGTTTTCAAGTTTGCCTCATGACATGACATTTTCTGCTGATGGCAGAATAGTAAGCAAATTAATGGGTCTTTTTTCTATAGATTTTTTCTGCTTCCAGTCACACCTAGAGTTAATGAATATAAAAAGTTCACTCAGAGTTGATCCAAAAAGAAAAAGGAAACAGTAAAATTGCAAGCAAAAATCTCTAACAAACTTGGGCTTGAAGCCAGTTTTAGAGTAACACCCTAATTAGATTCTTTTGCTGACAAGGGAAAATGGGAATAAAAGAAAAACAGACATGCATAGCCATTAGCATAGGGTCACTACTTCTGTAGAATACGCCCTAGTGACTTGGTTGACCTCATCACATCCCTAGGATATCTGACCCTGGAGCTAGACCTTAATTGCCTATAAATTATATGTTTAAAAATACACAGTTACAAGGGGGTATATGGGAAATTTCTATACATGCCTCAAATGTTGCTGTGAGCCTAAAACTACTCTAAAAAGTTGTCTTAACAAAATTTTATTTTAAATACACAGTTCTACTCAGCAAAAAAACAAAAAACACTCTAAGAGAATGAAAAGGCAAGCCATAGACTGAAAGAAAATGTTTGCAAAACACATATATAATAAAGGACTAGTATCCAAACTATACAAAGAATTCTTAAAAATCAACAGTGGGAAAATGAACAACCCAATTTAAAAAAATGAACAAGAGATTTGAACAGAAACCTCAACAAAGAAAATACACAGATGGCAAATAAGTATATTAAAAGATCCTCAGTATTGTATGTCTTTAGGAAATTGCATATTAACACAGCAATGAAATACTACTACCCATGCATTAGAATGGCTAACATCTGAAGCCTTGACAATACCAAACGTTGATGAGGATGTGGAACAACAGGAACTTGCACTCATTGTTGCTGAGAAAACAAAATGGGACAGTCACTTTGCAAGACAGTTTGATAGTTTCTTACAGAACTAAATGTACTCTTACCATATAATCAGCAGTTGTGCTTCTTATTATTTACCCAGCCTGGTTAAAAACTTACATCTATGCAAAAGCCACACTGATATTTTATAGTAACTTTATTCATAATTGCCAAAATTTGAAAGCAACCAAGATATCCTTCAAAAAGTAAATGGATAAACAAACTGTGGTACATCCCGACAACCGGATATTATTTAGCAATAAATAGAAATGAGCTGTGAAAAACCATCGAGGAACCTTTATTAAATGCACACTGCTAAGTGAAAGAGGCCAATCTGAAAAGCTACATATTACATGACTTTCAACAATATGACATTCTGGAAAAGGCACAACTGTGGAGGCAGTAAAAATAATCAGTGGTTGCCACGGATTCAGGGAAAGAAAGGGAGCATTAATACATTGAAAATGAGGACTTTATAGGGCAGTAAAAGTACTTCATGATACAGTAATCGTGGATACACGTCATTGTACATTTGGAAAAAGTGAATCCTAATGCAAACTCTGGAGATAATAAGGTATTGATATTGGCACATCAGTTGTCACAAAGGTGCTATACCAATGCAAGATGTTAATAATGGGGAGAACTGTACGGGGGTGTCGGGGAGAGGGGATCTATGGACACTCTCTTTACTTTCTGTTCAGTTTTTCTCTAAATATAGAATTTACCAAAAAATAAATTCTATTAATTTTTTTTTTAAGATTATTTATTTATTTATTTATTTGACAGAGAGAGATCACAAGTAGGCAGAGAGGCAGGCAGAGAGAGAGGGGGAAGCAGGCTCCCTGCTGAGCAGAGAGCCCGATGCGGGGCTCGATCCCAGGACCCTGAGATCATGACCTGAGCCGAAGGCATTGGCTTTAACCCACTGAGCCACCCAGGCGCCCCATAAAGTCTATTAATTTTTTAAAACTACACAATATTATAGCCTATTGAAAGAAATACTTCCTCAGATTGGGACTAAAAGCAAAGGTCATGTTCTTTGTGGGAATAAAGTAATACCAAGTATTTTTTATGCCTAGATTCTACCCACTTTTATTTAGTAGGTCTCAGCCATAATGGCATTTGGAAATGAAGGAAATATATTTTGCTTTGCAGCCATTTTCACATATTTCAGACTCTTCATTTCAATAGTGTCAGAGAACAATGGAGAAAAATCTAATAAAATATATACACAAAGATTCAATGTTATTAGTTGTGCTTAATGCTCTATGAGCAATGACCAAAGGAAAAAATAATTTTACATTAACCTACATAATGTTTACTTATTCACCTGGACATTTTTGAGAAGAGTGTCTAATTTTTTTTCAAATAATCTTGTATTTAATAGAATACTTTTCCCTTTCTAAACATTGCATTTCTTCATTTCTTTCATTTCTTCCCCCCACCTCAATTATTTTGATAAGATTTTTTTTTTTTAAGAGCTGGCTCTTGCTTTAATTAGGTAAGATTGTGGGGTACCTGGGTGGCTCAGTTGGTTAAGTGTCTGCCTATGGCTCAGGTCATGATCTCAGGGTCCTGGGATCAAGCCCCACATCAGGCTCCCTGCTCAGTTGGGAGTCTGCTTCTTCCTCTCCCTCTGCCCTTCCCTCCTGCTCATGTTCTCTCTCTTTCTCTCTCTCTCTCAAATAAATAAAATATTTCAAGAAAATTAGGTAAGTTTGCTATAGAATTCTATAAAACTACATTTTAAAAAACGCATTTAAAATATGCATAGGCTTTTTATTTGTTGTTGATTATAAATTAATTTTAAAGCAAAGAATAGTGATTGTGTAATTTTTTTCCTTGGAAACTTTAATGAGGTGGTCTTTATGGCTTAACACAGGACCAGTTTCTGTGATTGTTTATCTTTTTTAAAAAAATAATATGCAGTCTCTCTCGACTGGTTGTTTTCATGAATGCTCAAGCTTCTTAATTGAAGGATTCAAATCCACAGTTTCCTTATTTAAGTCTTCTCTACTTGGTCTATCTAATGACCAGAGACTACTTAAAGTTTCCCATTGTGATCATTTTTTTTTTTCGTATTCTAGTATTTTTATCAGTTTCTATTTCAGGTTTTTCAAACTTATAATGTGTGTAAACATTAATGACTTTTATACTTCCTACTTGGATTGTGTATTCCATGAATATAAAATATCTCTCTGGATTCTTTTTAAATGCCAAAGGCTATGTGTGAAATAATATTAGTAAATCCAATTTTTAAGTATTTACCAGAAATTAGTTTTTTTTCTTCTCTCTTTTTCTCATTCTTGCTCGCTCACTCTCTTCTTTTTCCTTTTCATAAAATAATAAAACCTGTGGCAGAAGCCAAATTATGCTAAAAGGAAAATGAAATATGAACAGTTTCCTTTTTTTAAAATTAACCAAAATGTCTTTTCTATCTTAAATTTATTTAAAATATTCCTCTGGAAATCTAGATCATGAATCTGTATCATATTTAATCCAAGCATTTTGATATGGAGTAGTTGAAGCTATGATTCCAAAGCCTCCTTCTAAAATAAAGATCATTTAACAGAAAATTATCTAAGTTATCTTATACTTTTTCTATCCTGATCAAATTTCAAAATCCCAATTTGTCAATTCTCACCTCTCCTCTGTAGAAACAGGCATATCATTTGTAATATTACATATTTGAAAGTAAAGTATATATAGAAAGGGAGAGAGTTGATAATTTTAAAGATTCAAGTTTTATTTTTAAAAATAAGGGGAGAAGGATAATGTCAGACAATAGGGGAAGGCCCATAAAGGGCTAACAGACACAGCTCTCTGCTGCGCGTTCCCTCTCTGAAGGGGGTTTGCTGCCCCCTGTTGGTCTTTGCAGAAATAGGATGCAAAAAAAAGGCATTAAAAAGGCAAAACTAATTTTTCCAAAAAAGTCCACAAATGGCAAGCACCTGTTAATAAAGGTCTTAAATAATTGTCAAAAAAAAAAAAAAGAGGCAAAACCATAAGGGTTTGAGTCTCAAATATTTCAAAGGACAGCTTCTGTGGTGTATAAAATAGCCTTTGTAGAGGGATCCATGAGATTCTAAAGCTGCCTCATGCCCGGTCCCTCTGGAGAAAAAGGGCATTAAGGATCCCACCATGTGAGCCGTCAGTTTTATGTTATCTGATCGCACCCACGGATAGGTCTCCCTAATGATGACAGCCGTCTATACAGGCTGCACAAACTAGACCGTATGATACAAACTCTGTACAAAACTGCACAAGAAACCTACTTCGGGTTGAAAAATGATTAAACAACTTTATAGGACACACAAAGAACCCTATAGGAAATAAGAGAAACAGCAGGTAAAAGTTGAAGTTGATGGCAAAAGCAGGAATTGGCACAAAATGGGGTAAGAACACCATAGAGAAAACAAAATTTTAAAAAAGAGCTCACAACAAGAGTTCACATGTTGAATGAGCAGCAGATAGCCAGCTAAGGCTATTGTTACATCCTGAAAGGAATCCCAGGACAGCATGAAGCCTGTTTGAGATAATTCCCTATACATATATAGTCCCTGATTTATCCTTACGACAAACCCATCTTACCTAAAGTGGCTTAAATACATTGCTTTCCTTCCATGGGAAGTGAAAGGTATTTTATATAAGCTAATTTAGATCTATGAAGGTTTTAGTGATTAGTATATGTGGTAAGTCCCTAAATATGATAATGAAGGAAGATCTGGCCCCATTTTTAATTGTTAGAACATAGAGTTATACAACTTAGACAATTTTTTTCAAACTTATTTTTTAAGTTTTTCCCTCTTTATTGAAGTATAATTGCTAAGAATTGTAATATATTTAAGGTGTAGCATATGATGATTTAATGTTATATACATTGTGAAATGATTACTATAATCAATTTAGTGAACACATTACTCATTTCACGTAGTTAACCTATTTTGTGTGTGTGATGAGAACACTTCAGATCTACTCAGCAAATTTCAAGTGTATAATACAATATTGTTAACTGTAGTCATGTTGCTACACATTAGATCCCCAGAACTTACTCATCTTATAACTGCAAGTTTGTACCTTCTGACCAATATCTCTGCATTTCCCCCTACCACTAGCCCCCAGCAACCACCGTCCTAGTCCCTGTTTCTATGAGTTTGACTTTTTAGATTCTATGTGTCATATTTGATTTTCTGTGTCTGGCTAATTTCAGTTAGCATAATGTTCTCTAAGTTCACCCATGTTATCACAAATGGCAGAATTTCCTTCTTTTTTCTGGCAGAATAATATTCCATTATACATATACCACATATTTCCATATATGTGTGTATACACACAAACACGCACACACAGAGATATATCACATTTTCTTTATCCATTCATCTGTCAGTGAACATTTTGGTTGTTTTCATATATTGGCTATAGTCAATAACGCTTCAGTGAATGTGAGAGTATAGATACCTCTTCAAGATACTGATTTCATTTCCTTCAGATAGATACCCAGAAGTGGAATTACTAGATCATATGGTGGTTCTATTTTTAATTTTTCGTGGAAGCTCCATACTGTTTTCCATAATGGCTATACAAATTTACATTCACCAAATTTACTGTACACCAACAGTGTACAGGGTTCTTTTTCATTCATACCTTTGCTAACACTTATCTTGTCTTTTTAATAATGGCAGTGAGGTGATATCTTATTGTGGTTTTGATGTGTATTATCCAGATGATTAATGATGTCGGGCATCTTTTCATAGGTTTTTTGGCCATTTTTATGTCTTTGGAAAATATCCAAGTCAATTAATAAATAATAAAAGTAGGTCAAGTAATGATCAGGATAAAGACCTTTTAAGGATACTTATTTCAATTCTGTGCTCCTGATATTCAAAAAGAAAAGAAAGGAAAAAAAAAAAGAGAGAGAGAGAAAGAATTAGAAAAATTATATTTGTGGAACAAAATGGTCCATACATACACACATAATGGTGTTCTAGAGAATAAATTTTTTAATGGAAGAGAAAAAGTATCTTCAGATATATAATAAGAAAAATAAACTTTCTGAAGTACAGTGTTGAATTTTCATATTAAAAGAGGAAAAAGTAGTAAAGAATTACTAATTCCAGAAAACATTCTTATTGGAGTCAGAAAAATGTAATTTTTACAAGAAGAAAAAAATCAAGTATCTTAGAATGTCCCGATGAACTTCCAATGTCAGCAAAGTTTTAAGTAAAATAAAGTGCAAAAAGAGAATTTTATTCCTATTCATTTTTTTTCTAAAAGTATTAAGGAAATAGATATTCATTTTCAAGCACATATAACTCAGGAACATAGGACCCATGAGCTCTTCTTGAAAAGAAAAATGTATTTGAAGGTGAAATCCAGTCAACTCAGAGCAAATATAGAACAAAGAACTCAGGAAGGGAATCTGTAGTAACTGGTTTGAGGATGAGCGTTAAATTGATTTACATGTAAGACTGTAACTAAACAACTCTGGGAACTATGGCTACAAAGCAGAATGTTGAAATTATAAACCTTATTAAAAATAAAAATATAACAAAATCAATAGTTTAGGAAAATGGATGTAGGAGGAAGTGTAAGTAGATTGATTTCCTCATTTTTCATAGTGAGGAGTCAGTAGATAAGTCTAATTTTAATAGTCCTTAATGGACTCTAATCTCCTGCAATGTTATTCATAGTCTTTGTTCTTAAGTTGAGAGGAAGCCATCAGGAAATAATATGTCCTATCATGAAAGCATTTTCCTGAATTTTACTTATTCTACAGAATCATGTAAAGATTCAAGAAAAGTGTTATAGTTTAAAATTGTATATATGAAAGTTCATACCACACTAAAACCTAGAAAAGGGAAATGTTATCCATTCTAGAATCCATTCTAGAAAGAAAAATAATATTATTCATTCCAAAGAAAAGCACAAAACAGAAAAGGAAGACTCTCAGGACATTTGGAAACTATTCAATTTTTTATAAAGTTCATTTTCATCAAAAGGCAATCATTGCTGAATCATCACCTTTTAGGAGAGAAATGCAATCCATGACACTAACTCCTATGTATAACAATGTGCTCAACCGTTATTGATATGTGAGCTTGACATGATAAACATAAATCATTGTCTCTCTCATTGTGCTGCACAATCCTAAATGACACTAATATCAGCAGTTTACTAGTCAACAGTAAAATTTTGTAGTAGAACATCAAACTAATTGACACACTCTTTTTTTCTAATCTGTTACTGCTGAAAACTGGGACTTTAATAAATAATTCTATGATGATATGAATATAATTTTGATGAACACAAGCATCTTTAAGAATTTTCTTTGCTAGGGGTAGGTTTCTGTGCATGACTCTGCTATGACATTAGCTCTAGAAGACCACATTCCTGCCTGTAGACCTGGGAGAAAAACGTGAAATGCTAATTGCTTTCCTCAGCAGTTTGGCATGGGGCTACCTAAGAAATGCAAACTACCCCTGGACACATTAACCGCTAAACTTCTCATCCATCATTTCTGACTTCTTTTTTTATCTTTATCTTTCTCTAACTTTCTATATTCTACTTATTTACCCTATCTATTGTCTGTCCCCTCCACCAGTATATATATTCCATGGTGGAAGGACTTTATGTTTGATCACTGCTATGCTTCCAGATCCTAGAAATTTGAGACATATTTATATTTCATTAGATATTTGTTGAATAAAAAAATTGAGTGCATGAATCTACAAGCTATAACCATAAGTTATCTGCCATAAAATTATATTTTAGAGGTGCCTGGGTGGCTCTGATGGATAAGCGTCTGCCTTTGGCTCAGGTCATGATCCTAGAGTCCAGAGATTGAGCCCTGAATCCATTTTCCTGACCAGCGGGGCGTCTGCTTCTTCCCCTACCCCTCACCCCGCTCGTGCTCTCCCTCTCTCTCTCTCTCAAATAAATAAATAAATAAAATCTTTAAAAAATATATATATTTTAGAAGGAAGCTATCATTTCTGAAAGGAGTCGTCACTTTAGCCACGTTACTTTAAGAATATCCTTAAATTTTTGCATGAAAGCACTTGTTAAAAACTAAATCTGTGGCCTTTAATTGATTCTGATATTGATACAATTGTCCCTAATCCTATTAAGTAGTCACATTTTAAGTACAAACAGACTCATGTTCCAATCCCATTGGCTCAGTTTACTAAAATTGTAAATGTACTGGCTATGTAGATTACATATTGGATATGTAGACTTTGGAAAACTACCTAGTCTTGCTAAAACTCATTTCTAAATTGTAAAATAGAGTATATAGAGACATCTAGTGTTTATCCATGCCAATTTTTTTTTCCACTTTGGTTTTAGATGATTTTTTCCACCCCTAAAATAGAGCAGGACCATATAGCTGGTCTCACCAGTTGTTTGTGAACATAAGTTGCTTTGGCAACCAAGGAGTCCCCTGTTGAAGATCGTTTACCACAAGATAGTAAAGTCTCCCACAGTCAGGGCCCTGAGTCATGTACAGCAGGGCTTTTTACCCCATCGACTTATGCTAAACATATACTGTAAGCAAGAGAGAAAAATCTGTGTAATAAGCCAGTGAGAGTTGAATTTAATCTGTTCTCGAGACATAATAAAATCATGAATAATCTATGATAATGATATTTACCTCATAAGATTATTGAATAAATATCTAATACATGTAAGCAATAGGCTTGATGCTTGCACAACTCTTTGAAAAGTTTTTGATTTATATTATTACTATTAATAGTTACCATAGTTATTATTTCCTCTTTATTCACTTAATCATTTAAAAATAATCTCAAGAAGATATACAAAGAGGGAAAAAATGAGATTAAATGAGTAAAAGAAACTATAAAAAAGCTGAGCATGGAAGTTAAACTGGTTATAACATTCATAATGACAAAGATGATATACAGAAGTTAACGGCTATGTCCACAATATTAGCTTACATCTCATTACATTAGACAAGCCTTTTCCAAAAAGGGTGAATTGTAAGAAAGGAGAAGTAGGAATAAACAATATATGAAAGTATCCTAATCCAAAGAAAACCTCAATTTATTGGCTTTAGTTAAAGCAGTTACATGGAAAAGAAGAAACCTACATCCTCCTCTCACCAACACATAGAATACAGGTTGGAAATGAAAATATGTTATATAATTTTGTGGAAATAGAGAAGCTTATTCTAAAATTTGTATAGAAAGGCACACGCTCTAGAATATATTAAAACAATCTTGAAATGGAGGAATGAAGTGACAGGAATCACTGTACTCAATACCGTGGTTTACAATATAGCTACATTAGTCAAAATGGTGTAGTGTCGGCAAAAGGGTAGATACAAAGATCAGTGAAACAGAAACAGAATACAAAACCGAGAACAGATGTACACAAATGTGCCCAAATGATTTTTGACAGAAATGCAAAAGCAATTCAACAGAGAAAGAACAGTCTTTTCAATAAATGATGCTGATGCCATTGAACATTCATAGGCTAAATTAAATAGTTAATCTAAACCTCACACTGTATCTAAATATTAATTCAAAATGAATCATGGACTTAAATGTAAAGTGTTAACACTATAAGATTTTTAGGGAAAAAAAAAATACAGAAAAACTTCATGATCTAGGGCTAGGTGAAAAGATCTTAGACCTGACATCAAAAACATGGTAAGAAAGAAAAAAAACAGAGTTGTATCTAGTCAGATTTTAAAATTTGCTTTGTGAAAGGTCCTGTCTTTTCTTTTTAAGTTTTTATTTAAATTCCAGTTAGTTAACATACTAAGATTGTATTACTAATGTAATATTAACTTCAGGTCTACAGTATAGTGAGTGACTCGGCACTTCCATACCTCACCTGGTGCTCATCACAAGTGCCCTCCTTCATCCCCATCACCTATTTCACCCATCTCCCCCACCCACTTCCCCTCTGGTAACCATCGGTTTGTTGTTCTCTATAGCTAAGAGTCTGCTTCTTGGTTTGTATCTTTCTTTTTTTCCTTTTCTCTTTAGTTTTGATTCTTAAATTCCACATACGAGTGAGATCATATGATAATTGTCTTTCTCTGACTGACTTATTTTGCTCAGCATAATACTCTCTAGCTCCATCCGTGTCTTTGCAAATGGCAAGATTTCATTCTTTATATGACTAAGTAATATTTCATTTGTGTGTGTGTATAAGGGATATATATATATATATATGTCATCACTTTTTTATCCATTCACCAATCAGTGGATACTTGCGCTAGTCCATAATTTGGCTATTGTAGATAATGCTGCTATAAACATTGGGGTGCGTGTATCCCCTTGAATTAGTATTTGTATATTCCTTGGGTAAATACTTAGTAGTACAATTGCTGGATCATAGGGTAGTTCTACTTTCAACTTTCTGAGGAATCTCCATACTGCTTTCCAGAGTAGCTGACCAGTTTATATTCTCACCAACAGTGCAAGAGGGTTCCCCTTTCTCCACATACTCACCAACTCCTGTTGTTTCTTGTGTTGTTGATGTTAGCCATTCTGACAGATGTGAGGTGATAATCTCAGTGTAGTTTTGATTTGCATTTCCCTGATGATAAGTGATGATGAACATCTTTTCATGTGTCTGTTGGCCATCTGTATGTCTTCTTTGGAAAACTGTCTATTCATGTCTTCTACCCACTTTTAATTGAATTATTTGGGTTTTGGGTGTTGAGTTTTAGAAGTCCTTTTTATTTTGGATACTAACCCTTTATTAGCTATGTCATTTGCAAATATCCCATTCAGTAGGTTGCCTTTTAGTTTTGTTGATTGTTGCCTTCACTGTGCAGAAGCTTTTTATTTTGATGTAGTCCCAATAGTTTATTTTTTGTTTTTGCTTCCCTTGCCTTAAGAGTACTGTCTAGAAAAGAGTTGCCACAGCTAATGTCAGAGAAATTTCTGCCTGTGCTTTCTTCAAGGATTTTTATGGTTTCAAGGTCTCACATTTAGGTCTTTAAGTTTTGAGTTTATTTGTGTGTCTGGTGAAAGATAACAGTCTAGTTTCATTCATTTGCATGTTGCTGTCCAGTTTTCCCAACACCATTTGTTGAGGAGATGTCTTTTTCCCATTGGATATCCTTTCCTGCCTTGTTGAAGATTAATTGACCATATAATTGTGGATTTGTTTCTGAGTTTTCTATTCTGTTCCATTGATCTATGTGTCTGTTTTTGTGCCAGTACCACACTGTTTTGATTACTACAGCTTTGTAATATAACCTGAAGTCCGGAATTGTGATGCTTTCAGCTTTGCTCTGCTTTCTCAAGATTGTTTTGTCTATTCAGAGTCTTTCATGGTTCCATACAAATTTTAGGATTGATTAGCCTAGTTCTGTGAAAAATGCTGTTGGTATATTGATAGGGATTGTATTAAATGTGTAGATTACTTTGGGTAGTATAGATATTTTAACAATATTTCTTCATTCAATCCATGAGCATAGAATGTCTTTCCATTTCTTTGTTTTGTCTTCAGTTCCCTTCTTCAATGTTTTGTAGTGTTCAGAGTACAGATCTTTCACCTCTTTGCTAGGTTTATTCCTAGGTATCTTATTGTTTTTGGTACAATTATAAATGGAATTGATTCCTTAATTTACCTTTCTGTCGCTTCATTTCTGGCGTATAAGAACACAAGTGATTTCTGTATGTTGATTTGGTATCTGCAGCTTTACTGAAGTTACCAGTTCTAGCAGTTTTTGGTGGAGTCTTTCAGATTTTCTACATAGAGTATCATGTCATCTGCAAATAGTGAAAATTTTACTTCTTCTTTGCCAATTTGGATTCCTTTTATTTCTTTTTGTTGTCTGATTACTGTCGCTAGGACTTCCAGTACTATGTTGAATAAAAGTGGTAGGAGTGGGGGCGCCTGGGTGGCTCAGTCAGTTAAGTGTCCAACTCTTAAATTTTGACTGAGGTCATGATCTCAGGGTAGTGAGATTAAGCCCTGTGTCAGGCTCTGCTCTCATTGGGGAGTCTGCAGATTTTCTCTCTCTACCCCTCCTCCTGCTTGCTCACGCTCCCTCTCAAATAAATAAATAAATAAATAAGTCTTTAGAAAAATGTTGAGAGTAGACATCTTTGTCTTGTTCCTCACTGTAGAGGAAAAGCTCTCAGGTTTTCCCCATTTAGGATGATAGTAGCTGGTTGGTTTTTTGTTTTTTTTTTTTTTATATATATATATATATATGGCCTTAATTATTTTGAGGTCTGTTCCCTCTAAACCTACTTTGTTAAGAGTTTTTATCATGAATGGATGTTGTACATGGTCAAATGCTTTTCTGCATCTACTGAAATGATCATATGATTAATCCTTTCTCTTATTAATGTGATGTATCTCCTTGACCAAAATTCCAATATTGAACCACACTTGCAATCTAGGAATAAATCCCACTTAAACTTGGCCAATGATTTTTTTTAATGTATTGTTGAATTCAGTTTGCTAGCATTTTTTAGAAGTTTTTTACATTTATGTTCATCAGAGATATTTGCTTGCAGTTCTCTTTTTTTGTGGTATCTTTATCTGCTTTTGTATCAAGGTAATGCTGGGCTGGCCTCATAGAATAAAATTGGAAGTTTTCCTTCCTTTTTTGTTTTTTGGAATCATTTGAGAATAGGTAATTAACTCTTCTTTAAATATTTGGTAGAATTTGCCTGTGAAGCAATCTGTTCCTGGACTTTTGTTTTTTGGGAGTTTTTGGTTACTGAATCAATTCCTTTGCTGGTGATTAAGAATGGTTGGGGGAAATGGGAGGGATGTGAGTCATGGTATAAAAGAGCAACATGAAGGATCCTTTTGGTGTTGGAACTGGTCCGTATTTGACAGTGGTGGCTTATACACATAACTACGAGTGTGATAAATTGGCATAGAACTACACACACACGCGCACACACACACACACAAGGAAAACTAAAACAGAGTATCTGAAGACTAATGGATTGTATCAATGTCAATATCTTGGTTGTAATCTTTTACTACAGTTTTTCAAGATGTTATCTTTAGGAGAAGCTGAGTAAAAGTACATAAACTGTTATTTCTGACAACTGTATGCAACTCTAATAATCTCAAAATTAAAAGGTCAATTAAAAGACTTTACTCAAAAGCATAAGAATGATGTAAAAGGTCAATTAAAAGACTTTACTCAAAAGCAAAAGATAAGAATGATATCTCTAGTATAGAAAACTAGGGAAAAAGCAATAATTTTAAGATTCTGAAGGAAAATAATCTTGAATCTAAAAATTATTATTTGAATTCTCACTGAAATGTGAGGACAAAATAATAACATTCTCAAAAAATAATCTAAGAAAGATTATCATCCATTAGCCTATTCTGGAAAAAAAAAAGAGACAATAACTTAAAGATCTCTTTTAGCAAAATGAGAAAGAATTCCAAGAAAGGAGAGCATTATATATGACAAATAATATACAAATTATAACACAATAGCAATTATGGTGAAAATTAATATTGCATGTGTTAGAAGAATATTCCTTAAAGATAAAGGTGTTAGATTAAAATGGTTAGATTAGATTAAGACGGTTCTTTATTTGATAGATAAGTATGTTTAAATCAGCTTTTTAAAGCTTTTAGATCATCTTCTAAAATAACTGAAATGGGATGGAAAGTATATCAAGACCATTAAAGGAATCAAAAAGAACAGAAAATTCTAACAATTGAGCAGAAATCTGAAATGAAAGGAGAAATATTAACCAAAGTGTAACAAATAGAGAATATCAAGTAAATATCAATCAGACCAATGGTTATCACTAATTAATAAATGTGAAAGTTTCAAATTACCACATAAAATAACAGATTACTAAACAGGATTAAATATTCCCTTTACAAGTGATCCATTAAATCAGAAGGCTATAATAAAGTTAAAAAAATGGAACTGAAACAGAAAAATTGAAAGAAGTGAATAGAAAATAAACAGTTTACTAAAGAAAAAATAAGAATGGCTAGTAAGCATAAGTGATATTTAACCCCCCTGCTAAATTAAGTAACATTTACTTTTTTCACATTAGGTTAAAATTTAAAAAGAATAAATAGTATTCAATATTGACAAAAGTATCGGAAACGAGCTCTCCAGTAAATCACTATGAAATAAAATCTTAAGAGTGTGTGAACATTAACATATAAGAGCTTTCTTGAAAATGGCAGTTTAAAAAAGAAAACTTTTATGACATATTTAACCTCTTTCCCAGACTTGTTTGACCACAGACCCTTTTCCTAAGTAAGATATGTTAACATCCTGTAAAACAGTGATTAATACATGCTGCCTTAGTCAATGGATTACTTAAGTAATGTGGTTTCACAGGTCTACTTACCCCAGAACAAGTGTCTATTTTAAAGGAATAATAAAAACAACCAAGTCACTTGAAAGGGAGGGAAACGTTTTTATATTAAGATTCATAGCTCCTAATACAGACGGTGCATGTCTTTTAGCAATTCCCCCTTGTATCAAAACTCAGCACTTATTTTCAATAATTAACAGATTAAGAAATGCTTGACATAGGGTAAACAGAATTAATGCATATTCAGTCTTCAGTTTCTTTTAAAACCATTGTTGCTTATTTTTCCAAATATAGAAATTATTTGCCTGGTAATATTTTAGATAAGCCTTAATATTTGCTACTTTTAGAGGCAATTAGTGGAAATATTTTTTTTAATATTTTAGTTAAGATTCTCACAGTTGGTAGGCAATTGTCATGAAAAAAAGCTTCTGTCCGTGTACTGTCAATATGAACCATATTATGTTAGAATATAAAAATATGCTAACTTTTAATAAGAATTTATGTACGATAGCAGAGATTGATTTTTAGGTGAAACAAATTTAGAATTATTTACTAATTTGATCACAGAATAAATACGCTATTACAAAGTATGTCAACAGAAGGTGAGTTGGAAAGGCCATTCCTTGCTAAAAACAATGTAATTTTGATCTCATCTTCACAAATATGACAATATGTACATTTTAGTGTCACAGAGAGTTGATCTCATCTAAATGCAGAAAACACCCCTCCTATACCTAGTCTGTTTCCAGAAACCTTATCGGTATGTTTCCATTCTTCAGACGGAGCTGGCATTGACTCAGTAGGGCAGGGTTGCACTTTTCTTGTCTTTGGATGCTTGGTCTATGGTCCAAATGTTTATGCCCCTCTCCCAAATTGATACGTTGAAATCCTAATGCTTGATGAGATGGCATTAGGTGGAGAGTCATTCCGGAGGAGGTCATGAGGGTGGAGCCTTCATGAATGGAATAGGCACTTAATTAGTGCCTAATAGAGACTCCAGAGAGCTCTGTTGCCCCTTTCACCATGTAGACAGTTCCAATGGTGAACAAGGCAGAGGGCTTTCACTTGACCATGCTGGCACCCTGATCTCCAACATCCAACCTCCAGAACTGTGCGAAAGAAATTTCTGTCATTTATAAGCTACCCAGTCTGTGGTATTTTGTTACACACAGCTCTCTGCACCACCAGGATCCTCAACACAAATAGAGAGACTACCCATCCTCCCTTTCATGGCCCTCCTCCAGCAGGCTTTTTGGTGATCTTTATCCTGATAGTAGACCCATTTTCACTTAGCTAACCTGAGGCAGGGAGAAGGTAGCACGGAGTGGGGCTTGTGGCAGAACCTGCAGCTCTAGAGATAGCTGCATTTACCCTGCACCCTCAGTGTGAATCAGTTGGGTGACTGCTTGGCCTGACAAGCTAAAGTAAGATCCACTTCACTCACTTTTCTCTACTCCCCAGTGCTACCTGGAATTTTTTCAATTTTAAGCATAGTAATCAATTCGGAGCAGTCATGGCTCCAGAATTTCTGTTGTGGAGGGAACTAGGGTCATAATGTGTTTGGGAGGGATGGGCCAGGCAAGAGAGAACAGCTAAGGAATGTATCTAGATTTTTTTGCCCCTATAACAGCACACTTATCTGAGGATGAAGATGGAGATCCTGAAGGAGTAAAGATTATCATCAGTCTTTTTTGGCGCCAGTTAGCATTAAAACGGAAACTGCTTTTCTTCTGCCATTTTTCTGCAGTAGTGCACTGCATGGCTTCCTTTTTTGACATGAGGTTCAGTTTATTCTTGAGTACCTTTAATTCTATTTTGGCATGCGGCCATTGTGTAGTTCTGCAGACAAAGTTGAGGCTGAAATCCGCTATTTCTTGTATTCTCAACACCCTCTCCCATTATATTATCTTCTGGTTCTTTTATAAAGATGCAGAGAAAATATAAACATTTTTGTCTGTCAAACCCTGAAGATGCTATTGTCCTTCCACATTTGTTTACTTGTCTTGATTTTTAATCTCTGGACAGGGTAGGTGACAATGTGGTGTTGTCAAGAGGAAGGAAAAAGAGGAATTGCCCTTTTTCTTTTATAATGGAGATATAACTGATGTATAACATCGTGTAAGTGTAAGGCATACAACCTATTGACTTGATACATTTATATACTGCAATACGCTTACTTCAGTAGCACCAGCTAATACCTGTATTGGGTCACATAATTATTATTTCTCTTTTGCAGTAGGAACAATTTAGATCCGGTGTCTTGGCAACTTTTGGAGTTTACAATACAGTATTATTGACTGTAATCACTGTGCTCTGCATTAGATCTCTGAGACTTATCTATCTACTAGTTCTGAGTTTGTACCCTTAAACAACATCTCCCCAGTTCTCCCATGCCCCCAGCCCCTGGTAACCACCCTTCTACTTTCTGTTCTTACCAGATTCCACATATAAATGGTATCAGGAGTTGTCTTTCTTAATTGTTTTCTATGGGCTTGTTTGGTTCTCAGTAGAATGCCCTGAGCTGGTTGGAGAGCTGGGGAGGAATGGTTGAAGAGGGGCTCCCTCGGATTTGCTCATGCATATGAATTCATAAGGTTAAATAGAGGTTTTCACCTATAGGTTGACACAGTTTGGCTTAATGTCATTCCACTGATTCTACCTACTCTTTCAAGAAGATCTGTGCAGAGCTATCATTTTATTTAAGAAATACTGCTCAATGTGGCTTAGAGATAATAAACTTTACTGGGGAGCCCAGGGGGTTGGTTTGTCCCTGGAAATCTGCTCTTTCAAAGTTTTACTCTGTTTTATTGGAGAGTCCCAGAGTTGGAACTTGTTCCTCCAGATAAAATCTCGCTCTAAGTAACTAGCCAATAATGTGAGGTTAGAGATGAAGGACAGATTGTAATGAGAACATTTGTTTGCTTAACCACTGGATTTTTTTTTTGTTTCCTGAGAAAGAAACTAAAACTAAATGATTCATGTAACATTACTGATTCCCACACTATTGATTATAATCGCCATCAACAATTTGCTTCCCCTCCAGCCATCCCAACAGGTTATTACTTACAGATTGTGGTATTATTTGCTGCCAGGATTGCATTTTTAAAAATAAGTATAAACAGTGGGAAGACATTTTTATCATGCCAGAGATTTCCTTTCCTCCTGAAAATAACATAAGCTACATCTCTGGTTTTTAATTAATCAGATACCAAGAGTTGATCCTAAAATTTCACCTAGGATCAAAATGAGTGGCAAATGATAAGCCTGAAATAATTGCATAGAGTAAGGGGAGAAAGTTATTAGAATGAATCTCTATGATTTAAGACCAATGCCACAGTACTCAAATATTGATCATTTTATTTGGCAAAAGACTAAAATTAAATGATATATCCATTAATTGGACTATAAGATAACAATCTCTTTTATTATAAATTCAGGCTCTGGGTGTAGACAGAAAAATATGACATATGGTAAGGTACAAAAATTATTTATCATTTATTAGCAATCAGGAGATTTTTAGTTAAATGTTAAGGAATTTCCATGAAGAGTTTTCTTTTTCCCTTCAGAAGGCTGAGAAAATTCCATTTATCCAATTTCAATAGGGAGGTTAATAACAAGCTATGCTATTGCATATGCTATATGCATATATGACTTATTTGTCAGTGTACCAATCTGCAGAAGGTGTAACTAGGAAAAAGCACTATTATATCATAACAGCAAAAAATATGCTTTTTGCTATATACAAAAGTAGTAAAGAGTTTTTTCCTTATTTTAAAATAAAATGCTTAGTTTTGAGAAGCTGTCTACTCTAAGTCACACAAACAACCAGAATATTAGCAATTTATAATTCCAGGTTGTCCTGGAGCTGGCTCCATAGCATGTCAATGCAAGGTTCCCACAACTTTTTTTTTTTTTAAGATTTTATTTATCCATTTGACAGAAAGAGAGATCACAGAGAGGCAGGCAGAGAGAGAGGGAGAAGCAGGCTCCCCACCAAGCAGAGACCCCGATGCGGGGCTCGATCCCAGGATCCTGAGATCATGACGTGAGCCAAAGGCAGAGGCTTTAACCCACTGAGCCACCCAGGCGCCCCTGGGTTCCCACAACTTAGTCTAATATTTGTGACAGGTATTTTCCTGCCCTCAAAATTATCACTAAGGTAAAACTGTAGTGATCCCAACCAGCAAAGACTTAAAGAGACAATGAAAACAAAGCCCCAACAAACACAACACCACCAAGGCCTTATTCAACCCAGTTTATGCTCCTGGGGGAGGGGGGGGGCACAGGTTAAGTTATGGTGGTTGAACTGGTTTCTGTGCTTCCACAGCTGAAGAATCACAGTAACACTAATATCCTTACTTGAGCCTTCACCTTACTCTTAGAGTTATTACAGTTTCCCATTTATGTATTCGTCTCCCCTCTCCCCCACCGCAGCTCAAGACTGAGAAGGTTTCCTAATGCCTACATGATTTTTCTTTTTTTAATTTTTGTTAACAAACAGCATTTGGTGTATAGCGAATGACTAACACACCCTACTTGAATTCAAATTACCCACTTCATATGATGCAGACTTTTTATTTTTTAAAGATTTTATTTATTTATTTGTTTAGAGAGAGTGAGTGGGGGGAGGGGCTGAAGGAGAGGAAGAGAGAATCTCTAGCAGACTCTGCGCTGAGCACGGAGGTGGGGATCAATCTCATGACCCTGAGATCATGACCTGAGCTGAAATCAAGAGCTGGACACTTAACTGACTAAGCCACCTAGGCACCCCTGTGATACAGATTTTTTAAATAAATTAACCGAAGTTGTTTCTCTATTTCTTTTCTGTGCCTTATCATAGGCATGGGCCCAAACACACATGCAAACACACAGTCGACATTCACTTTTTATATCACTGGTACACTTTGGATTTAATTACTTATACTCACTCGGTTCTCTCCTAAAGAAAGAAATACAAATCTGTTTTTGCTTAACAGATTACTGTCACCAAGCTAGCAAGCCTTCTCCCATCATTTAGCATTCCTATAGCACTTTGGATTTGCTAAGTGCTTTATAATAATTTTTATTCTCTTGACTATTACACTTTTGATGAGTAACAATATTTCAAATGTACTTTATTACCTTCTGGTTGCTTCTATACATCACTAAGGAAGAGAAATGAGATCTGGTGGGCTGTCCTTGCACAATAATAGTCTGAGACTTTAATTCAGAATATTAATATTTTAACCAAGTGGAAAACTTTGAAATAAATAGTATAATGTGAATTAAATCGCCATTGCTTTCCTATAATTCAGATTTATGACTATGCATGTAAAACTGCTGAGCCTTCTCCAGGGTACTCAACTTTCTAAAGCCAACATTCTGCTGGATCAGACTTGTCAGTAAATCACTGATTCGCTGATAATTTTTCAGGTTCAATGACAGTTTTTTTCTTCTTTTATATCACATTATGGACTCTGGGTCCCTTAAGATAATCATATTTCATTTTCATCTAAAGAAAGAATAACCTGGGTATATAGAGTGTACATTTAGACTTTTCTGGGCTTTCATTAAGTATACTGTTTTAGAAATATATCAGCTACGAGTCATGATACCATTAGCATTTTCCAGTATTCTTTGCTTATATATACACAGATTATATATCAGTATACCTCAGGAATTCAGAAGTAGCAAATGACACATTATTATAAACTGAAACTGCAAATCAATAACTAATATTGATTGGCGTTTGTACAATACAGTCTTATTCACCATGACTCTCAGTCATAAACCCTTCAAACTGTGCATACTAAATCACTTAATATTACCAACACATTGATTCATCACCTGCCTTAATTCTATTCTATGATCTTGGATTTCGTTGCTCATATAAATTTCAACAATCATTTCATATCCAATATTCACTTCAAGAACCTACCCCACCTGTAGTAATCCACGGATGTCTCCAGGAACATGTAATGAAAAGATAGTGGGAAGACTAGATTTGAGTCCTGATTAAGTATTTCCTGCCCTGTGACACCAGACACATGATCCGCTTCACTTAGACTCAGATTCCTGATCTGTAGCAGTGAATGCTGATTATACCTGTTTCTCGGGTGTACAATTATTCTAAAATGAAATAATTCCAAAAAAAATCATTAAAACATTATAGCATGTAAATTGTTTTCAAATTTTCACAAAATTTTTTCATTATTACACTTGGAGTCTGTGCATATCACCTAATAGTTGACTAACACATTGTATCCTGTTTGTCTTACCTCCCAAAATAGATTACAAACTTTGTGAAGCTAAATAATATGAAGATTGATTTTATGATCTTCTGCACAGCTAGTCATATACCTGATTGAGAAAACTTGATGGTAGATGGATTCTTCCTCTTATTCATTAGATAAATAAATAGTTATCTAGTTTAGATGACTAGATTAACAAATGATTTTAACTTGATGGAACTTATTTGACATTTCATTACCTCTTTTCTTCAAAAGTGATTAAGGCATTTGTGCTGTTTTAGAGAGTTTCTTTCTGAAACAAAACATTGGAAGAGTAAATAAATAAAACAGCCATACTCTTTTGTGATGGGAATGAAACACTGTTTTAGGATAAAGCAGCAATAAATATCATTAAAGAGAAGATTATATGTGCTGAGGAAAACTGAAACTGAGTAAGAGTTAGCCAAGAAAGGAAATAGAGGAATTTGAAAATGGTCTGACCAGGACAAACCCACACTGAGAACAGTTGAAAAGCTGTGGAAAACTCTGAGTTTTAGTTACCATTCTAGTTCCGAGGTCTTGCACAAGTAGGTTAAACCCTACTTACACATTTTGTCATCTATAAAATGAGGGCATGATAAAATCTGGTACAAAAAGTAGTGAAAAATTTTTATCAGTTGTTAATTTTACCAAAAAACAAGCTCTCTGGTTCTCTAACTTTGGAAAATTTTCTCTATACATTAGTCATAGGAGGAATGTACTAGAACGATCACATCTGAATAGGTCATTAACATAATTCAACAGATATGCAGGGTCTTGATTTTTCTTTGTAATTAACTGAAAACCAAACCTTTATCTCTTAGTTATGAAGCATGTTTTCTAAAAAAAAAATTTCCTAATATCAAATAAATTATGTAACACTCTGTAGCAATTCCATGTAATAAAGTACAAAAATCTCTATTAAGTGTTTATTAGATTACATCATTCCCCAAAATTAACTCAAAATCATAGACTTCCATGTAAAATGCAAAACTATAAAACTCCTTGAAGATTACATAGGAGAAAACCTAGATGATCTTGAGAATGGTGATGACCTTTTAAATACTGCTCAAAGGCACAGTCCCTGAAAGAAAGAACTGATAAGTTAGACTTCACTGAAGTTAAAAACTTCTGCTTCATTAAAGATACTGCCAATAGTATGAGGAGTCAAGCTACAGACTGAGAGAAAATATTTTCAAAGACATGTCTAATAAAAGACTGTTATCCTAAATATACAAAGAACTCTTAAAACTGAACAGTAAGAAAACGAAAGAAAAATCAATTTAAATATGAGCAAAGGATTTGGACAGACACCTCACCAAAGAAAATATACAGATAGCAAATAAACACAAAAAAGTAACTCAACATTGTATGTCATCAGGGAAATGCATATTCAAACAATTAAAAATTAAAACAACATGCCTATTAGAATGTGAAATCCAAAAAACTCATCACTAAATGCTGGTGAGGATATGGGGCAACAGGAACTCTCATTCATTGCTGACGGGAATGTAAAATTGTACAGACACTTTGGAAGACAATTCAGTGATTTCTTACAAAACTTAACATACTCATATAATCCAACAATTGCCCTCCAGTTTACTCAAAGGAGTTGAAATCTTATGTGTACACAAAACATTTGGTCCAACACATGAAAGTTTATTCATAATTGACAAAACTTGGAAGCAACCAAGATGTCCTTCAGTAAGTGAATGAATATATAAATTTTGGTCCATCCAGACAATGGGATATTATTTCAAGCTTAAAGGAAATGATATATGAAGCCATGTAAAAACATGGAGGAAACTTGAATGTGTATCACTAAGTGAAAAAAACCCATTTGAAACGGCTACATACTATATGATTCCAACGCTGACATTCTGGAAAAGACAAAACTATGAGATGGTAAAAATATCAGGGAATATCAGGAGTCACAGGGGAGGGAGGAAAGAATAGGGTGAGCACAGAGGATTTTTAGGGCAATGAAGCTACTCTGTGTGATACTAGAATGATGCATACATGTTTTTATACATTTGTCCAAACCCATAAACTATACAACACCAAGAGTGAACCCTAAGACAAAGTATGGATCTGGGGTGATTATGTTGTGTCAGTGTATGTCCTTCCTTGTTCATTGCCATTCACTCTGGTGGGGAATGTTGATAATGGGGGAGGCTGCACATGTACAGAGGATGAGGGTAAATTGGAATGCTCCATGTTTACCACCCAATTTTGCTTTGAACCTAAAACTTCTCTAAGAAATAAAGTTTATTGAAAAAAAGTTTATTAAGACATCTAGAGAGGCACAAATAAGCATAAAGTATTAATGGCTTTTAAGACAATTGCTAGACTGGTTTTGCTTAAAGTTTAAACATTTGAGCTTAAGTCACGTAAAAGAGACAAAACCCAGTGAGGTCATGAAGGTTCTACATGGCCCTTCCAGTTTCTGTCCGTGAACGTGACACTTTTATTTCTTTAACCCTCTTTTGTCCAATCTTTATACCCAACCTCGTTGCTGTTGGCAGGCTTTCTAAATATTGATTTTCAAATTCCTTATATCTATACGTATCCCAACCTAATTCCAATTTATGTAACTCCATTTATTATTTTTCTGGTTTTGGTTCCTGGCTGTGTCTTGTCTGTGTTTAACTCAGAAGTAAAAATCCTGGCCCCTTCCATTTGCATAAACCAGAGGATGGCAAATGTGTTATTTAGATAGTGCCCATCTATTTTCTCAAAAAGGTTAAATTTAAGCCACTTCTATAAACTTCCAGGTCAAGTTTCATTTTCAAAAATAACACTTTTATAGTTTAATTAAAATATAAAATAACACTTGATAATGCTAAAATAGACTGCAAAACTGTTTGGAAATTAGATATTGTATAATTTACATTATATATCCATGTATGTCTAAAATAATTATAACCAACTAGTAGAAACTATACCAGCAGCAAATACATACATTTCACAGACACATGGGGTTTTAGGTCCTGCCTTCCATTGAGACCAGAGCAGGAGCTGATTTCTTTAAAAACTAACTTTGAAAAGATCTACTGGAAAAAAATAATGTGTGATAGGCCTTGGTTTTTTTTGTTCTGAAAAGTGACTTGTTTGATTCATATACAAATTAAAAGGGTTACTCAGTTTGATTCAGTTGTCAAGAATTCTAAGTCTGTCAGTTTATCTTGGAGAACCATAAAGCAGAGACTTATTCATGAATACACTTGGTGTCTTACTTGATCAATATGACAGTGATTGCTTATACAATCATCTTGTGAAGCAATTTCTTTACTACTCATCTTCATCACACTAAATTAGGAGTAAGAATATGAAAGTTTTATTTTCTTAAACATGCCATGTTTCAAGGATTTCTTCACCCTATTTAAATACTAGAAAATAGAGATTGAGAAGCAGAAATTCTGCTGAGAAGCAGAAATCATGCTTGGGTTTTATTTGCTCCTAAATGTGCTTCATAAACTTTTTGAAGATAGTTAGAAAAGTTAAGATGCACACAGCTGACGGTAACAGAAAAACCACATCCCAAGCTAGTTTAAACAATGAGAAAACACATTATCTCACATGGCAGGAAATCCTAAGAACAGTTCCAGGGTTCAATGGGAGAATAGCTAAAGCTTAAACCAAGGGTTCTCTTCATCCTTTCTCATGTGGAATTGTGCCTGCTTGGCTCTCAGCTTAGAGTCTCATGGCCACAGGATAGATACCAGTTAGCATGTTCTCTCATGTTAACTTCACAACGGTTAGCAGAAGGAGATGGACAATCTTCATGTGTGTCTTTTGTTCTGAGGGTAAGCATTTTGAGGGGAGAATTGACAGAAAATATGTCACATTCCCATTTCTAAATCAGTGGCTGGCAAGGGAAATTGGATCGTCATAACTGATTTACGAACACAAGTAAAGAGTGTGAATATAGAAATAAATCAACATCTTTTTCTAGGAATGAATCCTGCAGGCATCATCACTGGCTGTTGTGGAACTGAGAAGCAAAAATTTTCCCCCAGCTTTTCTTTTAATTTAAATTCTATTTAGGTAACATATATTGTATTATTAGTTTCGGGGGTAGAATTTAGTGATTTGTCAGTTGCATATAACACCCAGTGCTCAATACATCCAGTGCCCTCCTTAATGCCCGTCACCCAGTTACCTCATCCCCCCTTCCCCTCCAGCAACCCTCAGCTTGTTTCCTAGAGTTAAGAGTCTCTTACAGTTTGTCTCCCTCTCTGTTTTCATCTTGTTTTATTTTTCCTTTCTTCCCCTGTTTTTATCTGTTTTGTTTCCTAAATTCCACATATGAGTGAAATCATAGGGTACTTGTCTTTCTCTAACTGACTTATTTCACTTAGCATAATACCCTCTAGTTCCATCTACGTCATTCCAAGTGGCAAGGTTTCATTCTTTTTGATGGCTGAGTAATATTACACACACACACACACACACACACACACACGTCACCTCCTCTTTATCCATCAGCTGTAGTTGGACATCAGGGCTCTTTCCATATTTTGGCTATTGTGGACATTGCTGCTATAAATTTTGGGGTGCATGTGTCCCTTCGAATTACTATGTTTGTATCCTTTGGATAAATACCTAGTAGTGCAGTTGCTGGGTCATAGAATTTTTCCCCAGCTTTATTGAAATATAATTGACAAATAAACATTGTATATGTTTAAAATATACAAAGTGATATTTTGGTACATGTATACATTGTGAATTATATTACCACAACCAACTAATTAACATACATATCACCACCTTACATAGTTACCTTTGTGCGTGTGTGTGTGTGTGTGTGTGTGTGTGTGTGTATGAATGGTGAGAACACTAAAGACCTAATCTCTTAGCAAACTGCAAAAATACAATACAGTATTATTAATTATAGTCATCGTGCAGTACTTTAAATACCCAGAACTTATTCATCCTGCATAACCAAAACTTGATACCCTTTGACCAACATTTCCCCTTTTCCTCTAGCCCCCATTCCCTGATAGCCACCATTCTATTTTAATAGATTCCACATATAAATAGGATCACACAGTATTTGTCCTGGGTTCATTCTGGGCATCTCCAAAAGCCAAAATCCTTTGGCAGTTCCATGGTGTGATAGTGAGCATTCTGGACTTTATTTTGTTTGTTTGTTTATTTACATTTTATTTATTTGAGGGAGAGAGAGCGAGTAGTGGGAGGACCCTGAGATCATAACCTGAGCCAAAATCCAGAGTTGGATGCTCAACCAAATGAGCTACCTGGGTGCCCCAAGCATTCTAGACTTTAAGAAGCAAGTTATAATTGATAATTAAGACATATCACTTAATTGTTCCTTATCACATGTGATTAATTTTAGGTACTCTTTTTATATTTCACTTCACATACTAAATTTCAAAATTCTTTATTTGGAAGATGATCTATTTACACCTTTATGTATATTCAATATACACAAAGTCGATATGCAGTAGTAGGTCATTATATTGTAATTTAATAGCTCATAAATACAATACTCTCTTTAGGGTTTGGCATAAGAACCCTGCCTCTAGTCATGAATTTCAAAATAATAAATAGTGTTTTATTTAGGTTAGAGCAAGCTCTGTAATAATTAGTCCCCAAATGTACAAAGTTAAAGAAACAAATAGTTTATTTCTTGCCCACCAGTACTTGTCAAGTAATGTCAGTGGTGTGGCCCACATTCATGCAATCACTTCTGGACCCAGGATAAGAAAAGTTCTGACATTTTTAATTTTTAAGTTTTCCTAGGGATTACACTGTGGCACATTCAGACAATGGGACATGATTCAGTGCTAGAAAGAAATAGACTATCAGGCCATGAAAAAGAACCTTAAGTGCATATTACCAAGAGAAAGAAACTAATGTGAAAGGGTTACATGCTGTATGATTCCAACTGTACAGCATTCAGAAAAGTCAAAATTATGGAGACAGTAAATGATCAGTGGTTGGGTTAGGGATTGGGTTGGGGGGATGTATAGATGGAGCCCAGAGGATTTGGGGCAGTGAAAAGACTCCGTATGGTACTATAATGGTGGATACTGTCATCATACATTTGTTTTTGTTTTTGTTTTTAAAGATTTTATTTATTTATTTGACACAGAGAGACACAGTGAGAGAGGGAACACAAGCAGGGGGAGTGGGAGAGGGAGAAGCAGGTCTCCCGCTGATCAGGGAGCCTGATGCAGGGCTCGATCCCAGGACCCTGGGACCATGACCCGAGCCGAAGGCAGACACCCAACAACTGAGCCACCCAGGCGCCCCCATACATTTGTTTAAACCCATATTCTCTATGTCATAAAATAGTACATATAGAATAGACATTTTCAGCTAAGTACGGAAGGCGTTTGCTACTCCAGGATCCATTAAAGATGCTACTTTAAAAATGTAAAAAAAAATTAATGTAATATAATAATACCCAATGATTTCACAATAAAGTCACGAGAAGCAGAATGCGAGTAAAGAGATTAATAGGGAATTCTAATTTTTGACTGTAAAAAAATCAATAACTGGATGGTTTTGTGCATCTAAAATAGTGTTATCATCAGACAAGTAATTAATAATCTCTGCAATCTTTCTACGTAGGGTCGTTTTCTTCACATCTGATGATATAATAATGTAGCAGATGATGAAGATATGTTCAAAGTGGAAGTATTTTGAGTGTTCTATATAGGTTGAGAGATTGGAATTATTATAAAAGTTGAACTTTATGAAGTTGACATGTCAAAAAAATGTTTAATTTCCTTGTCCACATCACTAAAATTTCTGGAGCTTTACTACCCTCATTTTAAAAACATGAAAATCATTCTGCACCTTTTCACTTTGCTAATAAGATCAGTTGAAATTAGAAATGATACAATGGTTTAGAAATCTTAGTGAATTATATTTCAATAAAGCTGTTCAATAAAAAGGTTTCAGGACATGGGGATGTTAGAGTGGATTTAAGAGCTAGGCTGGGAAGGCCCAGAAGACACATCTTTCACCACAGCCGCAAGAAATAAATAAATGAGAGAGCTCTAGCACTTTTGAAGAACTATGTGGTCTCTTCCTGTCACCAGTTAGCAGAGAACCGCTACATGGAAATGTGCTCTCAAACCAATGGGGATCATGGGACCCGGGGTAGCAGGAACCAAGTGAAGGACTTAATCGATGAAAGGCAGGTGAGTATGGCTAATGTAATGGCACATAATTTGATTTCAGTTAGTCAACCTAGAATTGAAACCAAAGGGCAGTCTGGTAAAGTCTTACTTGATCTGTATAAATAGAAAATCTGCCAAGCCTGATGAACCAAAGAATGAACTGAATCATGGAAAAAGAGGGTCCCGCCCCTTAGTCTATCCCCAATTCACACATCCAGAGTCCCTCAAATGAAGGGAAGGCCAGGTCCCACTAAGGAAAAGACGCTGCTACTCAGTATATGTATATAAATTATTTTCCTGGTTCTAGAATGGGTACTTAGAATCCAGGTAGAACAGCTTCCGCATGGTACCTGATTACAGACTGAGGGTTAGAAGAGAGTCAAATGGAAACCACCGGAACTGACTCTACCTTTGAAAATGGAAAACTGAAGGCAGTGCCACATTCCTGAAAACACTGTAGGAATTACTGCCATCATCAGGGACGTAAAGCGATACAGGGGTGGTGATGTCATCCAACTCTCCTGTTTTGCCTGCGTGGAAAACAGATGAGTATTCAAGAAGAGAGAGAGATCATTGACCGCTTAATCAGGCCATGACGGTAATTATAGCTCCTGTTCCAGATGTGACTTCTTTGCTGGAGCAAATGTAACACGGATCCAGCCGCCCCCACCTCAGCGCCTCCGTCCCCGGCCTCGTATCTGATATGTCGCTATCGATCGGTGAATAGTTTTTCTCTCTCTACCAGGCAAACTGGCTTGCTGACCAAATCCAGCCTGGAGCCTGTTTTTGAAGAGGTCTTGAGTGAAAAAAGATTTTACATTTTTCAAAGAGTTTTAAAAAAATAAAAGGGGTGCTTGGGTGGCTCAGTCAGTGAAGCCTCTGTCTTCAGCTTAGGTCACGATCTGAGGATCCTGGGATCAAGCTCTATGGACTCCCTGCTCAGCGGGGAGTCTGCTCCATCTCCCTCTGTCCCCCCCAACTCTCTCTCAAATAAAATCTTTAAAAATAAATAAATAAATAAATAAATAAAAAGAATATGTGACAGAGTCCATACGTGGTCTTCAAAGCCTAAATTATTTATCATTTGGCCCTTTACAGAAAAATGTTTGCTGACCCCTTGTGGGGCTTTAAAGAAAGTATGTCTCTGCATTGTGAGAGCTTTCTGAGCACATTTTACTGAAATGCGGGACCTGGGCTGAAGGCGAGCCTCACCAGGTTAATTTATGACTGTTTGCATGGAACTTGGGAGAGTTTGCCTTCTGGAGGCATTGTTTTCATTTCAAGGAGGGGGTGGGGGTGCGAGACCTGAGATTTGAAGACATCCCTGGGTTGCTGGCTATAATGGTGCTCTTTCCCCTGGAGAAATGTATTTACATTTCAAAGGGTTACAGAAAAAGAACTCAGAATACCCAGGAAGGAGCAGAGTTTTTTCCCTTCTTCCAGGAGGGAAGTTGGACATATATATAAGGGCCTAGAGGTGTATATAAGCACCTCATTTTTGCAGGATTTCTCACGCCCACCACCATTACGGACTGAATGTTTGTGTCTCCCTGTAAATTCATATGCTCAAATCCTTACCCCGAATGTGATGGTATTAGGAGGTGGGACATTTGGGAGGTGATTAGATCAGGATGATTAGATCAGCCATCAGGGACGGGATTAGTGCCTTTATAGTAGACACCCTGGAGAGCTCTTGCCCCTTAAACCATATGAGGACCCAGCGAGAAGGCTTCAAGTCTTTGGCTAGGAACCAGGAAGTGGTGGGGACTGCAAGTGCTCCGCCTTCCCTGGCGTCCTTCTGCTTTTCCACTCCTGAGCCAGGTATTTGTGTTGAGACTGTGAAGGCTTCAGAAAGATCCTCATGCCACCAAGGGCAGAGGCAACAAGAACTGACATGTGGGGGCGCCTGGGTGGCTCAGTGGGTTAAAGCCTCTGCCTTCGGCTCAGGTCATGATCTCAGGGTCCTGGGATCGAGCCCCGCATCGGGCTCTCTGCTCAGCAGGGAGCCTGCTTCCCCCTCTCTCTCTGCCTGCCTCTCTGCCTACTTGTGATCTCTCTCTCTCTGTCAAATAAATAAATAAAGTCTTAAAAAAAAAAAAGAAAGAACTGACATGGGCTTCAGTCAGCTTCTTGCTCCCCACCACCTTCCATCCATCTCCCATCCAGATGGCCAGCTCTGTGTAGCACACATCCAAGCACCACATGCATAGACCACAGCCTTACAGAGAACTTTCAACCCATTCCTACCACCGTGCACGTCCCAATTCCTGTAGTGAATCCCTGTGTGTATGCGTGCATGTGTGTGCACGCGTGTATTACAAATCATCTAGTGGTTCTGCTTCAGAGATACACTATACTTATTGATTTAGCTGTCTGCGCAGAGGGCATTTTTCAGTTTTCTAGCTTTGTGGAAATATGTAATAGAAATGTTGCCTTGTGATATTGCCACATGAAAAGTATGATATTTGGAATTTATGTGTATGCATGTGCAGTCATTCCCAAGCAACTGGGAGTGAAGATAGTAGCCTTTATTTGAATGGTTTTGGGGGAGCAGTGTGATTTGGGTATTTGTACCAATTCTGAATTTTTGAAAATTCTATCTTGTCTGTTTACCCATTGATCAATTCAATCATTGTTCATTCAGACTCTTATTGAACATTCAGCCTAGGCCACATGATGTCAACTCTTAAAAATATTATTAGCTTTGCAATAACTAAATACATTGATTTAATTTATTAATAGTGCAATGCTGTACATTAAATACCAAATATGTATATATAATGTCCTGTGTAGCCAAGATGGTGGGAAGAAGGAATTAATATTCTGTGAAAGGGTCAGTGAAAGCTTCAAAGAAGTGGTGATTTATAAATTAGGTTGGATTTTTTTTCTTTTGTTAAGATTAATAATACTCTGATATAATAAGTGATGGTAGTCAGACTTATTTACATACTTTCCTGAAAAAATTATGGTCAAATGTCTGCTTATATATTTATTATTTTCCAAGTTGCTTGAAAGGGATGAAACTTTCAATCTAGACTCATGGCTTTTGAATGTGATTTATTCATTTATTTTTAATAGCTAGAGGCTTTAAGATTCCATGAACCAATTTGTTCAAACCTTTCATGTGCATCTTTGATATGATATCAAGGTTTTCATTTTACTTAAAGCCATTATGCATCTAAGTTATCTGAGATACAGTACTTCTAAAAATGCGGGTACAATGCTGCCATACTACATTTTATTCAGAGCCACAATGTATATTTCCATTATCCTTAATATTAAAGACACCTCTGGGTGTACACTCGAGATTATCACAATGAAGCAAGAAGTTACAGTAATGCTTACTCCTATTGTCCCCCCAACATTTATTTTGAAACTTTTGAAACCTACATGGAAGTTGTAAGAATAGTGTAATTGTTGATTCTAGGTGAAGGGTAGAGGATACCCTCCTGTCCTGTACTTAGAACCACTAGTTGTAAACATGGAGCTACATTTGCTTTACCTGTCTGTCTCCCTAAATATCTACAATAAGAAATATTTGTGGTTTTTTTAAACTAGAAAGTATAAAATTGACTAAAAGCAGAACCACTGGGGTCCAAGCCATGGTGCTGTCCCTTCCTTTGTGATGACAGGCAACACTCCAGGAGAGACTGGGCGTTTTAGTTCTCTTAGTATTATTCTCTGACAATGAGAAGTTATACAATCCAACTTCTTAGGGAAGAAACTGCTTTTGATCACAAGAGGCCAGTTACCTAGAAATGAAGTGTGCCTGATGAGCACAAGGGGGTCGAGCACAAGTACCCTCCTGCAGAGGTATGCTTTGGGGTTTCTGACCTTTGCCTTACATTGTTAAATGGGCATCTTGGTGCACATTTTATATTTGGGACCCTCTACTGGTCACATAAAAACTTGTTTTACATTCAATAGTGTAGAAGAAAGAAGCAAACTTGTGAACACTTTTGCATGTCAATTGTCATTTTCTACACAAATGACTCGTGAGGATGCCTGAAGCCACAAAGCGTGACACTTCCACGTTCATGCCTTGCTCGTGCCCTCATCTCCAACAGCAGAGGCTCGTCTCAGTCCGCTGAGCCGCACTGCTCATCTCTAGAGGAAGGATGGGAGAAGGAAGAGAGAAATGAATAAGCCCAGCAGGACATGACCTGCTTTCTTGTGGACAAGAATAAAAGCCACTTCCCTGAAGCTGCAAGTGTGCTCCCGGTCGGCCGAGGCTGCGGGGTTGTGACGGGGAACCGAAGCATATCATGCTCTTGTATCGGGTTTGACCTCCGAATGCTCACAAGGAAATCACAGAAAACACAACTTCTTTTAAAGGTGCTGACAATTTTACCTTTCCTAATAATCATGTAAATCAATGGTTCACAACTGGGAGTAGACAGCAAGATCAACTGCGGGAGGTTTTTTTTTCCGCTTTGTTTTGGCTTCAAGCAGAAGCTCATCCAAAACCAACCAAATGGATTTTCTAGAGCTTATGTGTATTTTTATAAGTCATCTGAGGCCATGGATGCTCGTGTAATTCTGATAAGCACTCCTGGTTAAGAATCCACAGCTTAAAATATAGTAATTATTACCACAAGGCTAACAATTTTATGTTTTTAAAATTTTTTATAAAGATTTGTTTATTTGTGAAAGAGAGTGTGTGCGGCACACACGCACGTGAGTTGGGGAAGGGGCAGAGGGAGAGGGGAGGAGAATCTCAAGCAGATTCCCTGCTGAATGCAAATCCCAACCCTGGGCTCCATCTCACGACCCCGAGATCATGACCTGAGCCAGAAAGAGAGTCAGATGCTTAACCGACAGTGCCACCCAGGTGCCAAGGCTAACAATTTTAGACTGACATTTGCAAAAGAGCTAATTGTTTATTTTTCAGTAGTAGTCGAGGGTTGGAGAATATTTGGTTACCTAAAAGTTCTCATAGTTCTTGACCTCTAATCTATTCTTATTTTCAATGACTGTATAGATTTTAAGATTTTGAATCACAAGTTAAATAGTATATAAATCTTCCATACTAAAACATAAAATATTTCCAAAGCTTATGACTCTTTCATGTTAATTACTTATATTTCCTAGCACTCAATCAGTAAGCATTTAGATACTTTTGGAACATGGATTTAAAATCTTCAATTAGAATGTCTTCTGATTTTTGTTAAAATCAGAAACCTTAAATACTAACATGCTAGTGATAAATACATCATTGTATAAATACAATATATTCAATTACTCATTCATCCATTCATTTATTCTGTAAATTTTTATCGAATGCATACTTCATGCCAACCACATTTCAGGAACTGAGAATGTAACCTTGAAAAAACCAGATAATGTTCTGACCATTCAGGGCTTACATTAGTGTGTATTTAGGGGGGGAGCATACAGTAAACAAACAATACATAATATAAAGAAGTGCTTGTAAAAAAGCAGCAAAGGAGTTAGGGAGAACTGGGGGCCAAGAGGTCTAATTCATGCAGGATGGTTAATAAAGGCATTAATGATGAGGTGACCTCGAGTAAGGAGGGCATAAGTCATGTGGACATCCAGGAGAATGTTATTCTAGTCAGAGGAAATAGCAAGTGCAAAGGAGCAGACTTGGTGTGCTCTGGGAATAAGAGGGCAGGAGGATATAATGGAATGAGCGAGAGGGTTGGGGAGGTGGGTAGGATGTGGTCAGAGGCAGGGAGGTTGTAAAAACTAATTGGAAGTTGCATCAGTTTATACGGTTGCTGTAACAATGTACCACAAACTGCAGCGTAGGGATTAAACGACGGAAAGTTAGTGTCTCACATTTCTGGAGGTCAGAAGTCCAAGATCAAAGTGATGGCAGGGTTGGTGCCTTCTGAGGCCGTGGGGTGGGGGGAATCTGCGGCAGGCCTTTCTCCCTACTCCCCAGAGTTCGTTGGCAGTCTTTGGCATTCCTTGGTTTGTAGAAGCATCACCGCAAACTCTACCTTCACATGGGATTCTCCCTGAGTATGTGTTTGTCTCCAAATTTCCCCGATTAGGATCCACTCTACTCCAGTATGGCCTCATTTTAACTCATTACATCTGCAATGACCCTATTTCCAAATAAGGTCACATTCTGCGGGATCAGAGGTTAGGACTTCAACATATGAAACTGGGGGGACACATTTCAATCAATAACATAATCCATGGTAAGGACCTTCTTTGGGACATTAAGGTAGGAAGTCACTGGAATGTTTTGAGCAGAAAAATACCACGGTCTGCCTTACATCATAAAAAAGATCCGTTCAACTGCTTTTCGGATAGTGGTGTGCAGTCGGGCAGTGGTATAAGCCGTGAAGCCTGGTGCCGGGGACGTGGCGGCCTCAACCAGGCTGCTCACCTGTGCAGGGCTGTAAAGTCTGGCCTTTAAGTATATTTAAAGATATCACTATCAAATTTCTCACAGATTAGATAAGAGGTGTTGAAGGAAAGAAGTCTCGGATTGATTCAGGATGTTTGGCCTGAGTAATTACAGGGATGATGTTACCATTCACTGAGATCAGGAAGACTGAGCATCAGCAGGTACTTGGTGGACACCCAGTACTTTGGACATGTTGTTTGGGTTGTTTACTAAACACTCAAGTGGAGAATGTTGAGTTGGACATAAAGTCTGGAGTTCAAGCTGAAGATACAAATTTGTGAGATGTCCACATGTAGATTTTTAAAATCAAGAAATTGAATGAGGAATGATGTTGAGCACCTGTTAAACAGGTTTTTGACCATTTGGATATTCTTTTCTTAAGGTTCCTATTTAGGTCGTGTGTTCATTGTTCACATTGGGTTGTCTTTTCCTTATTGATTTGAAGGTGTTCTTTATATATTCTGGACAACACGTTCTTTGGTAGATATAAGTGTTGTGAATGTCTCTTCCTTTTCACTCGTACTGGCATCTTTTCATTCTTAATTTTAACAAAATCCAATTGATTTTTTTTTTATTTTGTTATTTGTCTCCTCTTTGAGCATTTGTTCTCTACAAAAGGCCATGAAGATTTTCTACAAGAAAAATTTATTTTTCTATATTTTCTATATTTAGGTTTATGATCCATCTTGAATTAATTTTTGTGTATGGTGTTTAGGTAAGGATCAACACTTTCCTTTACCCATAGGGATAGCCGATTGATTCAGTACCATTTATTGAAATTCTTTCCGCACAGAAATTTATATAAGAATATCTAAATACATAGCAATTACTACTTCCTAGAAATGCCATATTTTACCGGATAGCTAACTAGATCATCACTTGGCAGTCGAGTAAGTTATGGGGTCAGGAGACTCTAATTGATCTATTGTTTCCGGAAACGTGAAAGTGATCCTTAAATTAAGCTCGGAGGAAGGAATTTGCTTTTTGCAAGTGAAAAAGGTTTTGTCGGTCTTGTTTAGTGTTGACTCCAGGCAGAAGGTTCTCTTAGCAAAGGTGCACAGTCCCTTCCAGCTTTCTTATGCTCTCTTTCTTGTAAGGACCTTCCTGAAGATGCACAGGAGTAGCAACATGCACCAATATCCTGACATGTTTCTACCAAGGCCCCTAACACTTCAGCCTTTGTATGCACGTATGCAGAACACCGCTCAGAAGGGAATGGCGTATGCAGAACACCGCTCAGAAAGGAATGGCGAACGCATCACTACCTCCCTCTTCCCGTCCCATTTTGACTCTGCTAACAAAATGAGAAATAAAAGTGAAGTCATTTTCTAGATGTAAACAATTATCAAGTAATTCTACTGAGATCTCAATCTTAGTTTATCTCGAGGCTCTTTTAAGCTATATATGTCATATTGTAAATATAAAAAAATAAGTATCAATGACTTTTCTCCACAATATATCTGAGGAATATCTAATAATTTCATAAATAACAGTGGATCTATTTGGAAAAAAATTCTCATTATATCTTGCTAGAGGTTGTTTGGCCCCTGTGAAAATTATTACGTCTCACACATTAATTGAATGACTATTTACAAGGACCTGGGGGCGATGGGTGTGTAGGGGGGCAACACATTATTTTGAAGGCTAGCAATTCAGGTTTCGAGATTATACTATCAACAACTCAGAATAGATTGTATCAAGTGTGGTAATTTGGGCATGAGAGGTTTATATAATAATCTTGGAAACTAAGCTACCTAATTAGTCTTCCAAGAAAAATGTGAATTAACCTATGTCCAACTATAAAGTGAGTTTTTTACTCCTTCCAAAATTATCCCTTGTAAAAATGAGTCACCTTCTACCTAACAAAAATCTTTCAGATTAAGTCAGTCTTTCAATTACTGGATTTAGAACAATAAAGCATTGTTTGGAGAAGACATATGATCTTAAAAACCTCAATTATGCCAATTCAGAATCTCATAAAGTTCCCTTGACAATCAGTTTAAAAATAAAAAGGAGACAGAGGACTTTAACACAGATTTATTAGTTACGCAGATTATTTCTCAAAATTTCTTTCTCAAAATTATTTCTCAAAATTTCTCAAAATTTTAACTATTAAAAGACATTGTATGAGTCATTAAAGTCTAAGCATTTATTGTCTTTTTTGACTGGGTTCTTACGATTTGGAATAGAATTTCTATGGATCAGTATCGGCCACGTTGAGACTGGAAAGTCATCCAACTGCGATGGCAGCAAACCAGTTACATAAATAAACCCTCAAGTGAACATAGTGATGAAGACAGTGATGCAGCCGCGTGGAAAATGTGCATGAGTAGAACATCCTCAGTTACTACTCCGTACGCCTGTCTCACTGGACTGCTTCCTCCACGCAACGAAAATTCATTAAATTTAACATATTAAAATTGGCCAATTTTTATTCTTTTAAATTTTTTGTTGGAAAGAGAAGGAACTATTGTAAAAGGACATAGAGGGTGGCTTTAGTGCGTACATTTACTGCCTCACAGTGTCAGTGTCGAAGGCGACTCCAGCTCCTGTGTGAATCTTTCCAGCGTGGGTTCTCTGAAGCCCGGGAAAGCCCATCTGTCTCTGGAGATTCGTCTGGTGAGGTCCCTTCCCTTGCACTGCCTTCCACACCCCTCTTCTCTCCACCTCCAGGACTGGCAGAGCTGCAGACTCGCTGAGTAAACCCGGCGCCTTCATCTATTTGAAGAAGGTGGTTGTGCTCTGTACTGCCCAGGTCTCTTACTCAGAGCCCCAAAGATCCTAAAGATCCTAACAGCAAGGATTTTATGTTGGACAACAGATTATATGAAAAGGGAAACTAAGGCAAACAGAAAAGTAGAAATCTTGGAACTGAGCATTTATAAATGAGGACAGGTTATAGCCGTCTTTTACTACCGTATCTCCAGTAGTACACGGGAGACATGTAAAAAACATCTGTTGAAAGAATAAATTGCAAGAAAACAACTGCCACTTTTTTACTCTTTGTTGAAAATCCTTTTTCAGTTTATAGGGAGATGGACTTAGGGAAAAGCTGAGGGCTGAGGGCTGTTGTCAGGAAAGCTTGCTGGAAAATCAAATCGTCTATATTCAATATCCATTAATATTCTAACTCTGTGTCCAGGTAACATTAATATCCGTCTAAACTATTTACACATGCTGATAATCCCACTGGATACTTGTATCCTCTTATGCATATTTTCACTGAGAGCACAAAACCTAAATGATTTTTGGAGATGTTTTGAACCTAAATATTTGCAATTATATTTAATTTCAATGTTTACGAAATATCAAGTCCTTTTCATGTCTATCCAAAATGTTAGAGCTTGAATTGCAAAAAGTAGCCAAGCAAATTTAAACATATTAGCATTTCATATTCTTAAAGTCTAGGCTTTTCTCTGTGGTAAACAGTGATATAAATTCTAAAAGGAGTAAGATGACAAATAAATTGGATACGTACATGTTATAATTTCTGAGCTGTTTTCATGTGCCGGTCGTGTTCTAAACATGCCTCATGTGTAACTGAATTCAATCTCATAAGCCAGTGAGATGGGTTCCATTAACCTAGAATTAGCACAGGAGCGGGGAGGGTGAGCATCTTCCCAACTTTGCACAGGGAGTGACGGAGTTAGGACTGGAATCCAGTCACTGACACCAGGGCCTCAACACTCAGAACATAGTCCAGCCTCTCGGCAGGGACCTGGGAGCCTGTCATCACCCAGGGAATTCACGTGGTGGACGCATTTGGTCACTCTTACCAGGGAAGCTCCATTCTAAGCAGCTCGTCTGTATTATTCCCGCGTTGAGCGGGGCCAGTTTTTGGGCTGTGATTCCTGTGCCAGAATTCTCCTTAAAAAATTGTGCTCATGGTTGGCGCACCTGCGTGGCTCCGTTGGTTAAGTGTCTGCCATCAACTCATGATCTTGGGGTCCTGGGATCAAGTCCTGCATTGGGCTCCCTGCTCAGCGGGAAGTCTGCTTCTCCCTTTCCCTCTCACCCTCCCCCTGCTCGTGCTCTCGCTTGCTCACTCTCTCTCAAATTAATAAGTAAAAAATCTTAAAAAAAAAGGGTTCACAGTATAACATATGAAAAATCAATTATTAAAAACTAGTATTTGTACAAACTTTGTTTTTTTCATAATATACTCTCCCCATTTGATGCTATTTTAAAAAAGAACATTTTGAGGCTTTAGATTCTCATTTTACTGCCAATGAAGAGGACGGGAGGTTGTGTTGTGTCCAAGATAACAATGTAGCCATTGATTACAGACTCAAGTCCAATTATTCCAACTCTAAACTCTGCAATTAATGTTTAAAAACAATCAGGTTTTACAAATAAAAAATATATAAAACCTATGAATCACAGGTTCTTCATCTATAAGGGGATTAGATAACAATCTGATCTTTCTTGTCTGTTTAAACTCATTATATGTTTCTGTAATGACAAATAGCTTACAGTTTAATAAAAGGAAAAATAATTTGTTGAAAATCAGTCTTAGCTATCCCCTGTTTGTACAAGGAACTATTAGTGTTGAAAAAAAAACATAAATA
>CM052889.1:7448271-7483616 GCA_028534135.1 Potos flavus | reverse complement strand
AGTAGTTTTCCCTGTCCTACCTCCATATCACATGAAGCAATGATGAAAATATGTAAAATGCTCTTTAGCAAACCCAAACCAAAAAAGCCCCTGAGGCAAAACACAAGAAACAACAAAAACCCACTAAGCAAAAATAATATAGTTGTTTAACTACTCCATAGTTTCCTTCAACCTCTAGACATTTGGCTCTTAATGCTATTTCTAAGTCAGATACCCGGGAAGCACTAGGGAAGAGGAAGAAAATAAAAATTCAGGTCTAATACACCCCAAACAAGTTTCAGATAAAGTAGCTAGAGAAATATTAATGTGTATGATGAAAAAAAACAAAAAGGATTACAAGCTATAATGGGGTGCATAGCTTGATAAACACATGTACTTTCTTTCTCTGACATATAATATTGTCTGAGCACTAGATTCAGTAACAGTAAGCCATCTGGAATTCTGAATTTTAGGATTTAGAAATAGAATTTTATTGCAACTGAAAGAAAAGGCAAAACTCCAACTTACTGAAGGATACTCTCATTAATATGTAATCATAAGATGATTCACCAGTGAACTAGGATATCTATATTCTACTACTAGATTCATTAAGAAATTAACTTTATTTGGGAGAATTTTTCCTGAAATGAAAACTGCATTCCTAGTTAAGTGCTGATACCATATTAAAGGGAAAAGCATACTAGTGAACAAAAATTTTAAATATGTTTTGTGAGAAATCTGATAATATCCTAAAGTAGAAACAAATAAAAAGCAAAATTGTAATGCAAAAAGAAAGAAAATTATTCACTTATAAACCATGTACACATTTTGTCTTCCTAACAGACACACTTTGGAAACACAAACAGAATATGGGGCAACACAGCTGTGAAAAAGGTAACAGAACTAAGGCATTGACTCACTGACAAGGAAATCTCCGAATACAAAGATGGCTGGACTTTTGTTTGTTGATACATATTGAGCTTTTACTTTTTTTTCTTTCTCTACTGAGGTCTTTCATTTATAAGTGATGCCTGACAAAGGCCAAAAATGTGCAGATGATGGACATCTGATAATGATAAACATGAAGAAGAAAACCGTGACATTTTCTATAATTTTCTACTGTCCCTGGTGGAGACTAGGTTTTACCTTCCTTACTAGATTAGAGCAAAGTGAGGCACTGAACTCACCTAAGCTTTTTTCACTGCTGCAAAACAAGTTTGACCACTGGGAACATTAGTATTTATCCTCCAAAACAACCCGTCATTACTCTTTAGAGAGGAATCTACTTGTTAAATTAATAGCGTTTAATTATGATATGCTAAAAGAGCACATGGATACAATAAAACAATTGCTAGTAACTTCTTAGTACTTAGGAGTTTCAGTTTAGCTGTGATCAGCATGGCATCAGAAATAACCAACAGTTGCCTTGAGGACCAAAGTCCAAACAACTTCAGCATCAGGACCATGAGTTGCGTATTTTAAAAGTGATTAACCATTTTCAGTGTGTAATAAAAACCATTCTAATCATCACCCAAACAATGGTCATCTAATAAAAATCCCAAACCTAGCTAAAATGAAGGGCTCAAAAATCATCTGTAATAAACACACCATAATGTTGCTTAAAACAATGCCAGCTTTTATACATTAATCAGGACAGAATTCCTATGTTATATCATTATAGAGAAAAGATGAGAGGTCACGGGCTGAAATGGGAGTCAGAACTGACAGGATAGAGAAGGTAACTGGCAGATCTCTTAAGTCACTGGGTTATCATAAATTTTGTTGACAGGCTGATTATGTCATTCATTACTCATTATGAACATACACATGCCCATAATATTACATAATAGACATATGTCAATACATTTTATCTATGTATATGTAAATATATTGTGCATGTGTGTGTGTATACACACAGATATACACATAAGTTACCACAAAGTTACCATAAACAAAAAGTATGCTATATATTACTTTTTAAAAAGTAATAGGAGCTTTTTCTCAAAGAGAATTTTTAGAAGAAATTCCAATATAAAATAGAGACCCTGCCCTTCCTACAATGACCACTGAGACACCTGCTAAGCATGTCCTAGGGCATGGCTTGAAATCAGTGTTCCAATCGAATCCGTTTATTTTGCAAAGATTAAACATAAGACTATTTTTTCCCACTGTATAGACCCATATGAAATTTTCATACTGTAACTGAGTATAAAGTTAAAAAGGAACATTTCCTTTCCTTTAAAGATAATAACTAAAAATAAAATTGCTATGCTATATAACACCAAATTATTTTTAAGTCATAATCTTAATGTCATCCATGGAAAAAGTTGTTAGTTCTCCTTAAAGTGCCTAAATTTTAAAGATTTAATTTTGCCCATGTAAATCTTATCTAAAACATATGAGAATGAATGGTAGGAGGTGAATGTATTGTTTTTCTTTATCAAACATGTATCCTCTACCTGACTGATTAAATATTCTGCCCAAGAATCTTCATTGTGTCACAGAATACTCAGATAGAGAAACATGCAAAAGAACTGATCTGCTATAACATCTATAAGGTGAATTCTGATGGGAGTGTCTTGATTTTTTTTCAGGACAAACATTTCATCTCTTTGCTCCAAACATTCCTCTGTTTATGAAGGACTACTTTAATCCATGCAAGTTGATATTAGCAAAATACAAATAACATATTCTCTTTTGTAAAGATCATGATTAAATGTCTAAATTCAATAAATAGACTCTTTAATAATTTGAAATCCTATCAAATATTCTACACTAGCGAAGTCTCAATCTTTCTTCTTTTCTAATACATCTTTGGGTCCTTGCACTGTAGGCACTAGGGCGTCTCCACTGCTTGGCTCCTGTTCTTTGCTTTCTTCTGTTGGTTCTTGGCTTTCAATTTCACTTTTGGATACTTCATATCGTTCTTCTATGTAACCTCCATCTGTGTCAGCTGTGTAGATGCCGTAGCACATGATACTGATGACCCCCAGGGGAAGGCCAAAGAGAAAGCAGCCCATAAGTGGAGAGCTCTTGAAGATAGACTGTGGGAAGATAATCACAACTCAGTTCTCCTCCTATGTATTCTGGGATAAAATACATGAACGATTTTAAAACCTCTGCAAATGTCTTCCTCTTGCTACCATTCAACTTGCTTTTAGTTCCAATGAATCAATGTCAATATTTCTGTAGTAGCTACATGTTAAAGACACTGTAAAAGACAGAAATTGTGTGTGTGTGTGTGTGTGTGGAATCAGCTACCTGCAACAGCAAAAGGCACCAAACATTTTATAACCTCACATTAACCTCATATTAACCACAAAAGTCTCTTTGGAGATGGCAACTATGTGCCCAACAGCTCTGGAGTTGTATCCTGGAATCCAGGAATCTCATTCAGAAGGGTGGTCATTTACCATAAAGACAGTACATACACATTCCTCTTCACTTGACATTTTAAATATTTTTTACTGACTGGTTAGTAGTAAAGCCACATTAACTTAACAATCTCCCTCAGTTTATACACAATCTCCTTATTCTCAGAAAAGTAAAAGCAATTTTGCTGCATAGGTTTTTCAACTCTACTATCCTCTATGGCTTACGACTGTAACTCGAGAGCTATGAAGGCACATTCAGAGGATGGCAAGGTCACTGTGGATTGAGATAACAGAAGAAGGCTTCCCAGAATACGGGGGTTTAGAGACAGAAATTTAAGCCTGAGTAAGAATAAGGCAGTGTGAGCACTAGCAAGAAGCACCAGGGAAGCTTCCGCAATATTCAGAAAATAATGAGACCACCTCAGATGGCGAGAGTATTCTCACATGTGTCACTGGAAAAGGGAAGGAAAGTGATTCAAGTGGACTATTTTAGTCGTCTTCACTGTGTAGTGGTATATGGAATGGATGGGATACGGGGTAAGAGGAAGTGAAGAAACCACGTGGAAGTGAGAGCAGCAGCGAGATACGATGTCGTAAGGGCCGATTTTGAGGATTTCTACCTTGATGACTGCTTTTGGTCTTAACGTAAACATCGGTGGAGTAAGTAGCTCCAGAAGAGAACTAGAACTAAGTTTAAAGCTCGAACAAATTGAGGAATGCCTCTGCTGCCAAGCTGACCAAGAGTTGAAGCGGATTCAGATCCAGTGACTGAAAATGGCAGAAGGAGAAAAGAGACTCTGGAAAACACTCTGAAGTCATGTCGCTGAGGAAATGGATTCTGAATTCCCGTTAACTCACCAATCATACAGAAATGAGTAAGTAAAGAAACTTAATTTCCACCTCAAGAATATATTTTCTTAATGTAAATATAGACTAGTTCTTTCAAATTAAAGATGCATTTTTACCTAATCCTTTGAAATTTCATATTTTCCCTTCATTAGACATAGAGCAACTGTACACCTACATATTCTCAATTTATCAGTGAGACTAAGCAGACTGTCACAACTCACCACAATAGTAGATTTGGCATCAAATACTATTCTTTTCAATCTCTGCAAAATGCTATCACCTCCTTGGGCCTTAAGTTTAACAGGAAAAAACAAAAACAAAAAAAAAACAAAAAACAACAATTAAATTATTTAAGTACCATGACTTCATTTTTCTATTCTATAATCTTACAACTGCAGGTCAAGGGTTGGCTCCACGAGATTACAAAAAGCACCTGGAAGAGCCATGTAGTGCGTACTTACTGTTTCTTCTGTCTCACCTTCCATCTGCTCTCCTGTGTGAACACAGTCTGAGGCTCTTCTGTAGAATTCGGTCTCCCTGTCACTCTCCAAGCAGCCCGGCTGAAGCTGACCCACCAGTCCAGGCCTGCCTAATTCCAGAGCTCAGCTGAGCCTGGTGAACTGAAGTTGCTGCAGGATATCTTTGCTGCTGTGTCTCCCTAAGAATGAAGCCCCCACCCCCCACACCTACCTCACCCCAAAGTGCGGAGAGGCAGAGAAAAATTCCTGATGAAAATCGATCAAATCCCTGCATTTGGCCACCCCTGAAGTCTGGCTCATTGCTTGAATTTCCAAACTCTGTGAGGCTCTCTTTGTTGTCAAACAGTTTGAATTGGGTTTCACTAACTTACACATAGAAGAGTTCGCATTCACAGAGGTGAGTTTCATTTCAACAAGCATTATTTTCATAAATATGAAATTCCCACTAAGCGACTGTTCCCCAAAAAGAATGCTTGTTATCCTGTGAGTCGACTTTCAAATAAAGTTTGTAAAGGCTGAAACAAAACTCTCACAAAATAGTAATGTAACTTCATAAAAGCCTAGAAGTCACATGTTTTTCTATTTTACTCTAGTCTGTTGAAATAAGATGCTGGCTGGTCAGTGTGCTGAAGTTAACTTCATGGCCCTGTAATGTGGATTGCAACCCACGGTCTGAATTACACTGCAGTAAGATTTATAGAAAAAATGGAAAGTTAAGACTATCCATTCATATTTCTTTTTTTAATTTAAATTCAATTAGCCAACATATAGTACATCATTAGTTATTGATGTAGTGTTCAAAGATTCATTAGTCGCATATAACACCCAGTGCTCAACACATCACGTGCTCTCCTTAGTACCCATCCCCCAGTTATCCCATCCCCCACCCCCCTCCCTCCTGTAACCCTCAGTTTGTTTCCTGGAGTCAAGAGTCTCTCATGGTTTGTCTCCCTCTCTGATTTCTTCCCATTCAGTTTTCCCTCCCTTCCCCTGTGGTCCTCTGCACTATTTCTTATATTCCACAGATAAGTGAAACCGTATGATAATTGTCTTTCTCTGCTTGATTTATTTCACTGAGCATTAAACCTTCCAGTTCCATCCATGTTGATGTAAATGGTACGTATTCATCTTTTCTCCATTATTTCTGAGAAATATTGGAGATCTGGATCTCTCCACTGAAGCTCTGATTCTCAGTATATTTTGGTCTTATTCACAGGAAAAGCAATCTGAATAACTTAATCCAATTAGATTCTTGAACCCAGAAAGGTTAAGGGCCAGGAAGGTTCACTACTGGGATAGCTCTGTACCCTGCAGACCTCTCAGCATCCACGGCCCAACTCCAAAAGGCAACAGCACCTCCCACTTACTGTGACAACCAAAAATGTCTTCCACATAACCCTAAAAGACACATTTCCACCCATGAGCAGGCTCTTCCACAGAAGAACCTTCTATGAGTTTGAGAATGTGGCCCTGTGATGTGAGAGAAGCAAGGTGGGGAGGACTGCCCCTCACCCCAGGGGATGACTCTTCCTTTCAGAATCAGAGGAAAAGAAGAGAGCCTGTTTCTCCTCGACCTCCTCCCATTGTCCCTTTGAAATGGAAGTGAACGACTCACCTCTACTGTGCCGTCCAAGATGTTATTAATGAACTGCACCATGTCCTCGGCATTTTTGATCTGTCTATCTAGTAAAAAGTATTGTTGGTTTGAAGTATTCAGTACAACCACAGTTGGGACTTTCAGTTCACTGAAAACAGAAAAACAAAGAAATCAAAATACACATTAAACGCAGAGATAACAAATGTTCTCATATTCATTTATATTATATCTAAGTAACTATAATCACAAAAGGAGAAAGTTGCATTAATAGCTTTGCCACCCTATGCTTACATGAAGAAAATTTCAAATTGTGCATTTAAAAAAATAGCTAAATTATGAAAAACATTTTAGGGTACCCGGGTAGCTCAGTCGGTTAAGCATCTGACTCTCGATTTCAGCTCAGGTCATGATCTCAGGGTCGTGAGACTGAGCCCCGTACTGGCACCATGCTCAGAGGCGAGACTGCTGGAGATTTTTCCCTCTGCCCCTCCTCCCACCCTCCCTCCCAGCTTGCTCGCTTTCTTTAAAAAAAAAAAAAAGTGTAAGAAAACATTCTAATAATATAATATCAGACAGCTGAGTATTTATGATTAAACTAAAAATTATTATGCATGAAGTACCAGTTTCTGGGCAATCTTATTCCTTGCCATCCAAATCCCACCAGTGTTGGTCACACAACCCAGTCCCGTCAAGCAGCACTGAGGACACGAGATAGGAAAGAGCAGGGTCTCTGGAGTCACGCTGCTTGTGTTCAAGCCTGGGGCTTTCCCACAGTTTGGTTTTTTAAGCCTAATCTTTTTCATGTATAAATGGATAAAAGGTGAGTAGTGGGAGGGTACCTATTTTGTTGTGAAAATTATGTGAGAAAGCTCAAGTTAAATATTCAGCACAGTCCCTTGCGTTCAGTAAATACTATTCCAAATTCTCTGAACTCCTACTATCCCCCTACATATTCCGCCGCATCCTCAGGAAGTGCTTCACTGATTCACTAGACATCAGTTTGCAGACAGAAAATGTTACAGAAAATGTAAGTGTCATTTAATTGAAATAATTTTTCTCCTTTCAAGGATAGGTTGTTGTATAATCATAAAAGGAAGGGAGGTGCTTGATCCTGTATGTCACCTGCACACGCATTTGTGGTTATCGGTAAGTCTCTGAAAATTATGCAAAAGTACAAAACTCTACAGTAGAAGCAATTCATATCACTGTATAATCACGAGTAATGGAGTCCAGTAGATTGCTTTCTTGCTCTGATTCTCTACCCTCCCCACACAATCCCCTTTTCCCAGTTAGGCAAAACACACTCATGTGACCCTGATGTTGGGCTCAGCCGTGTGACTTGGCCAAGGGGAAGGTTAACAGACATGACTCAAGCAGAGGCCTGAAGAGCGTTGTGCATGGCTAGGCTTGTCTTCCTGAGTTTCTGTGATGGCCACACGACAGCTCCCCAGGAAATAGCCTGCCAGGGTCGAGACATGCAAGACTGTGCAGACCTGAACCTCAGAACCTCAGTGGCAGTCTGGAGCCACATCTGTCTGTGCCCCGTCAACGTCGGCCAAGCCCAGGTACGTGAGAGAGAGTACATGTCACAGCCTGACGTCACTGGGTATCAGGCTGGTTGACTATCTGCTACTATTATCAGGCAATAGTTAGCTGACTGTATAATTAAAAAAAAAATCTTTGCTTCACTCTTGTTCATAAAATATATAAAAGACAACTTTCTGATTTATAGCAGTTTAATTATTAGTTGTAATAATGCATAAGTAGTAAAAAAAAATAATGCATAAGTAGTAAAAAAGTTCTATTTTAATAGAATGGATCAAAACTTAGCCTGCCTATAAAAATATGTGTTATAAAAAAAGTTAAATACACAGTGGAACTATAAACTATCTGTTGTGAAATTATTCAATTTGAATATCATTTCATCCTGTTCCCTCTTAATTACATTCACAAAAACCCAAAACAGAACAATTTAACAGATTTAGGGTCTGACAGTCCTATTTATTTTGAGACAATGTAAAAAACAGTCAGTGCTGCTGTGTAACTATCTTACATAATATCATGTATTTGTCCTAATTTAAAAACACTTAGGCATCAATTACCTATTAAATTCCACTAATTTCTCTGACAATATTAATGTCACAGAAGAGCTTTGGAGTGAGTGAGATCTGGATTTGAGAACTGGATCTCTTTAACTTACTTGTTGGGCATCCTTTGGCATATTATTTAACTTCCTTCAATTTCTTCTAAATTTCAATTTCCTCATCTATATAAAATGTAAATAATAATAGTACTTACACCTTACTGAGTTATTGTAAAAGTTAAAAAATACCTATTGACCACTCAGTCCAGTGTCAGTCACAGAATTAAGTGCTCAATAAGGACTTTCAATTATCATCACATAACCATTATCATACACTTTCTTTTGAAAAATAAAAAAAAGCAAGATACGAATAAAAAACAAAACAACACAACAAGGTGTTGGCGGTAGAGATTATTGTTGTTCTCGGACCACAGGTGTAGCTCAAAATTTCTGCTATCTCACAACACACATTAATAATCATATTCATGAAGGAATATCCATCCATCTGTACATATTCTGAATTTACCCTGAATCAAGGAATTGTTTTTTGGACTCAAATTGCTTTAGCCTCTTATAAACAATGTTTTACTGAATATTGGCTTGCCTTGAAGGATATTATAAGAAATGGTTCTATCAAAGTCTCTACTATAAATACTGTAAAAATCCTATTAAAAATACATTTCTACTATAGAGTGTCCCCCTCTATGAGTTTCTATAGCATAACAATTTCTCTTAGGTTTCTACAAGGCCTGCCATACTCCTTATAACCCAAAGTTATTTTATAGGCTACAGGAAATGTGTAAATAATGTCTTTCTTTGTTTTGAGTATTAAAAATTCGGGGCCAAAATTTTCAAGTACCTTTAATAATTACCTATAAATGATAAATACCTAAAATGATATCGATCCTTTACTTTATTTTCCTTTATCTTTATTTCTTTGTTGTATATTATATCTGGTATATCACTGGTAAAAAGTCTCACATTCTTATTGGAATAAGAGGGATAATAAATATAAATGAATCAATGTAACACTACTTTATAATTTTAGGCTTTCAACTGAAAATTATGAATGTTATTTTTGGGCTGTAAGTTTCATTTTTATTTCCCCAGTGTTCTTACTTGTAAAATGGAGTAATGCACTGAAACATGAATGAAGGCAACTGCTACACCTTTGCTACTAAGCAAAGCTGGAGAATACCATAACACAGCATCATGTCAACTTGAACTGGAACCTCAACGCTGCTGGACAAGGTCACTTGTCTCTAGTGAGCTTTCCTAATCCTCACTTCAGGGGCTATTTTTAAGCTCCGCACCCTCCAGAGCCCCATTTTCCTACCACCTCTCGTGTGTGCTATGATGCCCTGCCTGAAATAACTTCTCCACGTTCTTCTTCCAGGTAACTTCTCTTCATTATAGCCTCCTCTGGCAAACATTTTCTGATCCCTTCCACCTTTGTGTGCACTGGCGTGTGGGTGGGAGCTTGTAGGTTTCCAGAACCCTGTACCATAAAGACCTTTTCATACAGTTTTGCGAATACTATGTTGTCTGACCCAGCAGACTACAAACATTTGGAGACAGGGACTCTACTCATTTTCTGTATCAAGAGTACCAAACACAGTGTGTGGCATACAGTAAATACTAAATGTCTACTGCATAGGTAGGTGCTCATCTGAAATTAATTTACGTAAGTATGATAAGTGTTCTCTAGTAACAACTTTTTGAAGTGGCAAATCAGATTTTTATGCCATAAACATAACTGTTGGAATTATTTTAAAATTGTATATTTTCCCTATAAAGTTATTTTTACTGTTAAAATAATTCTTCTAGTATAGCAGCTAATTCTTGAATGTAAAAACTTCCTACTTAAATTACCTTTACTCACTGAAACTGAATTTAAGATAAGGTGTGTGTTACACAGAATCTACAAAATTTTTAATTTTTGAATGCTGTCTTCTTTCTAAAATATATGGGATTTAGAGATAAATTTTTAACATGGAATTGAGAGATACATTTTTTTTTAAATAGAGCAATATTAAAGTTCAGTGAGTTTCAAATTTAGATTTAAAAACTAAAGTAAGATATTTGATGGGAGAGTATCTGCATCAGCATAGATGAAAAGTTCACTTTTTTTCCCCAGCTAGTAATGCTTTAAAAGTGTCTCGGAAACAGAAATTTAAAAATTGACAAAATTGATAGCAAAATCACTCAGTCATTTAGGACTTTACTTACTCCATCAGCAAGGTATTTATATAGTCATTTCCATCCATATGGCCAAACTGAAAATCCCTGACCAACAACAATAACCAAAAGGAAAAAAGAGAAAGAGAAATATTAGATACAACACAAGGTAAATATGTATGAAGAACTGAACTTCAGGGCTTGGTAAGCATGTAAACACTGTAAACATTTAACATACAACTCACATAAAGTAAATGTAGAAAAGAGTACCGATTCTACTGGCTTCTGAGATAAAATACATATGAGTTAAATTAAATAAATTCTAAGATATTTCCACTCTCTATATATTTAAAATGCAGGGCAATATAAGCATTCCTAAGTAAAGTATGTTTAAGAAAAGTAATCCAGGCCCTTGGGTGGCTCAGTTGGTTAAGCGGCTGCCTTCGGCTCAGGTCATGATCCCAGGGTGCTGGGATCGAGCCCCACATAAGGCTGCCCACTCAGCAGAGAGTCTGCTTCTCCCCCTCGTCTGCCTGCCGCTCTGCCTACTTGTGCTCTCTATCTGTCAAATACAAAATAAAATGTTTAAAAAAAAAAGAAAAGTAACCCACTTTCTTTACAAAAGGACTAATGAGAAGATGCTCGTACTATGTATCAGGAGAAATATAAATATGTATCACTGATGAATCATTAGAAGACTCAGAATAAAAAGGGAATAATTAAATAATATAACAAATTTATAGACTGTCACCTATGGCAACAACAGAATGATTTAGCACAAAGCAAGAAGATCACTTATTTTTTTATTCAGTTATTCTCTGAGTTCCTATTATAATCATCATCTGTCTGTATCTAATTTGTGATTGCTCCTTTAACTTTATCTCAAATGTATCAGTACTTGTCCATATTTCCTTACAACAAACGTAACCCAAATCCCATCAAGCAGCAAGTATGATACAAGTTATAAAGTTTTTTTTTACTTGTATGACAGAGGAATTCCAAACAATTTATACTGAAATGCAACATATTATAATTCACTTCAGTATATTGATTCACCTTTGAAAGTATAAAATAGTACCACTTTTGCTTTACTATATTACAAAATATAGTTAAACAAAAATAAAGGAACCTTCTTGAATGTAAGCACCTACCTGTGGAACTGGTCTCTGTAATCTCTGGCAACTTCCCGAATAATTGACTTTAATCTGGGAAAGAATACATGAAAATTTCATCTCTTCATTTCAAAAATACATTATCATTTTCCAATTATAATATCTGCTGCCTTATCTAATACTGTGGGGAAAGTAAGTATATCAAGTTTATCTGAAGCCACGTAAAGTGAATTAGATGGTATGTGAAGCTTAAAACTATTTCAAGACACTATACCTGGTATGTTCAATTGATGTATTTTTCTCATCAATAACTGCAATAGCCACAAGCTTTCCTGAAATTAAGAATGACATATCTAAATTCAATAGCCCTCATTATACAAACTTTTCAGTTATTACTGTAGCTGTGAATTGGGAATTAGTAAATAGTTTCTAGAATTTAATTCCAATTATGCTACACGTTACGCACAGCAGAATGAATCAATGACTCAGTCAACTGGAAGTGAGAGGCTCCCTCCCGCCTCCCATCCCCCAAATGTAAATAATAGTAAATATTTAACAGTTTATATACTAAATTGTACTGTTTTCACAGTACCCATAAACTGACTAAAATGAGTACTTTGTCAAAATCTAAGACATCAAGAAATAAAAGAAATTCCTTATTAATCACTGTAACTCTAAAAGAATGACATATAACAAGAGAAGGGTTTTTACATGCTGTTTCCTCCAGTACCATGGGTCACGTCACTACTTGCCAGTCATAACACACACAAAACAAAACTGACTCAAATGTGCTTAACCCTAAACACAACATGAACCCCATTCGCCTCTAACCCCCTCTAGCAGACAGCAGGGGGTAACAGCCAGAGCACTGGCACTGGAGTCAGGAGGCGAGACGCTGCAGTTCAGCGTGTGCACGCTGCGCCAGATGGCCAGGGAAACACCTGGGAAGCACCAGCATTTATTAGCTGGGGGGCGGACCTGGCGAGGGACGAACACACACAGACGCGGCTCCGAACCAGTGGGAAGTGCAGTCTAGCAGGGAAACAACAGGGACATATACAGATCCTTTACGACACAGAAAAAACGTATGGTTAACAAGGAAAAGAGCTTGGAAGGTGTTCTAAAAGTACTACAGAGTGAACTTGAGTAGTTTGAGGGCATCAGTAAAAGACTTTCTGAGGAAGCAATATTTGGTCTGAGTCTGACGGATGAACATAAATGAACTATACACCTCCAGGTACAAAGACGCGTTGATGCAAGGTGCACGGCCTTTCTAAGACACAGAGAAGTCAGTGTGGCCGCAGAAGGGACAGTGAGGAAAGAGCCGAGTTGGAGGAGACGGAGACTGAGGTGTGCTCAGAAGACGCAGGGACCGCTGTCGCCGGGACTTGCGAGAAAGACACGACGTGTCTGAAACCGCGGAGTGCCCGGACCTCCGTGCTTGTGTGGTGAGTGGCCGGGTGGGACAATGGGCAGGAGCGGAGCTGCAGCAGCACAACCAAACAAGGGCAATGAGGTTGGATACAAAAAAGGAATGTTCCATAGCCCACTTCTTTCCAAACTCATCTGGGAGAAGAAACTATTTGAGTAGAGCCCGGGCTGCCTATTTTAATTACCTCAAGGTCATGCTGTCTCCTACGATTACTGAACTGAAAGCAAAACTACTGTATTCCTACGTTGTTCTCCTTTTCCCTTCACATGAGTCTGAAAAGAATCCAAAAGTAAACCCACAGTCTCTAACAGTATCCACATCAACTTCCAGTACTGAGCTAACACACGCCTCCCCCTGTAAGGATAAATAAAGGCAGACATGTCACCAGACACAGAACATGAATAAGCAGGCTCAGGAGCCAGAACAAATACCCTAAGAGTTTGAAAATACCATGAGAACCCATTAGAACATTTCTAATTTGTATTCTTAATCATATTCAAAAGCAGGAAATCTCAAAGAGGAAAAGCTATGCACACTGCTTCTCATATAAAACTGAACCTTGAGTAAAAATTTTCCCTTTTCAAATCTAAAACTATATTTCGATCCCACTTATCACAAAATTGTGAATGAAAACAAATGTGGCAATAATATCCATGATTTCTCTAATTCATTATAAATTTACAAAACACTTCCTCCTAAAACTTTACATGGTTAACTTCTTATAATTTTGGTAGTTTGCATCTACTTGAGACCCTCCAGTCTTACAGCTTTCACTTTTGCATCTATAAATATATTTATTTTGTTTGTCATTTTCAATCTTGCGACTTAAGAAACCATGCCAGTGTGGTGCTCACATTTTTCTCACAAGTAAAAGCAGGCTTCAAAGGGTGTGATGAAGTGTATTCCAACTCCTATTACAAAATCAGCTCCTAATATAGCTTCCTGGTTATCTTTTCTCATTTCCTTATTATCCAGGCTCTGCTTTTCCTGTTGCTATCAGTTCTAACTAGTAAACCTTTCCTAACTCATCTTTGTTCCCATACAAATGCTTCTTCTTTGCTAATATTAATCTGTATTCTCATGAAGAAGAACTGGCATTCAGGTCTTAAGAAGGAAGGAAATTATGAAAGAGAGCTTAAAATTCATTTCCTACAAAATCAGATTTAAGAAATCAATTAAGGAAAATCCTGCAGAGTGATGGAGAGTGTATATACGCTTGTTACCGGTGTCTCCAAGTTCATATAAGAGGAAGCCATCCATAGTAAGGTAGTTCTGAAACCTCTCCCTGTTGATCCAAGATGACAGATCACCATCCTCGTACTCTTAAAAATCAAACAAAGCTAGTAAGTTATATGTAAATAAGAGTTTAAAATGTTTGTAATGTTCTAATCTGGCATGATGTATAAAATGCCTTGATACAGAATCATAATCTTAGATTCCTAAATTTCATTTTTAGGAATCTATTCTAAGCAAACAATGAGACGTACAAAAGCATTAATGGACAAAGCAATTCTTCACTATAGCATCATAAGAAAAAAAAAAGCAAAAGATAAAGAAATAAAAATAAAGTAAGTGAAATACCCTAAACAGGAAATAATTCAAATAATTATGGTACATACTGAGAGAGACCATTTATAGGTTTTTTAAAAATTAATAATTAAGTGGTAAAGCAGGTTGCAAAACATTATTACGGTATGACTGTAACTTTGTAAAACAGAAAGTAAAACTGACAGAATGATTAAATGAAGGCATATACTCCTACTAAATGGTTATCCTGGGTTGATAGTTATCCTTGAATGACGGCAGTATGAGTAACTTTTTATTACAATTTCTTTGCTGCTTTCTATTTTCTATGACATTTCTACCTCAGTTTACAACTCTTTCTCATATGTAAAACACAACACACATATGAAGCCATAGTATTTTAGCCTTTTTCCAACATCGAATAATTCGCCTGCTAAGCAGACAGAAAACATCTGTAATATCAAGAGAAATATTATGTCCTGATTAGAAATATAATTCTGAAGTAACTGTGAATAATTATAAATGCCTGAAAAGAAGCTGATGTAAAAGCCTACCAATATGTTTGGCTGAAGACTGGATTTTAATGATTTTGTGAAAGATGTGCTTTTTCTGTCACTTGCATTGCTAAACAAAATGTTTTCAAGTTATCAAACCTACAAAATAAGTGACATAATGCAAATCTGAAAGTATTTATGGATTTGGACTTACAAATTACAAAAATATTATTTATTCCTATTTATTACAAAAATAAACATAAAGCTAGGAGTTGAGACTGGGGCCACAATCTCCACGTCGGGTCAAAAGCAAATGTTTTAAGATTGTACAAAGTGATATATCTGAAACTCATTAGAAAATAAACTATCTTCCTGAGCCGCTCAAAGTGTCAAAACTTATTGACAACAATTAAATATTAGAATAAGCATTCAAGGTAAACTCTCTTTGTTATCTGAAGGCTTCAGGCAGAAGCTCTAAAGTCTAACACCCGCATGTTAGAAAATGACGGCCTCTCCAATAGCTAAAGATACTTACCCTATTCCTCCTGGCCACTGATGGGAGGCCACATTTGAAACATGGAGAGAAGAGGAGGGGCACTTTCTTAGCTATGACTAAAGAACAGATTTACATCCACACAGATATGATCAGGCTTGTTCCAAAAATAAACAAAGTGGCTCTCTGGAGTGTTAACAAACTCATACTAGGACTAGAACAAGAAATCTGAAGGCTGACACTTGATTATACTTTTAACTATTTTAATTTAGGGGAAAAAAAACCCTCTTTAATCCTATTTCTTCATTTGTAAAATCGTAAGAATATTGATCTCAAAAGCACTATTGTAATGATCAAGTAAGATAATATAAGTGCTTATCATACAAGGAGTGCAGTAATCAGAGCAAATGGATAGAATCGGTACAGATATGAATTATTTTCTTCTCGTATTTTCATATATGCGAGTTCATCTTAACTGCCTTTTCAAGCCCAGTATCGAATACAGACAGTAAGTATCCAGTGAGCAAAGGAATGAGCAAATGAATGAACCTGTGATTTAATTATACATCTATCTCCTTATCTAACACTCTTGGTTATCTCTTTCATAATCTCAGAAGAGTAATCTATCTGCCTTATTATCCACCCTCAGAGATTATGGTGAAGATAAAATGAAAATACCAAGTGAAGTACGTAATTAGTACCTGCTGCATAAAATACAACAAATGGTAGTTGTTATACTGTAGCAAAAAATAAAATTCAGTCCTTGCATTTAAAAATAATGAAGATAGGAGATTTTAGAAATGCCCTGTCTTCATGATTATTAAAATAATTAAAATGTTCATTTTACTAAAACAAAATCAGAATATTCCTTTTATTAAATAAGTCTATTCATTTGAATTATTTAAGCAAACCAAAGCTTACAGCTCTCAAGTAGTCCTAGTCTCTTTTCTGTAATAAAATAACAACATTGTATATTTCTGCAATGAATACAATGTTCCATATCTGCGCTCTCCAACAGAGTAACAAAAAGCCACATAAGGGCACTGAGTATTTCAAATGTAACTTGTGCAAATAAACTGAAGCTTCTACTTTATTAAATTATAATTTAGAAAGTTTCAAAGGATGCTATTAGGCATGACTTTGGTTCACTTTTTTGCTTTTGAGTGGCTGTGTGGTATCTGACAGATGTTGAGTTTCACTGTTTCCCTTGAAATTTAAAATTTTTCCTGGAGCCCCTGTAGCTTTGCTGCACTGGCCTGAGGTACCTCACTGCACAGTTTGGGAATGGTGGCAGTAGGTATCTGATGATGCCAAGGAATTTTTGTGAATTTTATAAAGTGTTAAAACAGCATGTAGTTATTTTATTAAAAAAAAAAAAAAAAAAAGGACATTTTTAAAGAGCTGCATAACGAAGCACATGGTGATGAAAAACCTCTGGGATTTGCCTTAAAATACTTAAACAAAGAAAAAAATTGTTGAAGCAAATATGTTAAGATCTTGGTAATTGGGGCGCCTGGGTGGCTCAGTGGGTTAAAGCCTCTGCCTTCGGCTCAGGTCATGATCTCAGGGTCCTGGGATCGAGCCCCGCATCGGGCTCTCTGCTCAGCGGGGAGCCTGCTTCCCCCTCTCTCTCTGCCTGCCTCTCTGCCTACTTGTGATCTCTCTCTTTGTCAAATAAATAAATAAAATCTTTAAAAAAAAAAGATCTTGGTAATTGTCTAACCTGGGTGATGGGTGTGTACACAGGATTTTACCATTTGAGCATTCTCTTTATTATGATGTATGTTTTTATAACAAAAGTATTTTAAAAATAGACCAAGTATGTACTTCAGTGAAGAAATGCGGAGTAACAGGTGAGTGGTTACTTCAGTCAGGGAGGGACAGATGGGAGACAGGGAAGAATACATCGTCCAGGGCCTTCACCACTACTGAAGGGGTTTTATTTCTTCACCTTTTTGTGAGTCTGAAATGTTAGATCTTTTTTTTAAAATATGAATAATTTTGAATGTTTTAAAATAATGTACAGAAACGCACAGAGTTCATGTCTCAAAAGGCCAATGACCTAACCAAAAAAAAAAAAAAAGTATCGTTGAAGGCAGTCTGAACCCAGAAGGCACACTAGACAGAAAAACTAAAGTGGAAGGGTAAGAAAAATCTGTCCGTCATTCAACTAATGGGAAATGTAAGAAGTAGTTGCATCTACCAAATCTTTCATCAACACCTAAGTCCTATAATAGCCATAGCATTTTAATTTTAACATGTTTTATATGAGTTAAAAATGTTGAAACTTACCATCATAAACAAAGTAAGTTTCATCTTTGAAAACGAGCACAGCGGGCATCTCCTTCAATGTCACATACTGCAAAAAATCAGATGTGTAGATAGCTTTTACCATGAAAAATATTCTTAATTGGTAGCTATGATTTCAAAAGTATTGAAAGATATCAGGAAAAAACCCCACAACAATAACAAAACTGTTACAGTTAAAAAGATTGCCAAGGTCAATCCCAAAGTCACCCAATGACAGGTTTATCTCTTTATACAACACCTGGCACACTGCCCCATTTGCTACTGAGAAAACCGTGGATTATTCTTAGAGCTGATAAGAGACTGAAGACATCCCAGGAAGTACAGGACGAGACACACTCTGAGGTAGCTAAAGAGCAGTGGCTAAGGTAACGATCAGCACGGGTAGGTTTGAGTCCTTCCCCACCACTCCCGGGCTGTGTGACATGGGAGTCCACTGCTGTCCTGGGGAGTTGGCTTCCTCCTCTGTAAATCAAGGACACTGAGTCTCCACCTCACGGCAGAGTTAGCAAAGTCAGGTCCACTAACATATGTGAGAGCAGGTTTAAAATGTAAATTGGCTTTATAAGTGGGAACTTACAATGTCAGCTAATAATAAGAAATTATTTCAGACGGTACCTGCTTCTTATACCTGTGCTATAATTATTTCAAAATACTAAAATTATAATAATCAGTATCCCCATGGGTGAGCCACATAGACATATCACATGATGTGGTAATACTGAAAAGTAGTAACAATCATTAGATAACTAATAAAAATAACTGTAACAATAAAATAAAAACAGAGATGCTGTCCTGGAAATACGGAGAAGGGAGAAGGCATACCTCAGGTCATACAGAAGGATCTCTTACACAACTACTAAAAAATGGTATCGAAATAACTATTTGAAGGGCAGTAGTAAAGCTCTTAGGTAAGGCTCCGTCATCAAGTGCGTCTCTACTCACCTGCTCTTGGCAACTCATCCACAAAGGTGCTCCACAAGTATTTTATAGCATCCAGCATCACTCTCTTTCAAAGATACCCCTGAGCTGGTCATACTCGAACATTACTATACAGATGGAACTCTGCAGCCATCGACTTTCACATATTCTGAATCCTCCTCCTCTTTCCTTGTGTTCCCTTAAAGTCATTATCTTACATTACAGTTATCTGTCTACAGGCCATTTTCCTCCATTCACCTTTAAGTTCCCTTAAGTCAGAAATTGCCTTGATTCATCCTTATATCCCTTTAATATACTTACTAGGAATTTCATAAATACTAGCTGTAAAGCTAAAGAAGCTTTGCATGACCAAACATTAAAATTCAAAATATGGGGGGAAATATAAAATCATGGGCCTTGTCCTTATTTGAGAATTCTCCATGGGAGTAAAAATCCTCATATTACTCTGAAAGAATACTGATTCCCCTAAGCAGACTTTTGCAACCATATACACAGGAAAAAAAAAAAAAAAGAGACGGCAAATATTGATATTTGCAGGAATAATTAAGGAATGTTTGAGGAAACTAGGTGAGAAGTCAATAATAATAAAAACAATATGTTATAACCAAAAGAATGCCCTCATAGCAGATACAGTTTGTGCCTACCCATATAGATAGATGTTCTAGGTGCTGGAATTTTGATCTAAAACATCTGTCACTATATAAGGAGCGGGGGGGGGGGGGAGGGTGTCAGATGGGGTCGGGGCCTAGAACACAGCATGCCCTCTAGTGCACTCCAAGTAAACCACTTGCAACACTTCAGAGATGAGGGTACGGTGTGCATTCTCCTGTCTAATACTAAAATGTGGTCCACTGGGCTTTGGAGATGAGTGGATTAAAAGTTCCTAGGCCTGGGCCTAGAACTAGATTCCATCCATTCTAGGCCTTTACATCACACTGAGGTATCTTAAGACACTCCAGAAGAGAGATTCACAACCTTCTGCGGCATCCGTTTGAGAACCTAATGGCACATACAGCTCTTCCTCCACCCTGTCATCTCCTCCCATCAAAGGTAAATGCATACACATAAAATACTGCAAAATAACTTCTGAGACAAAACTAAGTAAACCTAAAAATGAGTTTAAGCTGACCAGATTTGTCTCAGGTTCTCCCAAGGAAGTAAAAGATCATTTGAGAATATATTACATTTATAAGATAAACATTTATATACATATTGCAAGAAGCACTAGACACAATCTTCTTAAAAATATTTAAATATTAAAAAATTTTAAAAATTAATCAAATGTGTAATATGACAAACCTTTGTGGAAAAAAAACCTGTTTTTGATTTTTTGTAACTTAAACTGATTAAAAAGAAAAAGCTTCCCGTGATTTATTTCATGTTTCCCATCAGCCAGTGCCCAATTTCTCAGGTCCCCTTCTCAGGAAAATTTTTCTGAAGAGAAATCCATACCTGTAACCTACAATTTCTTATCTGCATTCTCTCAGATGACACCAATGAAGCACCGGTCCTTCTTGTAAAACCACCACCAACCTCTATGTGGACAAGTGTCACAGTTATTTTCCTCAACTCATCTCGATAACTTTGCAAGTATCTTGCACAACAGACCCTCTTTTTAAAACATTTGTTTATCTTGGCTTTTCACTCATCTTGTTTTCCTACTCCCCAGCTATTTTCTTCTTATTTAATCCTTTGGAGTCTTTAGGCCCTGGACCCATTTATTTCCTTAAAAATTTGCATCCCATGTCTAAGAAGTTTTTTATACAGCCTTAATGCCAGGCGCCTATATTCACCCGTGAATTTGATACTTATACTTGGATGTCTAGCTAACATGTTGAACCAAGTTTAAATGAATAATTCAAAACTCTTGATCAGTCTGCCATTCCCAAACTCATTTCTTCTGCAATAATCCAAGGTCATAAATAATACTACCACCTCCCCAGCTATTAAAACTAAACACCTAAGAGTCATCCTTGATTCTGCCCTTCTCCTCCAGGTCAGTGAGCTCAAACAATTCTACCTCCAAAAAACAACGATGCTTTCACTTCTCCCCCATCCTTTTACAAACCCCCAAGCTTAAACTCCCCAGATTACTTCAAGAGTTCAACTGATCTCTGGATCTATTCTCTTCCCTATCCAATTCATTCTGTTCTCAGCAGAGAAATGTCTTTAAAATGAACATGTGACAAAGTCCTTCACTAACTTCAACCCATCACATGCATGGCCGTGACCTGCAAGGCCTCCACTGGTCTCTGCCTACCTCCTATCTATCTCCTTTCTCGCTGTATTATAGCACACTAACCTACTACCTATTTCTCCAATATGCCAGCAGTGTTCTTATCTTGGGCATTTGTAATATCTGTTCCCTGTTTCTAGTTTATTCTGGACACAGATCTTTGCATGGCTCCTTCACATCATATATGTCCCAGTTCAAATATTTTCTTCTCAGACATTTCTGGATCAACCAATCCAGAGCAGCCATCCCACCCTCATGTCCCTACTATCACAATGCTCTTTTCCTTTGTTCATAGCAGTTATCCTGTTTACACATTTGTTTACTGAAGATGACTGTCTCAGGGTGAGGACCCAAAAGGTGTCGCCTGCAACACTAAAACTCAGTAACTTTCTCTACCCATGAGAATGTGGGCTCTACCCGCTCAGGACCCTGATGCTCTTGCTTGTCATCAACTCTCCAGCACTTAATACAGTGCACGGCACATGATTAGATAAGCAGCAGCTGTGCATTAATATACATAAATACATTAATCACTCCATTACTTATAAACCAATTTAACAGTTTGAGCTATCAATTACTACTGCTATTACTCACTACTGCTACTACTCTGAAGAGAAAAAAAGCATCAGCGTAATAAACAAAGTCTCTAAATGCTATGAATCCACTGGTATCTGCTTATTAACAATCTAGTACCAGTAGTAAAGAGTTAACATATTTACTGTTTCTACACATGAGTAAATAAATCTGATAATTAAAATAAAGTAATAATTTAAAAAATGAAATTGAGTCATTACAATCCATTTTTAAACATTACCTCAGGAACCACTTCTTCTGAGGCAGAAAAGAAGTACGTATATACAATTAATTCTGAAGCAGCATCTATGTATTTCTCCTGTGAAGATACAAATAGAAAAGAGGTGACTTTTAAATATTAACATCAGAATTCATTCCCCATTAAACATTCAGAGCAGGTAGTATCATCCTCAGCCCTATCATCCCAATTTGATGCCTTAAGTGTTTTTACGTGAAAAGATGGAATATAAGCAGCAAACGCAATGAACTGTTTCTAAAGCAAAAAGACCACCATAACTCAATGCTTTCATACTCCTCTAAATAAAGTATAAGCTTGATTCATATATTTTAATTGAATAGTTGCAGGAGAGATCTGTGCATATATCCACACATATAAACACATCTTCAAAAAGTTTACATTCAAACTGCACTCTGCAGTCTCAAAGAGCCAAAAATGCTAAAAAGTAACACAAAATCTGAATAACCAGGGCAAGCATCTTTTTATTCATTTCTGTTTCATGAAGGCAAACACAACAGAGGGCATATAAGCAAGTGTTTTCGTTAGAAAAAAAACTGAACTAAAATATTTCTAATAAAAGTGAAGTAATATTAAGTTTGGGGTCACAGTTTTGGCTATGCTGAAAATTAAATTATAATACATGTGTATTTGTGAATTAAAAAAATAAAATCATTTGATAACCTTCAAAGGTGACTCTCCGCCTATGTAAACAAAAAATACACGATGTCTCTTTTGCACATGTTCAAACATTTGCTGACTTGGAAGTGGCCGAATTAGAGCCCTGTTTGAAAACAAAACAAACAGAAAATAAACTTGCATTTGAACTAAAGATAGTACATAATTTTAAAGTTACAAAGTTTTAAGGTTGTATTAACTGAATTTTAAGTAATCACCCAATCCACATAAATCTAAAACTTTAGCCCATGATCAATATTGTACTCACATAATGAAAATAAAGTACCCACAATTTAATCTATCAATTTAAAAAATAAGTTTAAAATACATCCCTTTAGAGAGCACCATCTTAGTTAATATTGTGATAGACAAGAACAGAACTATAAACCATTTAGAGATTTAGAGTCCTCAGCTAAAAACAAAAGGATCCACATGAGAATTATTTTTTCCCTTTCATATGATCATTCACACTAACACACTATGAAATCCTATCCCGGGAAATTATAATACAATGCTAAGAAGATTTATGTCTATTTAAATGTCTAGTTTTAAAATATCCTATAGAGGTTAAAATCTAAATGTTTCATAAGTATGTTATTCTTTTCAGAAAAAATAAAATGGAAAGCGGTAGTCATAATAGTACCTAAGAACCTCATCAAAAGAAAACAAAATTCTACAAAGACTTTTACTATGCAAGCATATTTCAAAGCCAAATACACTGAGAAATAAATTACATCAAAGGTTACTATAAAATATATCACTTGCAAAATGTTACTAAAAAACTAAAAAGAGGCAGGTTTATACTGTCAGATTTTTAGTCCACTAAATTTGCAAAGAATAAATAGAGTTTGCAAAGGCAAACATATTTTCAAAATGCACAGTTCCTTAGATGCATTGCATCACTCCACTCTAGCCTCTATTCTTGTACTTCAGTAATTAACTGCTAAGTGATGCAACCCCAGGACTGAGTCATGAAATTTCATTTGCAACAGAGTCACCCCTAGTTACATAAGGAGAAGTCCATCTTGGGGCGCCTGGGTGGCTCAGTGGGTTAAAGCCTCTGCCTTCGGCTCAGGTCATGATCTCAGGGTCCTGGGATGGAGCCCTGCATCGGGCTCTCTGCTCAGCAGGGAGCCTGCTTCCCCCCCTCTCTCTGCCTGCCTCTCTGCCTACTTGTGATCTCTCTCTGTCGAATAAATAAATAAAATCTTAAAAAAAAAAAGGAGAAGTCCATCTTAAGCTTAAGGTAAAACTCACTAAAAATTGCCAAAACATGAAGACCATCTAATCATAGGGAATAAAGTACATCCCACTAGCAATCCCCTCATATAATATAAACTTATCTCACAATTTACTCAGAAAGCAAATAAAGAAAATGAAATATGCAATCAATGAGAAAATACAGTGCAAATTATACTAATAAGCTTTGCAAACTTGAATAAAGGTATTCCTAATTCTGCCTTTTCTCAAATAATTCAAGCTATACAGTGCCATGCCACTCAACAAATCCATCGCGATATTTCAATTTTACTTTAAAGCTATTTAAAGTTATCAATGTAACCTGTCAAATTCACAAGAAAGTGCTTATACTTTCAGAGTCAATATAGGTTAACCTACCTTGATAAATGTTCTCTTTAATAAGTTCCACATAATTGCACTGAATAATTATAAGCACCAACTTTTACACCTCAGCAGGATAGATGTAGATGAAAAACCAAAATCACCACATTCAAACCAACAGGAAATGTTTATGGAAGAAATTGTTTTCTTAACAGTAAAATCTCAGAGATCTGTAACTCAAATAAGAATCTGGGTTCTAATTATGTCACATTCTAAGCAATGTGTAGTAATACCTCACAGTTGGCATAAAGCAGCATGTGACAGATAAAGGAAAGTATTTTAGCTCTATCTAAAAAGAATTTTCCAGTATCACAGGCCAGGGATTAAAGCCCAAATCTATTCAGAACAATAATATTGTGGGGTTTCTTTTAAAAACTCTGAAATTAAGTAACAAGAAAAATAAGTTGATGTACATGAAGCAGTATAAAAGCAAATTTATAGTAAAATAAAAACTACAATTCACAAGGTTGTAAATTCACAAGGAAGTAATCAAATTCTGAAAATGCATTGAAAATCCACTGGCAGGGGCGCCTGGGTGGCTCAGTGGGTTAAACACCTGCCTTCGGCTGAGGTCGTGATCTTGGGGTCCTGGGACTGAGCCCCACATTGGGCTCCCTGCTCAGTGGGGAGTTTGCTTCTCCCTCTCACACTCCCCTTGTGTTCCCTCTCTTGCTGTCTCTTTCTGTCAAATAAATAAATGAAATCTTTAAAAAAAAAAAAAATCCACTGGCAGGGGCACCTGGGTAGTTCAGTGGGCTAAGTATCTACCTTCAGCTCAGGTGATGATCTCGGGGTCCTGGGATCAAGCCCCACATTGGGCTCCCTGCTCAGCGGGAAGTCTGCTTTCCCTTCTCCCTCTGCTGCTCCCCCTGCTTGTGTTCTCTCTCTCTCAAATAAATAAGTAAAATCTTTAAAAAAATAAAAAATCCACTGGAGAAAATTTTTTTTTCTACAAATGAAATGAATTTAATATGAGGTTAATATAATACAAATCACAGTTCTTTTTGTTTCTTTAAAGTATGTCTCCACATATGCTACATATGCCTACCTTTTGTCAAAAATGAACAGACAGATGTTATTTAGGTTAAGTCCATAAAAAAATGTGGGCTCAATATGGTCTATTAAAATACATTTAGCTTTAATGTTATTTATTTTTTTTAGAGAGAGTGTGCATGCATGGTGAGGAGGGGCAGAGGAAGGGAAAGAAAATCTTAAACAGGCTCCACATTCAGCATGGAGCTCAACGTGGGGCTCAAATTCATGACCTGAGCCAAAATCAAGAGTCGGATGCTTAACTGACTCTGCCACCCAGGTGTCCCAAAATTCCATTTAACTTTAAAGTATTAGTATCTTAAAAAAAAATTATTTAAATTCAACTTAGTTAGCATATAGTATATTATTAGTTTCAGGAGCAGAATTTAGTGATTTATCAGTTGCATATAACACCCAGTGCTCATTACATCCAGTGTCCTCCTTAATGCCCATCACCCAGTTATCCATCCCCGCCACCTCCCTTCTCTCCAGCAACCCTCAGTTTATTTCCTAGAGTTAAGAGTCTCTTATGGTTTGTCTCCCTCTCTGTTTCTATCTTTTTTCTTCTCCTCTCCTATGTTCATCTGTTTTATTTCTTAAATTCCGGATATGAGTGAAAATGGTGTTTGTCTTTCTCTGACTTATTTCACTTAACATTAATATTCTCTAGTTCCATGCATGTGGTTCCAAATGGCAAGATTTCATTCTTTTTAGTGGCTGACTAACATTCAATTGCATATATATATACCTCCTCTTCTTTACCCATTCATCTGTTGATGGACATCTGGGCTCTTTCCATATTTTGGCTACTGTGGACATTGCTGCTATAAAATATTAGTAATCATACAGTAAAAGCCTTTCCTAATAAAAACTTACCCAGACACTCTGTGAGCAAACTCAATAATATCATCTTTAGTTCGTGGTCCTCTATAATTATATGCCAAGTCCCCCTTTAATCTTAAAAAGAAAAAAAAAAGACAGAAGCTTAGATTATTGCAACTGTTTTAATAGTTAATGCTAATCACTATTGTTACATAAAATTATAGTATATGAAATAGTAAATGCAGAGTTGTTTCAGAAGTAGCATAACCATGTGAAATACAGTAGACAACTGGCTACTAGGGACCAACAACTCAAAATATAAAGAAAAAGGCTGCAATTTATTAAAATTACATGAAAGTAGCTTACTTTGTATCTAATAGTTGCACTGTGTTTATGCTTCTGGAAAGTGCATACTCTACACATTCATGGTCAAGAGCTTGTCAAAGCATCATAATTCTCACTATCTTGTCTAGTTTAAAAAATGATAGGGAATTAATAGTACTTTGGTAGAGAGAAAACAAATTTTAAGCAACACAACATCATAGGAACTTGAAAGATGCTCCAAGATCGTATTCTATAAGATTAAGACAATTTTCCAAAAGCCTGTCAATGATGTGTCCAACTGAGATTTAAAAAAAATGTGAAAGTACAATAGAACATTTATAATCAAACAAAAAGAACAGAAAGGATAATTTACTTAACACAAGTAAAAGAGGCTTAACTTTTTTTGAAAGTAGGGTGAGGAGGGAAGTCAACAAAAACACAATAAATAAAAAATTAAAATTAGTCAAATTTTGAAATTTGAGATTATAAAACACTGAAATAAAACTTACTTAATTATAAAAATAAGTTTCAAAATAATTCCTCAACTCACACATTACCAAAATAAGGATGAAACTCAAGAGAAAATTCAATAAAATTATGATTATGAAATAAATCCCTTAGAATTAGCACACCATTTCTCCCAACTTATATACACTTTACATTAGACTTTGCCAACACTTACAGATTAGAATTAAATCCATCAATTTGATTCTCTTTGTTTCTTTCCTCTCTAATGAAATACGTCTATTTTGATTATAGAAAAGTCACATTTGTTAGGAGACAGGATTTACATGATACAGCAGAATATACTCTTGAGCTCCACAAGGGTGAAAGACCTTTCAGACTTTACAGCTGTACATCTTGTCCTGCAGGATGCCTGCCACGCAGTGAGCACTCAGAGCGCATTCAGTGAATCAGCCATAAACACCACAATCACTTAAATACCAAGAAAAGCAGGGAGATGCAGTCCCTCTCCTTTGATCACATACTGCACCTAGAAAGAATTGCTGAACCCAAATCTTCAATCCTCCAAGGATGCTACTAGAAATTAATGTAATAAAACGTAAGCAGAGTGAACTAATAAAAATACACATATAAACATACAACACTCAACTTACAGCTTAATTGTTGGATAACCTCGAACTCCAAACTCTGAAGCAATGCCTTGATAAGAAAAAGAATAAATAATTCTAAATTTTTTTTAAAAAATGAGAAACTAGGATAGTTTATGAGCCTTTTACTTAAAAATATATACGTATTTATACAAACCCATAAAGTTGTGTTGTTTTCAAGTCTTAAAAAATATAAATTCACATACAAAAAAGAAAAAACATGACATTCTCATACAAAACAATTACTTAATAATCCAACCCATGGCCACACAAAACACTATGACAAATTAAGAATAAATGCCAAAAGAATAGTTAAAATTTTATCTCCAAGGTACTTTTTTAAAGATATTCTTGTTAAAAAAAAAATAAGGTCTCACTTGTCATTTGATTTCATTTTCCAGGACAAAATTTTTTTTTCTAGGTCTCACTGGTCCCTTGCAAAAATAAATAAAAATAAAAAAACAAAAGAACAACAAAAAAAGCAAAACCCATCCTTTCCTTTAGTGTTTTCTGAGTCTTAAAAGAACTGCACTGTATTTTAATTTTAAAGATAAGTTGTATTTGCAAAATTACTTAATTTCTGCTGTCAATACATGATCTAAAAGTAATTTTATCTACTTGTTTTAGAAGTTTCTGCTTTTGTAATAACCCAGAATAATTGTAGTTATTTTCAAAGATTATTTTGAAGTCCTCACATTAATTAAAATGGGATACAGTTGCTACAATGGCATCTTTTTTGAAGGAAAGAAGAAACAAAAACAGTCAAATAGAGAATTAGGACTTTAAGAGGTACAGAAATCACTACTGCAAATTAATCATCCCACTTTACAGATTCAAGACAACTAGAACAGCAAAGAAATGAAACCGTCTCAGTTAAGAGACAATATAGAATATATTTATACATATATCAGTTTAAATAAAATATAATGTATTTATTCATATGATATTTCCCTTTGTTAATTTTATTTATTTCTAGGACATTTTACCACGACTGGGTATAAGGACACTACTGTATGTGAGTTCTGGTTTACCAATCACTTCAGTCATCATTACTCTGGTTTCTTGGCACCACCCGCTACACAAGAATGATGACAAAGTGAATTTGTGGCAAAACAATAGTCAAAATCTCTCAGCCTTCCTTTGTCATCAATAGAGTTTCTCCCTTAAACATACAGAGAAAGGTGACTGGAAGGTTCTGGACAGTGATCAACACTGGGTTTTATGAGAAGCAACACAAACAGCAAAGGTAACAAAAATAGCACAGGTTTTGGAGATATAGATCCTGCCTCTGAATAGCTATGTGAACTTAAACCAGTTACACATTTATTTGTGCCCATCCGTAATGTAGGATTTAATTGTCAAACAGAGTCTAATTGAACACTGTGGTTATTGAGATTGACTTCTGAGTAAAAATATAAAAATGATTTGGGGGATAATGTGAGTAAAAGATGTTCTTAATGCCCCTTGCCAAATTAAGGAGGCAGGAAAACATCAGCCCTTAAATACCTTCAACTAAGACTAATACAATTGACTGGGTGGGTGGGGGGTTATACCCATCTATCAATTCTTTAATTTATTGTGAAGTTTTTTAAATATATGAATCAAATAAAATATGCAATCAATGAGAAAATACAGTGGTGGTTCTCAAAACAGGTTTCAGAGAAAAAAAAAATCCCAGCTCCACATTTCACCCGTCACATTTCCCTGGCCTCAGCGTATCTGTAAGATGGAGACGTATAATGCCACCCACTCTATTATACCTTGACTCTTTGAGCATTAAACTTCGTTTCTGATAGAATTTCAACTGGCAGTGACTCCTAAAACCTTAAAGTTAGGTTTAAACTAGGAAAACAGTTTATATATATACATAAATACATATATATATGTGCATATATATATATATTTATATAGAGAGAGAGCGCACACAAGCAAAGCATGGGTTATAGACTTAAAATGATGTACGTTAGGATTCCAACTTCTCATTTATTATCTAGGCAGCTCTTTCCCTTCTGAGGACAACACTCATCTTCTTCAGCTTATGGGTGGCATTTTAAAATGAGAAAACATGTAGAGAAAAGAATCTAAGAGAGAGCTTGGTACACAGAGATCCTCAAATGATAGGTCCAATTCCTTTCTATTTCTGATCCTGATCTCACTGTTAAGTAATTATCCACAGACACATCAGCGTATATGTAACAACTATCACATGTAAGGTATCTTATAGTTGACTTTAATAGACCTTCAACTATATCTCCAGACAATTCTGTGAGCAGAAGGATACTAATATTGCTTTTCAGGTAGAGAAATCGATATTTAGACTGGTAACTTGTTTGAATGCAAGCACTGATTAGGCAGCAGGACTATGAATGAAGCTTAAGTCTGAGTTTAACTTTTTGTTCTTTATTTTTTCATATTAGAGAACAATGGTTTGCATAGAAACCTGAGATCAATTCCTTCACAAATTCAAGAATCCATCTGTAATATGAATAACTTCTCTGAAATTGTATAGTTTTAAATGCTTGTAAAATGAGGTTAAACATGAAGCCCCCTATTTCCTGTTTCTCCTTGAAATAGCAACTTGATGGTAGAGCTAGGCTTGGAAGCGAATCATGACGATCTCAGACTCTGGTCTTAATTCTGCCTCTAACTTTGGTGTTTGAAATTACTCAGTCATTTTACTGCTAACTACCTATTGTTACTTCATCTACAAAATGGGCAGGGGAAGAAGGGAGGAGCTGGAATTAATGTGAAGTCCTTTTCAGCTCAAAATACTATTTTTCTTAGTATTTACTATTGCTGTATTTTACTATTGCTGTGTCTAACATGAAAAGGATATAAAATACAGCAGTTGTTCTCAACTCGGGGAGATATGCCCTCCAGGAGACAGTGGGCAATGTCTAGAGACATTTTTGGTTGCCATAACTTAGGGGGACAGTGGGATGGGGAGAAGGGTGTTACTGGTATCTAGCAGGTGGAGATCAGGGTGTTGCTAAATATCTTACAATGCACAGCAACACTTCCCCCCAAACAAAGAATTATTTGGCCCAAAATATCCTTAGTGCCAAGACTGAGCAACCCTGAAATATAATCAATGACCAAAAAGGGCTTATAATTTAGAAAGAAAGGTAAAACTAATTTGCCAATATAATCTATGAATAAGAAATTAGAATGTTATTGGCCAAATGTCATTCCAAGTTTACACATCAACAAGAAATAAATTATGACCTTTAACATAAAGTAAGTATCACCTTTACGTTGAGGAACAAACAGTGGCTTCAAAATAGATATCAGGGGGCGCCTGGGTGGCTCAGGGGTTAAAGCCTCTGCCTTCGGCTCAGGTCATGATCTCAGGGTCCTGGGATCGAGCCCCGCATCGGGCTCTCTGCTCAGCGGGGAGCCTGCTTCCCCCTCACTCTCTGCCTGCCTCTCTGCCTACTTGTGATCTCTCTCTCTAATAAATAAATAAAATCTTTAAAAAAAAAAAACAAAAAAACAAAAAAACAAAATAGATATCAGTAGACCATTACAGGTAGCATCATAACATATTTTACAAATGTGAAACAATTCTGGTACTTGATTTTGGAAGGGTTTATGTACAGAAAGAGAGGGTAAAATATCTACCTTTATACAGTTTTTTTTTTTTTTTAATGTTGATTATAGCATTGTCTGTCAAGAAAATTTTGATACAATTCCAAACACACAGGGCAGGATAATTCATGATAGTTCAAATTTCTCTAGTTCAAGAATTCTGTACAGAGATGTGTTGGACTGAGTGTGATGGTATGTGCTTCGAATCTCTGCACTTACACGCTTGAGAAATAAGCTACCCTCGAATACGCTTAAGAGATTTTTTTATACTTGTTCACTGAATAGTCCTATCCCACCCAAAGCCCAATACTATAAATCTAAAAATAACTATTCATCAGAATACTTTATTCTATGGTTCTCTAACTGAGACGTGCAGCAGAATTACCTGAAGTCCACATTAAAAGTACAGATTCTCGTGACCCAGTCTCAAAGACTTTCATTGGGTAGGGCTGATGTTGGTCTTCAGAGTCTAAATTTACATTGAGCAGCCCAGGTAATCCTAATGCAGGTGGTCTGCAGACTAAATGCTGAGATACGCTAATGCTGTAAATGCCTGAACAGTGACCTATGGAGATGGATGAACTACACAGGAAACAGCCAACCCTTCAGCATTCACATAGACACAGAATAATGCTGACAGCTAGTTTGGAAAAAAAGTTCAATTTCTCTACCTGTTTCTACTAAAATACTTGCGGTGGCACTGCCTTGAGGTATTTAAGGAAACTTTAAGAATTATACACCCAAAATCTATTCGTACAATCTCTAGACAGTAGTTTTTAAACATACCTTTTTTTAAAAAAAAATACTAGGAAAGTAGTATTTTCTCCATAAGCACATAAAGCATCTTGACTCTACGGTAAAGTAGAAAATGCATCCATCGCGGATATCAAACACTAAGTAATATAATAATTTACTTATGTTTGTTATTGTCTCTCTCCTCTAGACTATTATCTCCATGAGAGTAGAAATTGTCTGTTTTGGTCACTGATGTATCATTGATACCTAGAATGTGCCTGGTACAGTCTGGCATATAGTTAATGGCTCATAAAATACCCGCTGAATGAATACTGACTCTACAATGATTTTTCAATAGGCTATGTTGGTATGATGCAAGTAGTCACAAGGATTTACAAGCAAGCATTACCATGTAGCTTGGGAAAGGGGGTGGAGGGTTTAGCATTGCATATCCAAGGAGTAAAGGACATAAAGTATAGGAAACACCCACAACAATCTTGGCAGAGGACCATCCTCATATATCAGCTCCCCTATCCCTTTTCCCAAAGCTAGATGGTTTGCTTGAGATAATGTGCTCTGCATGCTCTATAGAGGTTTCTTCCTCCTATTAATTCAACATAATATATAACACGATGCTGAACAATAAATCTGTAACAGTCACATATCAGAGGCAAAAATTTAAACCTCTTAATGGATTATGAATAACGGGATGAAAACCAGTCCTGTCATAAAGTACCTAAAATGCTACAAACCATATATGAAGTCTTAACAACTGTAATAACATTGCATTTTAATCACAGCATTTAAAACATTTTCTTTTCTAAGCTACTCAGAAAGAAGTCTTAGCTATTTTTCCCCTAAACGTAGTGTCACTTAATAGTGACGCACACAGGCACTTAGTACATACGGAGTAGTAAGCTAATGAATTAGATACTATAAAAAGACTAAACATAAACAGTTATTAGCGCTGTAGCATCACATGAGTAGTTTACCATTAAGGATTTTACTGATTTGTAGGCATTATTTTTTTCATTGATTATCTGTCTTTATATACCCACACTCCTTTATACATTATTTTACTTTATGATTCCATTAAATGATTCAAATGATCACAAGAATTTGCTATGTTTGAGACTTTATTCTACCTGTTGGGTCTGTTCATATTTTCCCTTCTATTAGACTAAGCATTTCCTGGACAAAAAGGATTTGTTTTGGTCTTCTTTTAATCTCTGGAGACTAATACACTAGTTAGTAAACACAATGAGTGAATATGATTGACAATGTGAATGAACATAGGCACACACAGCTCTAATCAACAAGACCGATTGACACGAGATTGCCTAGACACAAGAACTTACTTTCAGGAGCAACGGTTGAAAGCAGTAATTTCTCAAACACTGTTAAAAACTTATTTCTAGAAATCAGTGTCTGTCTACAGTAATTCCTGCTATCGCTCTGGTCTCTCAGAGTTTTAACAACTTTCTTGTTTGACTATAATTCCAGCCTTCACACCTAACTGCTCTCTAGTTCCCTGTTCCCAAACATCAGTAAGCCAAATCCCATAAATTCACAGCAGCTGCTAACATGGAAACACACAGAAAATTATTCTTTTCCATATAACCAGTAGTAGTGTAGTTCAGCAACTATGCTAAGAATCATATACTATTACTTTTGATTGTTCTTCTTTATACTACAGAGCCTATCACATCTGTGATTTCATCCTTGACTATATCTATGAGGATTACTGTGTCCCCTTCACTCCAACATCATTACCAAGTCTGGGCTTCTAGCATCCTTTTGTATGCACCAAGATGCACACAAAAACGGACTTAAATGATTTTCTTGACTCTAAATGCTTTTCTTTTGTACCGTACATGTTGCTGCCAAAAACATTTTTCTCAAGTAAACTGCTTCTCAAAAATGTCCATTACCTCTCCATTACCAACCGATAAAATCTAAAACACCATGACGTGACAGATCCCTAAAATCTGGTCTTATACCTCATCTTATGTGCGCTAGCCACTCTGCAAGGGATTCTGAATGTGGAATGTTAATACAATCCTCACAACCTTCAGGATTATTACTCTCCCACTTACAGACATAGAAACTAAAATTGAGAGGTTAAGGCCTTCCCCAAAGACCTAGAAGTAGCACATGGGAGATTTGGGATTAAAACATAAGCCTGTCCTGGGACGCCTGGGTGGCTCAGTCTGTTAAATGTCTGCCTTTGGCTCAGATCATGATCCCAGGGTCCTGGGATCGAGTCCTGTACTGGGCTCCTTGCTCAGCAGGGAGCCCGCTTCTACTTCTGCTGGCCGCTCCCCCTGCTTGTGCGTGCACTCTCTCTCTGTCTCTCCAACATATAAATAAATCTTTAAAACGCAAAAACAAACAAAAAAACATAGGCCTGTCCTTTTGCAAAGCTGTATCCTGAGTATAATACTGATTTCCTAAAAAGAAATGTGATTACATAATTCCACTTTCTTCATTGATTAAATGAAAAGGGAACCTACAAAAGTATTGAATACTATAAGGGACTTGACATGTGCTGCATTATTTAAATCTCAAAAAAAAAAACAATGAAAAACACATGACAATTAAATATTTACCAATGTAGACATCAAAGCTTAGAGATGTTAAGAAACTCTCCCCATTTTACATGGCAAAAGTAGCAGGCAGAAGCAGGATTTGAATTCAGGTCTGCTTTCTGAAGCCATGCTCTTTCCAAATTTCTATGATACTTCACACTTCTCTAAACTTAAATTCTTCTTTTCTCAAATCCTTTAAGATAGGCATTGGTGAACTTTTCTGTAAAAGGTCAGATAACAAATATCTTAGGCACTGTGGGGAAAAGAGTCTGTTAAAACTCCTCAACTCCTCCAATGGAACGTGAAAACAGGCACAGACAACAGTAAACAAATGAGTGTGACTGTGTTCCAATACAGCTCCTTTTACAAAAATGGGCAGTGGGCCAGATTCTGTCCACAGGCTGTGGTTTGCCAACCTCTGCTTTAGGACATCCTATTCTCTGGAACACACTTATTAAGCTCATTTTCAACTCCGAGATTTTGCTGTAATATTCTCTCTAATGTGAATACTTTCCTGATCCTCCCTTGTATTTTTTCTACCTCTCTCATCTTGTAGGTCTCCATCTCCTCCTCTACCACACCATCTCTGGCTACTCAGACAACTCTCCTTCTGAATTCACACAGAACATCAACAGTTGGACACTCAAATTTCTGTAGTTGCCTCAGCTAAACAGAGTCTCTCAAGGGGGCTCAAAGTAGAAACAGTGGCTTATACATACATGTTAGGCAGAAGAGTAATATATACTACGTGTTACACATTTGATGGCTAAGTCACTTAACTCATAAAATATACAATTGAATTATTAAGATAACCTTAATTTACCTGAGCAAAAAATAAGTATTTCTTCCTCCTACCTTGAATACTGCTTCACGTTCAGGAAACCATTTTCACCATGAGAACAGTAAAATAATAAACTGAGTAAATGCTTACTGGAATAGGAGGTAGCATCCATCTTTCC
>CM052889.1:7380269-7447771 GCA_028534135.1 Potos flavus | reverse complement strand
TTTTACTGGGACACGTTAAAGGGAATCCCAAACAACGTGAGGTTTAAATACATTTTAAACTTAAAAGTGAAAAAGTAAGATGAAAATCTGATTTTGTTCCCCATTAAGATGAAAACAAGATTTTTGCTGTCAAGTGATAATAACAATTTCTTGCATAATAGGAAAAAAGAAGAGTGAATTTTGTAGTAAAATCATACCACAGTCTCCCTCAGACATAATCCATATGTCGACCTCTTCAGAATTTCAGCAAAAACCGGTTCCCTTGTCAGGAACCTTAAGGCTCTGAGGTTCATTTTAATATAATAATCTACATAATACTATGTGACAAAAACTGGATAATATACATAAACATTAACCATATATTACCATATCTGTGTGGAGAATAGAAAATAATACTTAAAATGGCAGGGGTAGTTAATTAGTACAAAAATTTACATACTCACATCTACAAGCCAAATGTCATCTTTCCGATTGTCTTTAAACCTAAAAAACAAACATGAGAAAACAAATCTGTGATTGCATGTTTGTTTCTACTTTACAATACGTGGGGCTGATAAACTGATAAATATTGGAGCATGGAACAAATCCTTTCAACAAGTTTTTATGCAAAATTTTTACTAAGGGACTTCTAAATCTTATCCATTAAACATCTCTTATTTTTTTAAAAGATTTTATTTATTTGACAGAAAAGGCAAGAGAGCACAAGCCAAGGGGAGCAGAAGAAGGAGAGGGAGAGGCAGGCTCCCCGCTGAGTAGGGAGCTCAATATGGGGCTCGATCCCAGGACCCTGGGATCATGACCTGAGCCAAAGGCAGATGCTTAACCATCTGAGCCACCCAGGTGCCCCCATGAAACATCTCTTAAGAAGTAGAGAACTGATAAAGTAATCAGGAGTACAAAATAATAATAATAAAAAAAAATTAGGGCACCTCAGTGGCTCAGTCTGTTAAGCATCTGCCTTAGGCTCAGGGTCCTGATCCCAGGGTCCTGGGCTCGAGCCCCGCGTTGAGCTCCCTGCTTGGCAGGGGAGTCTGCTTCTCCTTCTCCCTCTGCAGCTCCCCCTGCTCATGCTCATTCTCCCTCTCAAATAAATAAAATCTTAAAAAAAATTAAATGGAACTTGGTAGAAACACAGATAAAGGCCTTGGCTCCTGGCCCCTCTATTCCATTTACTCTTATGCATTACAGTTAGCACAGCTAAACTGAGACTGCTATCCTTAAAAAGGTCTGCTTCCAAGACTGGCCCTTGGTTGGCATCTGGGAACTTGAATTTCAAGAGGATTTCCACCATTTCCTGATAAGACAACTCACTGTTCCAACGCTGCAAAATGGTTTTCTGATGAACATCTGCTTTCCTTCCAGGAGTCTGAAATTTTGGTACAGACTAGGTAGGAAGGTCCTTACGTGACCACCCCCCAATAAGAATCTCTAAGCCCTGCGTCTCTAATGAGCTTCCTTGGTAGAGAACATTTCACACGTGTGGTCACAACTCCTGATGGAGGAATTAAGCACATCTTATGTGACTCTACTAGGAGAGATTCTTGGAACTTGTTCCTGGTTTCCTCTGGAATTTACCCCACAATGGCTTTTCCCTTTGTTGGTTTTGCTTTGTGCCCCTTCACCGCAATGAATCATAACTGTGACTTCCACAATAGACTGAGTCCTCTGAGTGCTCCTGGTCAATAACCAAGCCTGGGGGTGCTTTTGGGGACCCCCTGACACAAGAGCCTGCAGTCAAAGAATTCTCCTAAAACACAGTTCTGATCATCTGATCATGTTACTCTTATTTGACACCTTCTAGGTACCCTTCCATCACCTACAAAAAGTATATATTGCTACACATACTCATGTGCTGGCTCCAACTTATCTTTCCACTCAAATATAAGCATCCTATGATTTCCAATCAACCCATGGTATTTATCACAGCTAAATTCACAATGTTTATTTGACTTTCTACATTCTTTTGTGTTCATATCCTATCCAGCTAAAAGCATTTCTTACTCCAAGCCTTCCTAAATTCGTCACAGTTAGAAACAATCTCTCCACATCATCTTTAATCCTCTTTAGGATTCTTACCAATTTCCACACGTTGTATTTACATATTATCCAACCATAAATATGCTTGTTTCATCTTTAAGTACCTTGCACAGTGACCTATATATATATTTTTTTAAAGATTTTACTTTTATTTACTTGACAAAGAGAGAGAGATCACAAGTAGGCAGAGAGAGGGGGAAGCAGGCTCCCCACTGAGCAGAGAGCCCGATGCGGGGCTCGATCCCAGGACCCTGAGATCATGACCTGAGCCGAAGGCAGAGGCTTTAACCCACTGAGCCACCCAGGCGCCCCTCAGTGACCTATATTTAACCTATACTGAATGAGTGACAAAAGTTCTTTATGGGGATATTTTAGTAAGATTCTTGAACCTACAGTTAAGACAAAGAAAACACCTGTCTGGTATTTGAGCTCTTCAGTCCAACGGTGCTCACATCTGTCCAGCTGTGACACAGTCTGTTCTGCACTATAGGCAAGGATAGCACCCTTAATCAATCCCCCAGGTTGGTAAACCCAAATCTTCTGCCTCTGCTCCTCTTACACTTAATAAAAAAGTTCTATTGAATACACTGGTATCTGTCACGTGGAGCTACTCAGGCAAAGCAACACAGCCACCATAAGCAGACTGCTGAACTAGACACCTCTCAGTGATGGTCACTGTTCTTGAGGCAAAGATTCATACTCTGCACCCAGGGGTTCACGCAGGAGGTTACTGTCTCCCAGTCCTTGGTGGTTTAATAGCCATTCTCATCTCCCGCTGATCTGAGTCTTTGGGAAGGAGTTGGCATGGAAGTCCTTTATAGGGTGCCCCACAGAGACTGTACAGTCAGTAACTGTCAAACTGAAGGAAGGGGACAGACAACCTGACAAAGTACCTGACTGAGGAATTGCTGCATTGAGACCCACGCCTGAGATGTGTAGTCCAGGCTGGGGAATCTTGTCCCCTCCCATTAGGTAAGCCCATACTTCGAATATTCATTAAAACGCTCAAGTACCCCCTGTGGATTAGAGGTGATATGGAGCACAGAGAGTCTGTTGTATGCCCAGGACTGGGCCAATTGATGGGTAGCTTGAGCATAAATTCCAGGACTGTTATCAGAAGCAGTGTTCTCAGGGAACCTGAAGAGGAAAAAAATGTGGTCTTCAGGGCCTGGAGAGTGTGGCTGGGGTCCCTGGAATGCATGGAAATGGCTAGGTGAAACCCAAAGAAAGTGTCAACTGATACTGGAACATGATGGATGGCACAAAGAGCCCAACATGATCTATCTGCCGAGAATGCCTAGCCCACTCACTTGAAGGAAACGGTCTGGGGGCAGTAGTCTTAGCCTTGACCAAAGTCTGACCAATGGGATGGCTTTTTCATGCTGTTTTTGTGTCTTCTTGCCACAGTGGCAGCTCATGTACTGCCAGCCTCATCTAGGATGCTATCCGAACTTCCACAGGCCATCCTCTCGTGACCCCAGAGGCAACTGATTGGGCACCTGCTTGCTTTGGTGTGGAGAACAACTCAGTTTCCATACTGAGCTAAAAGCACGATATGCTCATCGGTTATGTCTCCTTCTGCAGCATCGGGGCCCTTCTGGTGAGCATTCACACAGGTTACAAGACACTCTCTCGATGGGCACCGAGTTACGCACAGCACTGCTGAGGCACTACGCTGTCCACCTGAAACTAATATAATTGCAGGTTTAAAAACAATCAGGAAAAAACACTTAGGATGAGCAGATGATCTTCATCCAGATGTCTCATCTCCACAGGGGGCCCTGTTTTATACGCTACACAACCAAGTGCCCACGCCATTAGCCACAGCCCATGAGACAAGAGCAGAGCTCGTTTGCTGGGGTGGGAGCGGTAAGCAGGAGGTGCAGGAACAGTGGGGCAGATAACCTTCCACACTGCACGAAGCTGCCCACCGTGGGCGGCATCATACTTGATGAAGGATGGGTCTCTCAGGTTGGATGGCAGCCACACCCAATTCCTACAAGTTAACCCGGAGGAGCCGTTAGTAACCAGGCCCAAGGGTGGTCCCCGCGGTCTGTGTGGGTCCCCATTGGGCCAGAGGAGGCAATGCCTCCTTTGGTGTTATTGCCCAGGTGGAGGGGCACTCATGAGACCTTTTCATGGAGTTGCAAGACTCCAGATGGGCTCCTGTAAGTTCCATTTCCACTTCACTTGAGACCCAGAGCTGGCCCTATTTAGCAACGTGACTGCAAGTTCTGCTTTTGAGCCTACTACTGCACTCATCCAAGGCCAATACTCATCTCTCAAAGGGAGTGTAACTTTCAGCCAATGACTGGTCTGTGCTGGCCTACTGTGCTCTCCTCCTGCCACAGGCTCTGATCAGTGAACTGAGAGTTTGCTGACATGTGTAATTCAAATGGCAGATGTGGATCAGTGCGGCTCAGGAGAGGGGGAGGCCTGGTGGCCTGCCGGAGGGCCTTCAGGAGATCCTGTAGGTTGGGGCCCCTCTCAAGAGCAGCAGCCCTTCTGGTAACCTGATGGAAGGATGCCATCAAGATCCCCACAGGGCTGTGTGATAGCATCAGTAGCCACATAAGCCCACTAATGCCTGGGCCTCCTTTTGGGGGGGGAGGGTGTCAAAAAAGGTCAAAAGTTTGGTAACAATCTCCTCTGGAACGGATGTTACACTGCTTCCCAGATCAGGTCCAGGAATTAGGTCTTTGTATGTTGCCTATTGTCAGCCCAGCCACATTGTCACTTGTGAGTCATCATGGCATCCAGTCCTTGTTGGACAGGGAAGCTCCAGGGAGGTTCTCATCAACACAATAAAAAGCCAGTGCTCCCTCCAGACGCAAGACTTTTTCCAGACCATGGCCTCCCCGTTGATAGCACACAGATGGGGAATTAAAGAGCCTTGTAGAAGGACATTAAAGGTGTGTTGGAATCCATTCCACATGAAGGAAACTGACCCTGATCAGCCTACTGGAGAGGGATACTGGAAAAGGCATTTACAATGTTAACGGATGCAGACCAAGCTACCTCCAGTAGCCTCTTCACAATGTCAGGTACCACCAGTGGCAAGAGCAGCACTTTGGTAGTGAGGGACCTATAACCAAGAGCCAGTCTCCTGGTCCCCAAGGACTTGTGCAAAGGCCAAATGGGGCTACTGAACGGAGAAAAAGTCTCACAGAGCACTCTGTCTTCCTTCAGCTCAGCAGTCAGGATGGCTGTTTCCTTTACTCACTAGGCAGCCAATATTGCTTTCGGAAGACAACGGCACTAGGAGTTAGTAACCAAGTAGGTTCATAGTCTTCCACATGTTCCACCAAAATGACCCTAATTATAGCAATTCCCACTGGCGCTTAGGGACAAAGGTGACTGTGAGTACACAGAGACAACACATCTATACCAATAACACATTTAGTAGTAGGGGCTTGAAAATACTCACCCTGAGCCAAGCCTGGGCAAAAGGGTCATCACAGACTCAAACCTGGAAGGCATTTTATGTGTCCTCCTCATCCTGGTAGCAGAGGAAGTAGAGATCCTACTCACTTGTGCACGGATATTCCAAAGGCCCAAGAAGTACATTTCTCCCCCACTTCCCCAATGAACTCTGACCTTGGCACAGGATGTGCAGCCTACCCTGGGGACAGAGGGACCTCAATGTAACACCTATTCAAAGTCTGGGTAGATGTTTAGGGCTCTTCCACACATCTGGTGGGAACACCATTTGTGATAGAGGGGCCATCACCATGCTGATCCTAGTGACACTGCCCATCAGACCCCTCATGACTAAACATCTGGCCACGAGGTGCCCGGTGAGGAGCCTATCACTCTCCTCCTTGGAGACCCCATTATTGAATAAACAGACCCAGAGACTTTTTTTCAGAAAGGCTCATGTCTGGGTTGCCCATGAAAGGGTGCTCAGTTCCCGCGCTTATGTCACTCTTTGTGCTAGTCAATCTTTGCTGTCTTAGTGGTGGCTGCTTCTTCCACGTCTGCATATTTCTCAGTTAAGACTTGGACTGTGTCACAGACTGAATGAACTGATTACGTGAGGAGGCTTAAGTGGGTTTGGTAACAAGCAGGAACATCAAAAAGAAACCTAGATATGTGAATCTGCCTAACAGTCTCATTATCCACTGTGTCCTAGTCTTTCCATATAGACCCAAGGGATCACCAAGGTGGCTCACAGGACCACTACAGCCTCTGTGAGAGTGGGGCAGCATTTTTCCATGACAAGTTTCTTGTCATAGGTGGGCCAAACCTGTCACGTTCACATAGCATCCGGCTGAGAAAGGTGAGGGTCTTAGATATCTGTGCCTGCCCATATGCTCCTTCCTCCCCAGCCCCAGGCAAAAGTCACCACCGTGAGGGCACTCTAAAGAGGAAGTCTATAGTGACACAGCCCTCAAGACACCAAGTTTAGTAAGATTACCTCCATGTTAACAACGGTTCCCTTCAGGAGCTCCTGGGTGGCTCAGACGGTTGAGCATCTGCCTTCAGCTCAGGTCATGATCCTAGGGTCCTGAGACGGAGCCCAGCTCTGTGGGGCGTCTGCTTCTTCCTCTCCCCTTGCCCGTCCCCCTACTCATGCTCTCTCTTGCGCACACTCTGTCCCTCACATGAATGAATAAAATCTCAAAAGCAAAAGAAAAACAAAAAAAACCCACAATGGTTCCCGTCAGAATCTGCTGTCACTCCCCAATATCCATTAGCACGGTTAGTGAAGTGCTCCCTGGGATCCTCAGGAATTCTACTCTTTCAGAACAGCGCTGTGCTCATATGACCACTGTGCTACTGTACCAATTTTGTTCTGTAGCAGTAGTTAATTAGGACAACGAGCCAAACTGAAAGTAATAGTCAAGCCTTTATTCACTTACTGTGACAACATAAGCCAAGAGGCCAAAAAAAAAAAAAAAAAGTGCCAGCTCCTCAATGTTCCATTTTTCCGAGTGGAACAGTACCAGGCAAGGGTCAGGTGGATGCAACATAGACAAAAGATTCCACCTCACTGCAAAGGAGCACTGAACCAAAGGCCTCTGCCTCTTTATGAACCCATGGACAGGAGAAGGAAAGAGGGAAAGGGACAGGAGTAGAAAAGTACTGCAAGCAAAGAAAAGTGCCTCAGCCAACCCCTTAGATAAGGAGGTCTCAGTAGAGATGGGCGTAGGAGGGCCTAGGTAAGGCCCCCAATAAGGAGGCCTCCAAAAGCGGCCGCTTGCACATGTTAGATATGCATGTGCCTCGGGGCCTGATTACAACTCCCTCCAGAGACTGCATTGCACTGATTGAGCACCAAGTCTGGTGTGGGGAGAGCAGCTTCCCCCTCAAGGCCTGCCAGGAAAACAGGAAAAGCCTTGCAATTGCCTATGATCAGGCCTGAAAGATCACACATAGGATTATGGTCTGTCTGGAGCTGGACTCCTCACCCACCCACCTACTATAAACAAGGCTTTGTGATTAATGTTATGGTACTATAAAAACAAATATACAGTATGGTTACTAACTTCTAGCACCTACTTAATCGTGATATAAGCGAAAAGCTAACAAATATAATGAAGAATGATAAAACAGAATATGGAACTGTCAGTAAACTCTATTGAGTACAACCCCGCTTTGTACATCTATAATAGCACTCAGGACAACTTCTGAAACACAATTAGTGCCATATAAACACTGCTCATTAAGATCTCTATTATTAAAATAGATTCATGGAAACATTTAGATAACACCAGAGTTTAAAACAGTTCAGATACCATTTAAAATACATATATACTTACGATTCATCTAAATCTTCTACAAATCCTTTACAGAAAGCCATATCAAGTAAAAAAACTGAAAAAAAAGGAAAAAAGGACAAAACATTTACAATAAATGCTGACTTATTACTTGTTTCACACTACATGCTTAGTCGTCTATAAAATGTTTTTGATTTTTTACAGTCTACCATAAAACCCATCACTGATCCATTCCAAGGCACAAACAATGCATAAGCATATGTAGTCCATCCCTTTACTATTCACTCTGCAGGCACCTAGGCTGTGACCCACAATGTTTATGTAGGCTAGTAAATCTGAAACACACAGGTTCTCTTTCAACATAATTTTACTCTCATCATTTTTTCCTTTTTCCCATTCCATCTTTTTTTTTTTTTTACATAGAAATCGTTCTTCTTTATTTCTCCAGTAGTAATTATCTCCTCCTCTGCATAAACTCCAACTGCACATTCAAAAACCATGTTTTATTTATTTATTTTTCAACTTCATAGGTAGAAATAAAACTGAGCTACGTCTCTAACACTAACAGTTCTCACAGCCTGCCACATAGGGGGAAACAAACGGCTGCTGAGGAAGTGAACACACCACGGTGACGACCAGGGCATGAGATGCTGGCAAGAGGCTGAGAAAGGCCACCACCTAGTCTGATCACTTCTCACACTGCACAATCCGGCGACCTGATCATGACCTGTCCTTGGCCATCAGGACCTGTCCTTGGCCATACCCCTCGGTGCGTAAAAATTCTTCGGACGTGATTAAGAGTCAGAACCTAAAGCCAAAGCAAGGTTTGGCCACAAGCTGGGGGTGGTGGAGCCTTCACGCCTATCAACGGAGTCAGCGCTATTGAAACTTCCTGCCACACTAAGCAAAGAATCAAATGGAAGACAGGCGCATCTTTTTCTGGCACTGGTCCCCGGCACAGCCGCGTTGGGAGTAGGACCCAGAAACAGGGTTATCTCGGAGGATCCCAGAGCCTCTCTGAACCCTGGCGTGAGACTCCTGTCCAGGCCCGACCCCACACGGGAGAGGGTCCCCGCGCGAGCCCGCCCCATCGCCCCCAGTCCCATCGCCCCCGAGCGGCCCTTACCTGTGGCGCAGAGCCCCAGGCCGGCGCCGCGTCTCCCAGCTGCCATGCTTGCTGTAGAAGAGCTGCAAAAACCACGGAAAAGAACGAGACACTGGCGGCCGCTGCTTGCGCTCCCGGAAAGGGAAGCTACCCGTGGGCGCGCGGAAGGGAAGCCCAGCGCGGAGGGCGGGGGCGGGGCAGGCCGGCCTCCGCTACCCTCTCAGGACCCCCTGCGGCCTCCGCCTCTGAGCATGCGCCGAACTGCGGCGCATGCGTGGAACTGGGGCGCTTGCGCAGTCGTGCCTTCAAATTCTGTGTGCTTCCTGCCGCCTTCGGGAGCGTGGGAACCTAGCAAGTGGGCGCTTTCCTGTGGGAGCCGAGCGGTGTGTGGAGTTGGGGGGCGTTTTGGGGAAGTTAGATACCAGCTAAATTTAGAGAGGAAAGTGAGATAAACTCCAACGCAGGTTGAAGTTTAATTCTGCCAGATCTTTCACTTGCTGCTCCTGTGCAGCGAGCGATCAAATTCGTGAGAAGAGGTGGGTGTCAGCAGTTTGTAGAAAGATGGAGGGCTATGGATTGATGTGTGAACCTCCGTATATTTTTTGGAATCTTCTTTGAACCTGTTTGCGAAATGAGATTTCTGCTGTAGTAGTAAGCTCTATTAATGCGTTTTTGCCAACTAAAGGAGTACTATCTTAAAAACTTTCTCTTGGAACCTGCCAAAGTGAAGTTAATCGTAAAATACAAGTTTTTGATGATTCGTTCCTATTTTCTAATTCCTTTTGATAAGAGTAAAATACTATAAAGTATTTGCTGCTATGTTCACCTACACAACACAAAATACTTATAAAAATGATATATTTTTATATGGTGATTCCTGCTGCAATCACTACTATTTGATTTAGGTGACATTTTTATAGGACCTAAAATATCGGAAGATTTAGATCGAATCAATTATTGAACATGTGTTATGAGAATAGAAGTGGATTATGATGTCAGCCAGGTCACCTTAGGTGCGAAATTCCAACAGCAAGAGATCTCAGAAAACTCTATTCCTAATGACTAGAAGGTTAAATTATGATCTGATTAAGATCAAGCCCTAGATTTCACCCATTTAATGCATACAGCATAGTATCCACTGTGGGCCTTCAACAGATTCAAACATTTTTTAATTGCGTGTCTAGTTTATTGTGAGTTTAACGTACATAAATATTTAATCCTCCTACAGGTTCCCAAAGTAGGAATTACATAGATCCAGGGACTCAGAAAAGGTAATTTACTTAATAGCTCCAAATGGTGGACTTGCCATTTGAAACAAAGTTTCAGACTCCACAGCTGTTCTATTTCTAACCCAACACTGCCTCACAGATCTCTTTCTGCTCTAGAATTCTCTCCCTCCCTTTTTCTCCCCCTTTCAGTCATCCTATTTTGGCTAATGTTACAAATGTTTGATCAGCCAATTTCTCTTGGAGTTATGCTGGGTTCTATGATTTTATGTACATAAGTTTAAAATCAGGGAAATTAATAGTGTTTGAAGGCAGGGGTACAGGTAATGTTTTCTTTCTTGATCTGAACCCTACTACACAGATTGGTTCACTTTGTGAAAATGCATTGAGCTCTGCCCCTACAGTTTGTGTACTTTCTGTATATATACTCTAACGATGAAGGTTTAAGAGTAAATAAAGCTATATAAGTTTTTTTTTTTTAATGGGAAGGTGATCATTATATGGTGTTAAAAAGTGCTTCTCAAATTGTGCTAAGCATCATTGACCTGGAGAACTTGATAAAACACAGTTTCTGAATACTCTTTTCAGAATCTGGCCAGTAAGTCTGGATTTGCATTTCTCACAAGTTCCTAGGTGATACTGTTGTTCTGGCCTGAAGACCTCATTTAGTGTTGAAGGAAAATAAATCCAGAAAATACCATTCATTTTTAGATTGCTTTGGTAAAATACATAAGGTGAAAAAAGATCTAGAAATAAAAATCAAGGTTTTTTTTAATAGTTTTCTTTCTTGGTGACATGTAATGGTTTTATCGTTAGTGTTAAGCGATACTTTTTAAAAAATGTCTCAGTTTTAATTGAACATTTGGTAAATATTAGATACAATCCACATTAAAGAAAGGTCTCTGGAGTTCTTAATGTATTTTTAAGAGTGTACAGAGGTCCTGAGAACCCAAGTTTGAGAACAAAATGGACATTTATAGAACTCTGCATTAAACAAGCAGGGAATGCATATTGTAACATACATTGAAGAAAATTACAGACCTAGCATATCATAAAGTAAGTTTCAACATATTGAAAAAATGTGGTATTATCAGTGTGTTTTTTTTTCTTAAGATTTTATTTATTTGTTAGAGAGAGAGAACAAGCAGGGGGAGCAGCAGGCAGAGGAAGAAGCAGGCTCCCTGCTGAGCAAGGAGCCTGATGTGAGACTTAATCCCAGATCCCTAGGATCATGACCTGAGCCAAAGGCAGACACTTAACCAACTGAGCCACCCAAGTGCCCATCAGTGTGTTTTCTGACCACAACACAATAAGATCGTAAATCTATAAAAGATAAAAATATCCTCTAAATCTGGAAATTTAAAAACACTTTTAAATAACATCTTTGTAAAAAGTAATAGAAATTAAAATATGTTTAGAAGTGAACCAAAAAATGTCTATTAAAATTGTAGGATGCAGCAAAATCTGTGCAGAGAAATTTATAGATATAAATATCTTTTTATTTTAGAAAGAAAAAAATGAAAATTAGTTAACTATTCCCTTTAAGAAGTAGATGAAAAGACTTTAGGAGAATAATGGCACAAAAGATACACAAGGATATTCGTTTTATTTGCCAAAAACTGTGCACTGAGAACATGGTGTTGAACAAAAGGGACCCCGCTACAGTTCACTTCTAGTGGGTTTTAAGAGTTAACCACTTATAAGACTAATGTATTGAATTAGGCAGTGTTCTAAATGCTTCATATGTTAACTCATTCAGAGAGGGTGGGAAAAAAAGTTACAGTAGACTCCAAAGAAGTCCCAAAGTGTGTTTTTGAAGCAAGCGATAAAATGGACAAATTTCTTGTTTTAGCGAATCCTGAAAGAGAGAGTGTGTGAGAAAGAATGAGGAAATGAGAGAACACCTAAAGCACCCAGAAATCAGGGCCACGTTCCTAGAGGCAGGCTGAATCACCCTTCAAGCCCAGAGGAGAGGAAGCCAATTCAAGGGAAACCATTTCAGGTAAGGGCCCGTACACATCTCATGTTCCCTTTCTATATACCAATCCTTGAAGCATAAAGCCCCTTCCACTCACCGGGAAAGGCAAAAAAGTAAGTAAATCAAGACCCCCAGTCCCACTGCAAGTTTCAAGCCTAAAACAATCTCAGGAGGAGAAAGGGAAATGTTTTTGAAGGTAAATCTAGTTCAGAATTTTGTTAATACTAGGACTGAGTATGCAAATAATTGAACTCTGTTTTCAACTTAATTAGATCTTTTATCCAGATGGGCTTGTTAGAATTTTCATCCAGGCGCATGGGAAGAATACCCACACTGTGAAATGTATAAAGGGAAGACAATCAGTTTTTCTGTTATTATGTTGCCATTATTGTTTTTTCAGTGTAATTGCATTAATATTAGGACCAAAGCATGGATGTAGATATAGACATTAGAGGTTAAAGAGATAAGCAACTTTAACACAGTAGAGACAAAAAAATTAAACAAAATCAAAGAAATTATAAACGAAGTTATTTTAATAAATTAAAAGTATATAAATTTACCAAGATCAGTTCAAGAACTAGAAGGATAACAGGATAACCATGAAGGAAATCAAATCAAAAGTTTGAAAGTGTCTCATAAAATAAAAGGTGCTATCTAACTTTTATGAAAAAAAAATCTGTTACAAACTCTTCCAGGGAATAAAAGAAAAAAAAAAATAGGAAACACTCCTCAATCTGTTCATTAAGGTTAGTATAAACTTGGTTTCAAAACCAGAGGAAGCATTTGCGAGAAAGGAATTATACAGGTCAATTCATTCATGAACAAAAAGGCAAAAAAAAAAAAAAAAAAAAAAATCCAAGTAAAATGTTATCAAACCAGATCTAGCAATGTCTCCAAAAAAAGATAAAATTAGGTTTTCTCCCCTCAGAAAAACCAAGTGTGGTTTTTCTGAGGGGAGTTTCCATTAGGAGGAAACTTTGTGTAAATTTTCCACAGTACAAGATAAAAGATGAAATTTACGTAACATTTAAATAAATGCAGTAGAGGGGCGCCTGGGTGGCTCAGTGGGTTAAGCCTCTGCCTTCGGCTCAGGCCATGATCTCAGGGTCCTGGGATCGAGCCCTACATCGGGCTCTCTGCTCAGCAGGGAGCCTGCTTCCCTCTCTCTCTGCCTGCCTCTCTGCCTACTTATGATCTCTCTCTCTGTCAAATAAATAAATAAATAAAACCTTTAAAAAAAAGTATTTCTTTAAATAAATGCAATAGAATAATTTGAATTTGATGTGTATCAACCTTCAATCATAATAGTAAACCAGGACTAGAGGAACAATTCCTCAGCATAATGTTCTGTTCAGGTTAGTTTCTAGCAGTCCTGGAATTAGCCTGAGCTGTTATGCTCTAAAAGTTTCCTTCTGGCACTAACTTCTGTTTGTGGGACCTGAAACATGTCTACTAATAATGTTGCTTTTGTAACCTTGGACCCAAAGAGTTTTAGGGTGGTTTTTAACAGCCTGTCAGCATTGTTTATTGCTAAGAGTGAGATTGATGACTTGCATCTGGTCTTGGTGAGAGCTCCCCCCCCCCCCCAAGAGAGAGCTCTGCTGTTGAGGCTGCTTTTGTACCAGGAATTTGCCTATGTAACCAGCAAAATATTAGAAAACCCAGTGAGACTCCTGGGCTCTCTTTTTCCAAAGTGTCTTATGCATGTGTAGGGGGCTCCTTATCAGAGAGAGAAAAGTGCTTACGACCATGACTATTATAGAAAGTAGAAGACAGAAGCTTGTACCAGGTCTGCACCAACCCTTGCAGCCAGACAGCTGTTGGCAGTGATCCAAATTCTTCCTTCAACATTGTTGTTGTATTGTGTCCACTTCCTCTAATGAGTAATAGATTTTAAGTATTGTTTTTTGGGGTCAAACAGCCTTCTTACATGAATCCCCTGTTAGTACAGTTGGCATTAGAGGTGGGTTTGCTTGGAAGACTTCTGACTCATTCTTTGCTAAAAACATGGCTTAGGCATTGTTTAGAAAGAAAAAAAGATTCTGATGAAGAGAATGGAAAGGAAGCAGAGGTCCAGCTGCTCTTGGTTCAAAGTAGCACAAGTTTGAAATCAGTTACTTATGGAGAGTTAGACTTTCCATGACAGAAATGACAACCTGAATTTCAGGAGCTAACAGAACTAGAGGGCAAGTGCAAACTGATGGCAGATTGGCTAACTCAGCTCCTTGTTGCCACTTTCAGCATGAGCTAAAGTGAGAGTCCAGCATCTCCTTCGATTGAGCTTCAACCTGTCTCGCTAGCATATGGAGCTCCAACCGAAGGAACGTGGGCCTATAACTTCTGATGGGCTGGCTAAGCCCGTGAGAACCACTACAACTAAGAAGGTAATTCAAGGAAGGCAGTTGATGATGGAGGAAAGCAATGAAGTAAAGGGATTCTTCCGTAACACAGTGGAGGCCTTTTATAGACTGTCAGACTCGTAAGCATTGTCCTGATGATCTTTATTGAAATGGTTCCTGAGTTTTAGATCAAGTGGCAATGTCTCTGGTTACGACTACTGTTGAGTGGAGAGGATGGTTTGCACTCATCCTGGATCCTTCTTTGGCTGCTGCCTTCCTGGGGATAGTTCCGGGAAAAGTTTTCGCCGATTTGAATGGATTAGGGCAGGGGGCTTCTAGAGAATCCTCTGGGTAGCTGTTGAAGCTGTGGAAATGCTGTCGATGTGGGCTGTGCTGGGCAGGCTGTAGGACACTGAAATCAGCCCTGCTGGGGATGCTCCTCACTCACATTATGATAAAAGGGGCCCTACCACCCTGGACACCATGTTTGACACTGGTCGTAGACCTCAGAGGATGTAAAAGAGGCAGTTTTTGGATTTCCTGTCCCAGCTTCCTCCAATAAGACTTCAGGTTAATTACAAAGGTTAAAGTTTTACAAAGGAAAGGAAATCAAGGCAATAAAAGGACAAGAATAAAGAACTTCTGGAACTCAACACCAAAAAATCCCCACAAATAATCCAAGTAAAAAACAAGTAGAAGACTTCAAGAGAGGCAGTTGTGTTTTATTGGCTTGTTATAGAAGTCTACCAAGGTTTTAGTGGACACTTCACCCATTTCCCCTCTTTTTTAAAAAAGATTTTATTTATTAGAGAGCACAAGCAGAGGGAGAAACAGAGGGAGAAGCAGGCTCCCCACTGAGTAGGGAGCCTCACGTGGGGCTCAAGACATAAACAGGTATTTCTCCGAAGAAGACATACAGACAGCCAACAGACATATGAAAAGATGCTCAACATCACTCATCATGGAAATGCAAATCAAAACTGCAAGATACCACCTCACACCTGTCAAAATGGCTCAAATCAAAAACACAAGAAACAAGTGTTGGTGGAGAAAAAGTAACTCTGGTGCAGTTCTCTGTAGTTGACCTGGCGAATGCCTTTTCTTCAATATTACTTGTGGGGGAACATCAACAGCAATGTGTGTTTCGAATGGTTTCCAATATACATTTGCTTCCGGGATATTTGAACTCCCCTGTGCGCTGTCACAATCTGCCGAGGCAGATCTAGGGTATTACAACCCCACAGTGTTCCATTGCACTTTATTGATGATATCATGATTATTTTCTGAAACTGAGAATCAAGCTAATAGCAACTTCATTATAATCATAAGTCATATGATTGATCGAGGATGGATCGAGGAACCCTGAGAAAAATCCAGGACCTTATATGGACTATAAAGTTTGGGAGGATTGCTTGGGCTAGAGTGTCTTGTGTTACACTGCAGACCACGAAGAATAAAATGTTCTTGCTCCCTGCCCCATAGACGAAATAAGAGCCCTAACACCTAGTTGGCTTATTTGGCTTTTGGAGAAACCATATCCCCCATTTAAGGAGACTGTTGGGCTCAATACCTTTAAATCACCTAGGACAAGTTCCTATTTGATTGGAAGCCTGATCGCCTTCTTGGAACTAGAGAGGCTGTAACCCAGGCTATCCCGTTTGCACCTTACATTACTGCTGTGAACTCACTTGTGCACCACCACACACACCACACCCCCACCAAATTGAAATGTTGAAGACCTAACTCCTAATATGATGGTGTTTGGAGATGGGACTTTGGGAATGTAATTGGATTTAAATGAGGTCATGGGGGATGGGGCCCCCATGCTGGGATTAGTGCCCATATAAGAAGAGAGAGAGATCTGAGAGCTCTCTCTTCTCCTCCATGTATGAACACAGAAAGAAGGCAGCTAACTGTAAGCCAGGAAGAACCCAACCATGCTGTCACCCTGATCGCAGACTTTCAAGCCTCCATAACTGTGAGAAATTAATGTCTGCTGTTTAGGCCATCCGGTCTATGGTATTTTGTTATAGCAGCCTGAGCCGACCCATGTAGGTGTTAATGCTGAAATGATACTCCAAATGTCAGCCACCTACCTTCATGCAGACTCAAGTCTTTGGCAAAAGCTCATAATCGTAGTTAACAGTGAGAATTTATCTGATACCGCTCTCTGGTATGTTTGTAAGATAGTTCTTAGCTAGTTGTTGGGCATTTACTAAGAGAGCCCCATTAACTGAAGGACAACATTGTATCAACTCCTGAATTACCCATCATGTGATGGGTAAGGTCAAAAAGCATCCCAAAAAGGAGAGAAACGTCAAAAGAAGTTCCATCATAAAATGAAAATATTATAGAGGCATTCCTCCATGGAGCAGAGTGGGACTCAACATATTCGTGAGCAAGTAGCCTGTTTTCCACTGGGGCCGCTAAAAAGCTAACTGAAGATTTGCCTGTTGTTATTACTGATGTATCTCAACTTTCCACCAATTTCTCAAGGATGTATAGGAACTGACCTGGTTCACAGATGGCAGTTCCAGAATGGTGTGTCATGGCTCCATGAGGAAAGCAGCTGTTCTGTGCCCAGCAGATAGTAAAGTCTTCATGGAAGGAAGCAAAAGCAAGTTAGCAGCCCAGTGGACTGACTTACAGGCCCTGTTCCTCACAGTAAGGAAGCTGCCAGGAACAAGTGAAATTCCTACAGTTGGGTGCATACGGCACTTGGACTGTTGCTTATGGACTTGCAGTTTGGTCTGGCTAGTGGGCCATAGGTAACTGGATGGTAAAGAGACCCATGTCAGGTACCACTCTGTGGAAATCACTGCGGCAATTCCGAGTGCAAATCAAAGTAGAACCAACTCTCCGCTCACTAAAGAACTCCTAGTTTCTGTATATGACTGGAATCAAATTGATGCCTGCTTCAGTTCTATCTCTTGAAGTGCTAAGTGGGGCCATGTAAGGACATGCTGGAATTCCAGCCATGAAGAGAGGCTGAATGGCAGCACATACCGCTGGGCTCAGCTGAAACTCCAGTCTTTCGTGCTGTTCACAACAGGAAAGGCAACATTTGTAGTTGTTTCTGGGAAGTATTCCGAGGAGAGAAGGACCTGCACATAGCATGCTTTCCCTGTTCCTTCAAGGGGACTGGAACGGAATGTATGGGCATGAGACATATTCTTGATTTGGCTCTGGATAATCAGTAACTGAAGCCCTGCTACTACTACCTGAGGATTGAGTGACAGACGCAAAACTATTGGGCCCGTTTGGTCCTCCCAGTTACAGTCCTCAGGTCAAGATAGAGCTTTACACCCGTTGCACCAACACTATGTTGCAGCCGTGCTACTGTGTTATCCTCCGAGGCTTATGTGCAGCCGGTGTGGCCTGGAGTAGGCAGAACAACCTAGCCTCTTGCCTCCTGCCTTGAGCAGCCTCATTCATTTCCATCAAAGGGTCCTAAAAACATGATCAACTTCTATGGGCTTTACTATGCTCAAAGAGTTGGGAAATACTAGGATACATAATAAGGATCAATAACTTAGATCAAACATTATTGTTTCCTCTTAAAGATATATTTATGAGAGATAGAGAGAGAGGGTATGGGAGAGAGAGGGAGAGAGAAACTCAAGCAGGCTTCACACCAAGTGCAGAGCCTGATATGGGACTTGATCTCAGCACTCTGAGATCACAACCTGAGCTGAAATCAAGAATCAGATGCTTAACCAACTGCACCACTCCAGTGCCCCTGTATCAAACATTATTGTTAAGGGTTTAAAAAACAAAAGGAAGGATTTCCTTTAATATTAGGAATCAGATCAAAAATTTATTATTAACATACCTATTAAGTATTACACTGAAAATCCTGGCTTCAGTAGTAAAATAAAGAAGAAAAATGGATAGCAGAAGGATGGGAAGAAAAGGAAACCATCATTAATCATAGATAAGACTATTTATATTGGAAAATTTAAAAAAAAACTCATGTGAATTATTACCACTAGTAAAGGTTTACCAAAGTGTGTAGGTATGCGATCAGTATACAAAATGCAATTGCATTTCTTTAAAAGAACAATAGAAGGAAAAAATATACTTTATTTTATCTTTCTTTAAGATTTTATTGATTTGTTTGGGAGAGAGAATGTGTGCATGAGTAGACAGAGGAATAGAGGGGGAGGGAAAGGGAGAGAATCTCAAGCCCACTCCACACTGAGCACAGAGCTTAACACAGGGCTTAATATCACGACCCTGAGATCATGACCTGAGCCAAAACCAACAGGCAGATGCTTCATCTACTGAGCCATCTAGGTGCTCCAGAGAAAACATATGCTTTAAAAACAGGTCATTAATATTATTAACAAAAAATGTTCCCTTCTAATAAACTAAGGATATGTGACAACCATATGAATTGTAAACATTACTTAATTCAACTGAAAAAGACACCAATAAATGGAGAGAGAAAGCACTTTTAAGGGTTAGAAAACTCAATATCACGCAGATACCTCATCTTCTAGATTGCTTTTGGACTCAGTGACATGTCATTAAAAATCCTAAGAAGTTTGACATGCTGATAAAAATTCATATAGAAGAGCAAATACCCAAGTATATCCAAACACTCATACATAAAAAGAATAAGATGAGAAACTTACTCTGCTAGACATCAAGACTTAAAGCCATAATAATGAGGATGATATGGTATTGGCTCAGGGACAGGCGTATTGACCAATGGACTCAAATAGGCAGCTCAGAGGCAGACTCATGTGTAAATGAAAACTTGACATGTGACAGAGGTCACATTGGAGAAAACAATATATTGCACTGAGACAATGTAATATTCACAAAGACGAAGCAATTGATTTGGATCCAAATCTTACACCATTGACAAAAATCAATTCCAGTGAGAAAGAAGACAAATGGATAAGCAAAATATTAAAACCTCTAGAAGTAAATATATGGGAATATCTTTAATACTTTGGTGTAGAAAAAATTTGTTAACCCAAAAATTACTGGTCAAAGGAAAGGATTGATTTATTTGTTGAAAAATACCATAGAGAGCTGGATCTGTTATGAGCAACATACATAACTAAAAAAGGAGTAATATTTTAAAAACTAGAAAAAATATAAAGCATATAACATAACAATAAGCAAAACATAATGAACAGGCATTTTACAGAAGAGGAAACACAAATATCAAACAATATACGAAGATGCTGTACTTCATTAAATTGAGTGAAATTCAAAGTAAGACCTCACCGATAGACTATATGACTTTCATTTTGTATGTGGTTGTGGAACATTGAGAATTCTCAGACACTGTTGATCTGAGTAAAATTTATATTTATGAATGCCATCCACCTAAGTTTTTCTTGGACATTCTAATACTAAATATAAATGTGAAATTTCATCTAAATTAATTCCTTGAATGATATATTTCAGATTAGATTCCAAGCTACCATTATAATAGGTCAGATTTTCTTACCCATTACAAATATAGAAATACAAAAAATATTAATGCTGTGTTTTCTTTTTCATAAATGTATCTATATTTACTTCTAAGCTTCCCTTGGGTTAAAAGGTGCTAACCTAATTATAGAAGTCAGTTAATACTCCAGTTAATTAGGTTACTCACCTCTAGAGAGTTAGCCCCGGGGAATAACTTAGATTCTTGTCTATGACCCCAAAGAAACAGTTGAATCTTGTTTTTAGTTATTATGCCAATTTTTTTCATAATTTTTAGCACAGGAGTTAATTGATAATTCTGTCTTCTTATAGAAGTCTGCAGCTTCACCTAGGATAAGCAGCTGATTCGAACATTTATATCTGTAAATATCTTTTCCCCTGAATTTTAAAGACTTTAAAACATTAATGCAATCTTACGTTCATTCATATTCTTAAAAACATGCAAATCTTACTGATTTTAATGATAGCAGATTGATTATGGATGTTATATATCTTCATTTGACTTGATGTCACACAGATGACGCCATTCCTGAGTCAGAAGGTGTCTTCTAAATGATGTATATAATACTTACTAGAATCTGTGTCAATCATCAATATGTAAATGTGTCAACAATACTAAAAGAACTGACTAATAAGATCCAGTAGGAATATATTCCAATCTCCTGATTCTCTTTGGTGTAGTTAAGGTAATATTTATCTTTGTGTGTAAGGACTCAGGACTTTAATAAATTTAACATATTTTAATTAACTATAATCACTATTCTATGTTTGATGCTCATATTGTCACAGTCAAACCTCTATAATTTGGTTCTTGTGTCTTTTTGATCTGATTTCACTAATCTTGGAATGAAGCCTTGTCTTCTGATAAAGAAGTTCTATGTCTCTTATACCTTCCTTCCCCAGGCATGGAATCAGTTATCCTTCCAAAAAGCCCTGGCTCCTTTTCACAGAAAATCAATTTTAGAAACTATAGTCTGGGTTTCCCATTTACGTATTAGTTTGTTCCCGCCTGAGATTCCATTGACACTAGGCCAGTTCAGTGGGCTGAGGGGAAAACAATCTTATTAATAATTACATATATATTATATGTGTACGGTTGACACTTGAACAGCATGGGTTTGAACTGCACAGGTTCACTTACACAGGGATTTTTTTTTTTTTTAGTAACTGCAGTACAGTACTGTAAATGTGTTTTCCTTATAATTTTCTCAGTAACATTTTCTTTTTTCTATCTTTATTGTAAAAATACAGTATGTAGTACAACACACAAAATGCATGTTAACCAACTGTTTATATATGGGTAAGGCTTCTGGTCAACAGGTTATTAATCGTTAAGGTTGTGGATATTCGAAAGTTATATTCAGATTTTTTACTGCATGGGGGTTGGTACCCCAACCCCTGCATTGTTAAGAGTCAATGGTCTGTAGAAATATGTATCTGTTATGTAATATGCTACATAGCAAGGTCAATTCAGGTCTATATCAGTCGTCAAATTCATTTGGAGGGAAGCTCTTCAAACAGAAAATTGTTCTTTTTTTCTTTAAGATTTTATTTATTTATTTGACAGAGAGAGACACAGCGAGAGGGGGAACACAAGCAGGGGGAGTGGGAGAGGGGGAAGCAGGCATCTCGGCCAGCAGGGAGCCCAATGCTGGGCTCAATCCCAGGACCCTGGGATCATGACCTGAGCCGAAGGCAGACACTTAAGGACTGAGCCACCCAGGCGCCCCCAGAAAATTGTTCTTAAGATTCTGAAATATCTGAACACCATTTCCACATTAGTAGAAGTTCAGAAAATTATATGAATCAGTGTAGTCCATTCTCTTTTTGGAGGAAACAATTTTTTAAAATAAACCTGTAATTAGATATCACCCAAGGAGAATTTATAGTTTTCCAGATTTTAGTGTCTACTAAATATTTCCTGCTATTTATCTTTCAAATAATTTCTCAATCCTCTGACTTCAGTATTTTATTACTCTAAGGAACTTTCTCCATTTTGATATATATTCATTTTTTTTTAAAGATTTTTTATTCATTTATTTTGACAGAGAGAGAGAGATCACAAGTAGGTAAAAAGGCAGACAGAGAGAGGGGGAAGCAGGCTCCCTGCTGAGCAGCAGGGCTTGATCCTGGGACCCTGAGATCATGACCTGAGCCGAAGGCAGAGGCTTTAACCCATTGAGCCACCCAGGTGCCCCTTGATATATATTCATTTACTCAACTGTTGAAGTTCAGAGATTGGAAGACTTGATTTCAATAAAATATACTGCTTCAGGGGAGGAATCTGGAATCTTTTTTATGTGGGCCGGAAAGAGTTTACTAGGCTATGAGGCTTCTGTGTGAATACCCTGTGTATTTTAAGTCTTTCTAGGGTGGACCCAAAGGATACTCAGGAAATAGTAATCAAACCTTGAGGTCATATTCCTTTAAATGGGTGTTTGGCATTTTTTTCTTTCTTTCCTTTTTTTTTTTTTTAGATTTATTTATTTATTATTTGAGAGAGAGAGTGTGTGTGTGTACATTGGGGGGAGGGGCAGAGAGAGAAAGAACCTCAAGCAGTCTCCCTACTGAGTGCACAGCCTGACATGGGGCTCCATCTCGTGACCCTGAGATTATGGCCTGAGCCGAAACCAAAAGTGGGACACTTAACTGACTATACCACCCAGGCGCCCCTATTTGGCATTTTCTTGAGGGCCTTTCACAGGAGTGTCTTCTGATATCTGCTGTCGTCACTCTCACTGGAGTACAGATAACGTCTATTCAGGGTTGAAGTTTTCCAGTTTTCTCCTAAATGTTTCAGCATATCATGGTTCCCAGAACCACTGATAGAAAACTAATTTTGAGTCATCCTTGCCATGCCTATTACAAATTTACAGACTAGAGACCGTAACGATGTAACATCCATGGACTAAGGTCCTTGAGGGGGGGCGGGGGGCTTCCTGATCCTTGGACAGAGAACCTCACATAGAGTGATCTAGCCGAGGGACAAAAGGACGACATCCAGTTTATAAGGAGAACTTCATGGAGATGTAAGAACTGGGGAAAGGGTTACTTATGTAGAGACTAAACAGACTCAGTTTACCATCCTTATGTGAATTCACGGGTCTTTCTGAACTAAAACAGCTCAAAAATGGTGCCAAAGCCACCCAGGTCCTCCCCAGATAGCAAAGGGGAGAGATGGGTTGGGAAGGAAGACCAGTGACCTGCCTCTCACATAGTCTGTCTTGGTCCTGAAAGATAAGAACACAGACTCAGACTTTAAACGTAAGTGTTGTTTACTAAGAAACACATGAAAAAGTGAATAAAGGAGAGGGGAGGAATCTATAACACATATTGAGATTTAGGAAATAAACTACCAATAAAATCAGAACTTACCTAAAGAGGTCTTCCACCCAATTACTTCTAGAAGTTCAGTTATTAAAAAATGAAATTTGGGGCACCTGGGTGGCTCAGGTCATGATCTCAGGGTTGTGAGATGGAGCCCACACTGGGCATGGAGCCTGCTTAGGATTCTCTCTCTTCCTCTCCCTCTGCCCCTCCCCTCTCACTCTCTCTACCTCTCTAAAAAAAAATAAAAAAAAAAATAGAAATTTTCACTTGATTGCATGTGTTAACTCCTTCCACTTTGTGATATTTCCCTTGTAAGAGCCAAGATTGTTCCATCAGCCTGGAAGGATATTTACATTTGAATTTTTTCTAGTAATAAGAAGGGCGACATCTGCTGGAACCTTGTGCTTCAGCATCAAGAGAGCTGGGCCTGAGTAACGCACTAATTTGACTCAAGTCCTGTCTTTGTTTCCTAGCAGAGGTCACAGGTACACATGCAAATGGAGAAATAATGGAGTCCGCACTCTATTTATAATCAAGATTTATTATGGACAGAGATAAGTTCTTTGAGACAAGATTTTGAAAGACCCAAAAGCTTCTAGAATATCTTTGCAGAGAAACCCACACTACTAAGAAGCTGAAAAAGTCAGAGAGAAAGCACTTTGCAGTGGTTGCCATAGTAGCGAAAGTAAGTCTATCCTCAGGGAGAACAGAAAATAGTTAGCTGCCCCCAGGGAAGTTGGTTTCAGGGTTCATTAAGAGGCTCTGGGTGACAGAAGAAACCAAGCTCTGAAAAGACAAACAGCTGAAGAAGTGTCTGTCTGTAAGTGTGTTTATTACATGAGGCTGTTGTGTCAGAGGTGTAGAAATTTGCCAAAACAGCAAGGTATTGATATGCATTAAAGTCCAAAGTGCATTTTGTAGCCAGCACTATGCAGTGTGTTTTGAATGCCACAGGCTGACAATAGCGAGAGATTACTGTCATCACCTTGCTTAAGGAGAGATTTTAATGCATCACGTATATTTAAATCACAAATAGGAATCTATAAATGCCAAGGGTTTTATGTATAGTCCCTCAAATGTCGCAATGTTAAGTCTATTTTAGATTTAAAGCAATACATCCTAATTCATATTCTGAAAAGAAGTTCCCCCCATATATTCCTTTCAGACTTTTCTAAATGTCTACCTTTTCGGATATTTTTTCAGGCCAAAGATCACAATCATTTAAGTACCTCTCCTGAAAGAAATGCTTGATCATTTTAACCATTCTCTAGACATTTTCTGTCTTACTTTCCCCAAGTCGTCAGGACAAAGTGTGTGAAATGTAGGAGTGGTTAATCTTCTTTCTCCTCAACCTACTGAATTTTCTAGACTTGAGAACGGAGTATTTATGGATCTTCTTTCTTTTGCATTTTGTTGGAACTTGGTGTTTTAGACCAAACAATTCTTCATGATGTCACGTGATCATTCTTCCCATCTCTCTTCAACAACTGATTTGAATATTTCCTTTGTGAAATATTTTTTTTTTTTTAAAGTTTATTTATTTGACACACAGAGAGAGATCACAAGCAGGCAGAGAGGCAGGCAGAGAGAGAGGGGGAAGCAGGCTCCCTGCTGAGCAGAGAGCCCGATGCGGGGCTCGATCCCAGGACCCTGAGATCATGACCTGAGCTGAAGGCAGAGGCTTTAACCCACTGAGCCACCCAGGCACCCCCCTTTGTGAAATATTTATGATGTTTTCTTTAGGTAGAAAAATTTCAGAAGTCTGCTATTGTTGAAATATATTTTATAACAATGTATTTAAGAAGATATTTGCTTGTGTATATAATTTTACATCTGAAATTCTTTTCCTCGAAGACCAAAATCCATTCTACTTGTTTTCTTGTATCCATTCTTGTTGTGATGTGCTATGTTCTGATCCTTGTTCCTTTGCAGGTGATTTGCTGTAACTCACTGTAAGCTTTCTCTAGATCTTTGTTGTTTTTAAATTTCACAGTAGCATTTCCAGGTATAGGGTTTTTGTTTATTTTTGTTCTTTAATGTTTTCTACTTGGCCTGAAGGGAGATCTGAGCGGATTGCCATATGTCAAGGGCTCTTTTTTTGATAAGTGAGATATGAGATTCAGTATAAACTCACCAATTAGAAACACCTAATGTTGTAAGATTTGTGTTGCTCACAATAATTCTAACTGAGCATTTTCTCAGCAAAGATTGTCTTTCAACACGTTAAGATTTTTTCCCTGCTTAAAAACTTGTGTTACAGTGACATCATGTGGTAGAGTGAGGTTATGCAGGCAAGGCTTGTTAGTAAGATTACTTGTTTAGTAACTGAGGTCAACTCTTCAGTGACAGGATACACTTTCTCTAACCGTTATTATACGCAAAATACCGTACTCTTTTATACTAAAGCGATATTTTGTCACTGTATAATAGAGTTTAATTGGATGGGAATTTTCAGGATTTTAAAAGATGTTTTTAAAGAAGTATTCAGAGTAACAATGCTATTTTTTTCCTTTTAAAAAATTTTTAAATTTAAATTCCACTTAGTTAACATACAGTGTAGTATTAGTTTCAGGTGTACAATTTAGAGATTCAGCATTTCCATACAACACTTGGGGCTCATCACAGCAAATGCACTTTTTAATCCTCATCACCTATTTCACCCATCCTCCCACCCACCTCCCTCTGGCGGTTTTTTCTCTATAGATAAGAGTCTATTTCTTGGTTTGCCCTCCCATACTTCTTTTTTTCCCTTTGCTCATTTGCTTCTTAAATTCCACATATGAGTAAAAGGCTGTCCTAGCAAAAAACAAACTCCCCAGTGGATGTCAATTTTGAGAAGATCTGAAGTTTAAGGTTATTTAAATTTTGAAAGTTAATCACATCTTACCTCGTAGGTTCCTGCATTTTTAAAGAACTGTAAATTTTTGTTTGCTTAAGAGAAGCAGTGATGATAAACTTAAATATTGAGCCATGTAATAGCATCTGTAGAACATGAATATCTCTCCCCAGATTCGAGTGAGTTGACTGAGTTAACATTAACTGAGTATGAGCTAACATAAGTCCTGCATGATTTCGATTGTGGGTTTTTTCTCTTTTTTTTTTTTTAGCATTCTGATCAAAACCATTCCTAATGTTGTTGTACCAGGCATATCCTTAGCTTTGTGTCAAGGTTATGAGTTAAACGCATTGTTCTTATAGAACCTTCTGTTGATGGCATAGTGCTAGTTACATAATTGCAGTGTTCTCTTCATATATTTTTATTTTGATTTAAATTATACCTAGTTGTTTGTAGAACATTGAAGACCAAACTTACCAAAACATTAAGTGTTTTCGATTTGGTTCCTAAGAAAGCCTGAGGTGGGATTTTGTTTGGGGGATTTAGTCAGGGAGTGTTCTCCAGAGGAAAGCACTGGGGGAATCAGGACAGAAGAGGAGAATCCAGATCAGCAAGACTGTGGTCTTAGCTGAAGACTAGACTGATCCCAGAGGAGAGCTCTAAAGCAACGCCATCCAAAAGAAATATATTAAATATGTTGCTTGCCACATAAATAATTTTAAACTGTCTAGTAGCCACATTTAAAAAGGTAAAAAGAAACAGATGACTTAACACATTCTGTTTAAACCAGTACATCCAAAATATTGTCATTTCAGCATATATCAGTATTAAACATTGATGAGATTTCTTTCATTCTTTTTTCATACCAAATCTTTGAATTCTAGTATGTAAACAGCCTATCTCATTTCACTCTCCTGTAGCCCCTAGTCACACCATGCATTCAACGGCATAGCTGTAGAGCGTCAGTTGCACAAAAGTTGGCCCTACCCTGTGCCAAAGGAGTCAAGTTTTATACCTCCATTTCAGTTATTGGCTATAAGATGCCCTTAGAGAACTGGAAAGAGTAGCCTGGATGGTGCAGTGGCACCTGTTTGGCTGGGTTTAATTCTCAGAAGAAGGTGTCATCTGTGTGTTTTGCCATCGGGGGGATGGGTGTGCCTGGCATGAAGAGGATCTAGGCATCCAGCAAAGTATTCACCGTAGTCCCTAGCACTGCTCACATCATTTGCTTCTCATGTTGAGTTCTTGCGATGTAGGCTCTGATTCTCCAGGATTCTAGTTGTTTCCATTTTCTGGGATAACTTTAAGAGGAGAGTAGAGGGACCAATGACAGCCCCTGCTGCAGAATTGGTCCCAATGCTTTAACTTATACCCAGGGGGGCATCAAGCCAGCTTAGCAAACATTCATGGATGACCCAATGAGATCAGTTTTCTTGAATGGGCGTGATTGAGGCAGGAATTACATTCCTTCTTCACAAGAGCACCTAAGGTCTCAATCTATGTGAGTAAAATCCTGGGATAACAGAAACACGGGGCTCTAAGAAGAAGTAGGAATGAAGAGGTTTTGAATATGGTGAATGGAATAGAATCGCGCTACAAACAAGACTCAGGATTAGGATTGCCAGAGTTGCAAATGTCTCAACTGTGCAGTAAGGCAAGTAGGTATGTTACGTTTCTGGCAATCCAGCCTTGTCTAAGTAAGCAGTGTGGAGTCATGTCCTTTCAGATATCTGAACTTTAGAAATCTTTGCAGAGGCTGTTGGAAGACTTGAGATTGAATTAACCAGTTTTTGAGGCCTGAAGGAACTTAAGTCATTTCAGGAAGCCATTGTCCAGCCGCTATAACTGAAAGAACTTCAAATCTTTTCAGTTAATAAGTATCTTTTTTAGTTGAGACTGACCAGAAAACAAAATTAATTAATTTCTTTGAACTTTTAACTTACAAGTGCAAGATATTTTTGTTTTGGATTTTTATTCTTTTGGATATGAAGTCTTTGAACTTGAAAACTTTTAGTAGTTGCATTTGATTTCTTCTGGGAATTTTATTAATGAGAAACTATATTCAACATATGGAACATTTCTATATTGCTGGGATTTTATTAGTAGAGTACCTTTATGCAACTTATTTTTGGAATATTTATTGATGCCATTTAATCTCCTTGAAGGTCTTATGATATGCTCTGTTGAATTACTTAACTATTTGTGTGGGAAATATAACAGAGTTAATTTTCAATCTTGGTGGCAGACTCATCTCGGAGTTAATATCTTCTGCCTAATCTGCCTAGATCCTTATGAGACATAATCAACACTAACATCTGTTGGACTGTGAGGGTTTTATAACATGTCTGAAAATATTTTGATATTCCTCTCATGAGAGTTGGGGGTTTATATTCCCTCCTCTTAAATCTGGACCTTTTTAGTTACTTGCGTGTAAAGAGTAGAATGCAGCAGAAGTAAAGTGCCTGAATTCTGGGTCTAGATCAGAAAAAGCCATATAGCTTCCATCTGGTTCTCTCAGGATACTTGTTTTGGAGCCTTGAGCAACTGTGTAAGAGGTCCATCCAAATTGAAGTCTCCAAGATGTGAAGAAGCCCAGACCACATGGATTGGCAGTATATAATGCTCCAGCCAATGGCACCAGCAGAGGTCCCATCTATTAGCTTCAACCGCCTAGTATCAGTTGTCAGACGTGTATGCAAAGATTCCTCCAGATGATTTTCCACCTATCCTGTTACCCTCAGCTGTCAAGTTGCTCTAATAAAAGCCCCAGAGAAACTGGAGCAGGAACAGGACACTCACACTGCATTGTTCTGTAAGCATAGACAAATTGTTGGTGTATACCACTGAGTTTCGTGAGATTAGCTGTGCAGCAATTATAACCAGCATGTCGAATCAGATGTCTAACAATGGAGCAGCGGTTGGCATTGGGGATACAATCTAATTAAAAGTGAAGGAGGACACCCTGATTGAGATTTGGTTTCTTTCCCTTGAGAAGAATAGTCAAAACCCAATTACCCATGGGGTTGGCCCAGTGGGCAAAGGGAATGACAAGCAGAGCAAAGTTGGGGCAGACCTGTCCTTCTCCACTTCTGGAGCCAGGAGGAGAGACGCCATCAGCACTCTCAGTTCTTCTGCCTTTTCATTTACTCCCTTAGAGGTGGGAAGGAATGATGTTCTTGTTGGAAATTTGAGAAGAAATGGGCTATGTTTGGTTCAGCTCAGATCCTCAGCTTTCCTCTTTGGGAGCCAGCCTGACCACAGGCAGCACTCATTCTCTGCTCCTTTGACTGTGCCATACCTTAGGTTGCCAGCTCTTATAAGGAAAGCATGTGGTGTTCTAGCTTCTTCTGTGGCTGGGACTAAGTCTGCAGGTCACATAGCTTATTTCACCCCCTACTGTGTGCTATCTCCTACACTTACTTTAATGAATAGTAAAGATGATGTTTTGTCCCCCAAAGACCTTATTCCTAGCTTAATTTTTATTCAGTACACAGGTAGGGGTGAGGGGTGCCACTTATTAGGCTTTCTTCAAATGTTAAGACAATTCCTCTGTGTTTATATCATATAATCAGTCCTATTATTTATGCTGTCATGTGAACTAACACAGGACAGAGTAGACCTTTAATGTTTTCACTAACTTACAGCAAATTAAAAAAATATATACCATGTATGACATCTTGTCCTAATCCTTAGAAATGGAGTCCAGATGTATGCTTGGAAACCAGTCTGTCTCAATATATTACCACCATACTAAGAGTTTCTTTCAAAAGAACTGAACTTTGCATAATTTCTGGGCCCTTAGAATTACCCTTACTTTAACTATTTCTGAATATAATTCACCAACCGAAGAGGTGATAAGACATTTAGAAGTGACTAAAAAGATACTTCGAGAAGTGACTAAAAAGATACTTCAAGTGTTTTCATCTGGGAATCCTTTTCTATGAAAGAGAAATTTCAAAGGGCTGTTGGAAGATTTATTAACTTTTTTCTCAGAAAAGAATCTTACACATTGTGATATGCTTCTTTTCTAATCCAAACCGTACTGGGATTGCACAAAGGGATGACAAAGTCCCTGGCCATAGAATTACAGAGGAACAGTGATGGTATGGCTTCAGAAGGAGCAATACCTCAATATCTTCTTTGATCTTAAAAAAAACACAATCTTGAAACTTCTACTTCTGTAGGTAGAAATTTACTTCTGAAATTCTTTTTCTGAGTTTTTGGTTTTATACTCTTGTCCCACCAATATTAGCCCTTAAACTAGCTGCTTATTTTTTCTCTTTAGCCCCATAGAATCTACACCATTACAAGGTTTTCATTTTTTTAAAATAATCAGTTACTGTTATATTTGGTTCTGCCTTAAAGTTAAACCTTAAATAACTTACATCAGCTTTACTAAGGAATAATTTATGTATTGAAAAGAACTGAACATATTTAATGTGCACGATTTGATGAGTTTGCACATACACAAATGCTCACGATACCCTCACCATGATCAAAGTAATAGACATATCCTTACCTCCCAGTTTCCTTGTGTCTTTCTCTGCACCCCCACCTGTTGTTTGTTTCTTTGTTTGTTGGTAAGGACCCTTAAGATGAGATCTGACCTCTTAACAAATTTTGGAGTGCACAATACTGTATTGCCAACTATAGTCACTATGTTGTACAACAGATCTTTAGAGCTCATTCATCTTGCATAACTACAACTACAACCATTGAAAAGCAAGTCCCCACTTCTCCCAGCTCCCACCCCCTGGAAACTGCCATTCTATTCTTTTCTTCTCTGAGTTTGACTATTTTAGATACCTCATTTAAGTAGAATCATGCGTACTTGTCCTTCTGTGACAGGACAAGTCACTTATGTGACTTAGTCGCTTATGTCACTTAGCATAATGTCCTTGTTGTTTTGAACATTTTATTTAAATTTTATCTACTACATTTTAAAAATTCTTCTTGGATTTTGTCGTCTTTCAAAAGCTATGCTAGCTTTTCCCCCCCCAAATCACTATCAATTCTCCAGTGTTATGTTATTGTTATCACTCAAGTGCCAGCAGTCTTCAAATTAGGCAATTTGAAGAGTTTAAAGGGAGTTTTGCAAAGGTTTTGGCAATGTAATGTCCCCAAGAAGAGATTATATGAGATTCTGGAATGGGCCACAGTGGAGTGGCATTCCCAGTCATAGTTCAGATGGAGGAAAGGGAGGGTTTACACAGAAACTAAAGAAAAATAGCTTAGTGGAGAAGACTTCATGAAAGGAGCTGTGGTCATTGGTGGAAGGTCATATAGCCAACACGTGGTGACTCCAGCAGTGGAAACTGGGGACAAAATGGGGCCTGGCTTCCCAACTTCAACTCATGTTTGTCATTGAATGACCTCAACAGCAAGCCAGAGAGCAAGTGAGTTTGATGTAGCCCATAAATTTCAGCTTCCTGGGGCACAGAGCAGGCAAAATGGAGATGGGATGGGAGAGGGGGAAATATATAACACGATTATCAAAGATCCCAGTAGAAAAATTCATTTTTCAGCTTTCTAGATTTTCACTGTGTTCAGTTTTTTACTCAGCGAACATTTATTCAGTACCTAACACTGAGATAGGGCCATGAATCAGGAGGAAAAGACAGTATGTGTTCAGGGATTCTGTGGTTTAGTGAGGGAGTTAGAATACAAAAAACAAAATTATTCAAGGAAATAAATCTTTTTTTTTTTTTAAATAAGCCTTTTTATAAAAGTACGTATGAGGTGCTCAGCAGTACTTTGGAGGAGTGGATGGAGTATCAGGAAAGGCTTTCTGGAGGATATGCCTGTGATGGACCTGGGAGGTAAAAGTGGAACTTATCCATATGAAGCATGTGGAAAATTATATTCCAGTTGGTTGAAGAACATATGTAGGTATTCAGAAACCTTAAGTAGTGTGGAGTTTTTCAGGAACATTGTGGCAGAGATTCGTCTTCCTTACTAACAGAATTTCTTTTTTATTGTTGTTGTGGGGCACTGTGTGCTGGAAACACACACATACACATATGTGTATGCACACACAAGCACACGTACACACACACCTCCCAGGTTTGCTTTCAACTAAGTGGGTCCTTGATGAAGGCCACGACAGTTAACAGGAGCTTGGCTCTGAGAAATCAATGGAAAAAGTCATGCATTCAACAGTAACAAGAAATACAGATTTAATCACAAGAGAACTCTAGGTATTGGAACTGTCATATACACAATACAAGAAAAACGTGTATAAAATATTTAAAGTAATAAAGGATGCATTTAAAACTGTAGTTATACAGTGAGGGATTTGAACAGATAAGTTTGAAAAAGAACATTCAAATGGAACTTTAAAAAATGAAAATTAAATACCCCTTGAAATAAAACTTCAGTGAATAGATTGGATGGCTGATTAGACACAGTCGAAAAAAGAATTAGTGAACTCAGAACCATGTACACATAATCCTAAGAAGGTAAAAAAACCTGAAAGAGAGTCAAGGAGGTATGAACCATGGAATAATGGCTACTTGGAGTGCTAGAAGAAGAAGTGAGAAAAAAGAATTATTAAACCATTACAGCATTACTTACAGAAGAATTAAAAAGAGTAATCCATCATCCAAGGAGCAGAATGTAATTTTTTTTTATCATGGGAAAATACACATGTCATTTAATTCACCATTTTAACCATTTTCGAATGTACAATTCAGTGACATTGGATACATTCACAATGTTGTATTAACGTATTAAAAGATTATAGTGAGGTTCTGAAAAGATCATTCTAATCTTTGTATAAGATTTACAAAGAATAATAGTAATGGTTGTTTCCTGTCATTTAAAATTTTCAACAAAACAAAATTAATGTTAAATGTATTCAAATTTACTTTCACAAAATACATTTTAGTAAAGAGAAATTAATTACAATAAAAGATATGCAATCATCTTTAAAATCATTATTTATTTATCCTAGTATATGGAATTGAGAATTATATTTGAGATTTCAAGTTGTCATTATTATACTTGTTTATAATTTTAAGAATAAATCAAAATTTAAATGGTGGTACTTATATAAGCACTGATTTTGGGAGATTGACATCTTTCTGAATCTTTTTGTAATTTGCTAATTATCAATATGCAATTTAAACTATCAGGCTAATTTTTTACAACTAATAATCACATTGATAGCATTACAAATCCGTACTTTATTGGGCTTGTACAGTGATTTATAATCTGAGAAGAAAGACTTTAAAGAATGAAGTTGTTGATTTTGGGCAATGGGCCCAATTTCTTGCTTCAAGGACTATTCTTAAACCAGCAAAGATGAGGTTTTATTATCACAGGGACAGTAGTTGTTCCCTGATGACAGCTTTTTACAGAGGTTATTCAACTAGAGAATTCACTTTTGGTCTCGCCAAACTCATGCTCCCTTTTCTAGAAAGGAAGAACAGCTAGTGAATATCACTTAAGGTAGTCTCCCTATACCTAAACATATACAATCATGGCGTTATTCTTTGTCTCTTATCCAGAGTCAGGAAACTGAATACCTTATTGGTCTTATATTCTCTTTTGTTACTGATTATTCTCCTTTGGACACTATAAATTATTTGGCAGGTCGCTACTAAATAAAAATATGAATGAAAGAACTTAGCTAACGAAAAACATAAAAGTTCAATGAAGGGAAGTTTGGTGTTTTTATTAAATGCAAGGTGAATATGTTCAAGCAATTAATTTTTCCTGCCTAAAAATGTCATATTATCTGTACTCTTAGGGTCAGTGAATAGAATTATGTATATTAACATTCATTTCTGGCTTAGTTTAATTAATATTGTATTAATGTACGATGAACATATGCAATAGAGTGTTATCATTCTCAAGTGGCTTTCAAGCAAAAGAGGGAAATGTGCGTAAAGAATTCATTATGACACCATAACATGCAATAGAGGTGACTAAAAGGCATAATTTTAATTGGTATAAAGAGAAGTTAGATAAAATTTAAAGATGGACTTGATAAGTATGTTTTTCATACACACAGGAGCGGATGAAAGGTATGGTAGAATGGGGAGAGAATAATCCAAGGCAAAGGGTGTACAAAGTTTGATGTGTGTTAATATCACACAGAGAGTAACATACACAAGACAAACTATAAGTTAGAAATGAAGATGAGTCAAGGATAAGTTCACTGGGAAAAGAATATGTGTTCCATTTGGGATATTAAGTAATTAAGTGTCCTTAGAGCATAAGTAATTGGAAGAATATGGTGGTAGCTGTCACTAAAATCAACTTTATATGAGATGTCGAGGAGCTTGGACTTTACTTGATAAATAATGGAGAACCACTGAAGGTTTTTAAACAAGAGAACACCCTGGAAAGGCTTACATTATAACTAGATTACTGTGGAGCAGTATGTAAATGAGTTTGTTGGGTTTGGTACCAGAGTGAGTTCAATGCTCAGTAAGGGGAAAAAATGAAACTGGGCTCTTATCTCAGCTTAAAAAAAAATTCCAGGTAGATTATAGGCATTCATAAAAAAGCCAAATTAAAAAAAAAAAAGCCAACTAAGAAACTTTTAGTAGGTAGATAATGTATCTGCACCACAAGATAGGATTTCTTAAACAAGGCATTAAAATCTCTAATCAAGGGGCACCTGGGTGGCTCAGTCAGTTAAGTGTCTGCCTCTTGATTTTGGCTCAGGTCATGATCTTAGGGTCATGGGATCACTCTGCATTGTGCTCTATGCTGAGCTGCGCAGGGAGTCTGCTTGAGATTCTTTCCCTCTTCCCCTCCTCCTGCTCATGCTCTTTCTCTCTTGAATAAATAAATAAATCTTTAAAAATTTTTTGAAAATAGAAAAATAAAATCTCTAATCAGAAAGAGAATACTGATAAATATATTCATATTAAAAACCTACCGGATTTTCAATAATTAAAAATTTGATGGTACCCTGTATAAGTCAGCTCAGTAGTGACTTAAACAAGCATTTAGTTTTCACAGTTCTTAGAGGCTGGAAAAGTGCGTAAATAAAGGTGCAGGCTGATTTAGTTCCCCAGTGAGGACCCTCATTCTGGCTTGCAGATGGCCGCTTTCTTGCCATGTCCTTACAGGTTAGAGAGAGTGAGGAAGCAAGTTCCTGATGTCTTTCTTATAAGGGCACTAATCCCATCACGATATCATCTAAATCCAATTACCTCCATTTCCAAATGTTATTACACTGGGGGTTAGGGCTTCCACATATGATTTTTTTTTTTAAAGAATTTATTTATTTGACAGAGAGAGAGAGAGAGAGCACAAGCAGAGGGAGCAGCAGACTCCCTGCTGAGCAGGGAGCCCAATGTGGGACTCGATCCCAGGACCCCAGGATCATGACCCGAGCTAAAGGCAGACGATTAATGACTGAGCCACCATATGATTTTTTGAGGGATGAATTTAGTCCATAGTACCTCCTACCCCCCCCCCCCCGCCCCTATGCTTGCTCCTAGAATTATCCCCAGACAATCTAACTGTCCCCAAACTTTTGTCTCAGACTGTTTTCAATAGAAATCCAGACTAATGAGCTGGCATTGGAATGCAGACAGCAAGGATGGGAACGAGGAACTCACTGTCAATAGGCAAGAAGATTGTGGCTAATGGTAAGTGAAGCCTGTGAGTCAAAAAGAGGCAAGTTCTGTTCAGAAGTGACAGGAGCTGTTGTGGCTGCAGCGCGTGGAACATGGCTGAGATCAAGAGTTGAGGCTGAAGAAGTAGAATGGGGAGAGATTATGCTGGACCCATAGAATATGTTGAACAGCTTGGTCTTTCTCCTAAAGCAAATGGGAAAGTGTTGACATATTTTAAGCTGTGGAGCAATAAGCTTATATTTGCATTGAACATATTAGCATGAGGAGCAGACTAGAAAGGGATAGATGGTGATAAAAGCGAGTGTCAGAAGATGGGTTTTGAGACTATTGCATTAGTCCAGGTGAGAACAGGTGAGAGTTTGGGCTAGGAGGTTGAAAGCAAAGACCATGGGAACTTGCTTGGAATTTCCAAAAGAACATTTCTGCATTTAATGGGCGATTTGACCAGTGGAATATAGTGGTTCCTCTGAATACTCCTTTGAACAACTGTCTGATTATTTTACCAAAAGGAGAGAAAAAAGTCATGTTAAAAAATCATGATTTCCTCAATTTTTTTCTTTTAAATCTATTCAGTACGATACAAGGAAAACAATTCCCTTATTTCCCCATTCTAAATGGTAGCTGTCTGCTTAGCAGATGGCAGGATATCTCCGTGGCATTCAACACAAAATCAGCGGGGGGTCAGCCAGTCTAGGCTAGTCCATGCTGTAGTTTCTGCTTCTAGGTACAGGTCTGGCTGGGCTCGGACCCCTTCTGGTCCTGGGCCTAGGAAGATCCAGGAGTAATTCTGGGATCTAGTCTCCAGTTGCAGCAGCTACCTAGGGAAAGCCCTTTCCACGGCAGTAACAAAACTCAAGAAAAATAACTCATACTTCTGAGGCTTAGAACTGGAAGAATGTTACTTCTTCCCATATTCCACTGGACAAAGTATATTGCATGGTGAAGACCAATACAGGAAACTGGAGAAGTGTACTCTGCCTCCCTGAGGCCAGCACACGGTTGGGGATGAATACTCCTACTTTAGAGAAGGGCAGAATTGTGGCTAATAATTCAACCTGTTGCAAAAACCAAACTAGATCATATTCTGCCCAATAAAACCTGGAAGCTTTTTGATAATTCCTTTCACCCCAATATTTCCCTTACTACTTAGAATTAGTTCCTTTCTGTGTACCTTGCTTTTAAAGGGATGGATGATAATTTTTTTATAAGGAAGTCTATGTAATTTTGTAAGGTTTTTCTCAAGTGAAAAGTTGTAATTACATTTGGAAATCCAAATATATTTTGATTCATAAGAGCCAGGCTTTGTAGAAAACAGAAAGGATTTTCTGTGATTTAAAAAAAGCTCAGTTTTAAAATTAAGAGCCAAGCCCAGAGTACTGAACATAGTTATACACTACCAAAGGAAAAATATTTGATACTGTAAAATACTTATTGTTTTACCACGAATGAAAGAAAAGTTTAGTCAGTAGGTTAGAAGGGATGGTTCTGGAGGGACCTAATTGGCATCAGTGCTGATAGGTTAAGAAAGCGAAGTAGGAAAGTGATAGATTTGGGGGATTCACAGATTGGGGATTTTGTGGCTGGCCTTCCAGATTGCAAGAGGCAAAACATAATATCTGTTGAAATTATCAGTCACTGAGGGATGGTGTTTTGGCAAATGGGCCTGAAGTTAGTCTTGTAGAATTTGATATACTCCAAGATGGCGTGTTCAAAGTACCCTAGAGTTTCCAAGCCTTGTAAAGGGAAGAAGTCTTTAGAAGACACCTTGAGTCAGAATGAGAAAAGGTAGAATGTATGACAAGTCAGGATGGGACTAATGATACCTGTGACAGGAGCCACTTCTAAACACCTAAAGTCATCACAGATATAGTATGTCAGGGCACAAGGTAGCAGTGATTAAAGATGGCTCAGGGGTTAGCTGTTCACCTCTCCATGCAGATGAATGCAAGTCACATGCCCTTTCTGATCACCTCTTTACCTCTTGGTCCCTGGGAGATAACTCATATAAAAAAGTAAAGGAGAAGGGGGCTTGGAAAAATCTTGAATACATTTTTTTAAATGTTTGTGTCATATGGGGCAAGCTCATAAAAGAGGGGTGATGGGAGCACTTTCTTTGCAAAGCAACGTGGTGATGTCACAGGAGTGTGGGCTTTGGGGCTCTGTAGATATGTGGCCATGAATAAATTTGGATATCTACCAACAGAATAAATTTTCAACCTTAAAGTGACTGTTACCTTGAATTGGGAAAAATCAGAGCCTTCTGCCTTCAGTGGAAATAGGGATAAACACTGAGGTCACCCAGAAGTTGAACTGAAATCATAAAAAAGTGGAAAATTTACATTTCTGCACATATGAGTTTTTAGTCTGAAATATAATCACACATGTCATTTTGAAATAAGATGCTTATTTCTTATCTCAAGATGCTTAGTTCTTAAACGTCTGGTCAGAGTCTCTTAAGGTACATAGGTCTGTTCTGTTTTATACTATTGTAGAATTATTGTTTTACCATGCAGTTGTTTTGATTTGCAAGGTTAGAGATTAATGGAGCAAAATACAATCAAATGTAATGCACAGAATCAAATTCTTCTTCCATGGTTTCAACCAAAGATCCAAGAGTTCTTGACTGAAAATTTGAACACATTGACTTGACTATCAAAGTCACAGCTCACCAGAGCCTTGTACAGAATCTAATACCATTCAACAGAATGAAGATTTGTTCACTCAGATAGATTTATTTTGCTGTTTTTTTGTTGCCAGCACAAGGTGAAATGCAAAGTTTGAAATATGCCTGGAAAGCTGGTCAGGATCAGCAGCCAAACCAGATAATTAGGACAAAACCATACTCAGCACCATATCCTTAGAATGTGTAGAGTACAAATTATATGCAGTTATGAATAACTTCTAATATTTAAGCAATGGGTAAAAATTTTACTTTTTGACCTGAACTGTCTGGTTTGGCTCTCTCCATAGGCGTTATGGCCAACTTTCCATTTTGCTTTGTACTTTACAGGCTTGGGCAAAATCTGGATGGCTAAGAGACTGAGTAATTTTGTTCTTAATTTGGTAAAATAAAACTATTTAGCAAGTCATTTATTATTTGTTGAGATATACTGTCTCTTGAAAAATGGTTTAAATAATCAAAATATTAATTTTATGTTTATTTGGAAATTGAGATTTAAAAATAATTTGTCTAGTCCAAGGAAAGAAGGAATGTTAACACTGGAGTATAGCCAGATATTTCTTGGTCATTCTAAATAGACTACTGAAAAGAATAGGTTTAATATTTTCTTTGAGAGAACTAGTTGGTACACATTCCCGGAGAGCTCAATAGTATAACAGAAGAATTTCTGAAAGAATACAAAAGAGATGCAAAATACATAAAAAAAAAATTAAGAGAAAGGCCAAACTGGTATGAGTCTGGAAAAGGGAGTTAAAGCTTTTTGGTAAGTGGAAAAGGGCAATTGAACGTTATAGAGTTCTGATTCCTGGGGCATGGACCATGAAAGGTGGAATCTAAAAGAAAAATTACAAAGTGAAGGAAAGGACTGAATCAATATCAGCATACACTCAAAAACTATGTTATTAGCTATAAGAACTTCTTCTAGAGTAATGCAGTTTTTTGTTTTTGGAAGTGATCTCTTCACAACTAGAAAAAAATATCAAGACAAAGGAATAAAACTGAGTTTCTCCCTTAAATTTTGAACCTGCTCATTGTTTTCAGTGTTAGGGGATGTCTACAGCTGTAAACAATTTACACTCCAAAAGTTACAAGAATGACGCTAAGTAAAATACTAGTAATACTGGAGAGGAGCCAGGGAGAAAGGGAAGGTTAATTTGATATGTCCTGTAGTATCCAAGAAGTTAGTTCACTTCATATGTGGTTAAGAACAGATAAAATATAACCAAAGTAAATTTTCAAAATTAATCTTCTGTATTCCAGTTTTTTCCATACTATTTTTATATAAATGTATCTAATGGAACTTGTAAAAAATTAAGTGACTAGAAACTTTTGCTACATACATCCTAATATAAATTTATCTTAATAAAATCTCATATAGAAGTATGATTACTTTTCAGCATCTTTGCTTAAAATAATTTTATTTCTTAAAATTGAATATGTCACTAATAAAACTATATTTTTCTGGTGTATAGAGATGCTAAGCATATTATTTATTGGCTATCATTAAGGGTAAAGATTTTGAGAGATGTGAAAACTTTTTCTCACTTTAAAGATAGTTGTCAGAAATATAAACATGTTTGTTGTTGACTGGTATTAAGGTATTTGTGCGGAAAACTAAGATGGCATGACTGATTTTCACATTAGCACTTAATTTTGATTAAGAATTATCGTCTCCAAACACCCATTCCCGTCTTTGAATAATAAAAACAATAATAATAATACCATAATTATTCTAGTCAAATACCATATCTATTAATTCAGGTATGAATTTTGCCCATGACTGTAATTTTGCTAGTGGTTAAGAGAAAAAACATTTTTGCAAAAATGAGCACCTTGTCTTTAAATGGTACTTATTATTTGTTCAATGGCCAAGTAGAAATGACCATAACATTATTAAGTTTAAAAATCTGGGACGCCTGAGTGGCTCAGTTGGTTAAGCGGCTGCCTTCGACTCAGGTCATGATCTCAGAGTCCTGGGATCAAGTCCCACATTGGGCTCCTTGCTCGGCAGGGAGCCTGCTTCTCCCTCTGCCTCTGCCTGCCTCTCTGTCTACTTGTAAGCTCTCTCTCTCTCTGTCAAATAAATAAAATCTTTAAAAAAAAAAAAAAGAAAAGAAAATCTCATAAAAAAGGGAACATTAAAATATAATACAATTTAAAATTAGGCAGGTAATTCGCTAGCATCCTCCAAAAGGCAATATTGAAGTTATTTTACTGATGCTTACATTGTGCTATTTTTTAATTCTAGCTCCTTTGAATGGGAAGTTGTTGTCATTATTCCTAGGCTCTTTCATTCAAAAGTTAAGATAAATACATAATTTATCTTACATATACAGATAAACCATATATAGTTTTCTAAAGTATATAGTTTTATATATCCCTTTATATGGTTATACATAATATATATTTATACAAATGTATATATAACATATATATGCTGGGAATTATAACATTAGCAAATCACAGCTCATATAATTTCTCATTTGCTTTATCCACAATATACACACACAGCAGTCTCAAAATAACAATACCAACACCTCCACCAAGAAAATGATTACTGAAAATAGTTTAAATTTGTTTTCAGGGTGGTGTTTTTTTTGGTCAAATTATCATGCTTTAAATAACTTGAAATATTTAATCACTGTGTAGTTATGTCACTAACTGGATATACATGTAAGTTCATTTGTTTCCTTTTATTTTGAAGTTCTACAGATTGCTTGCTTTTTAATTTAATTCTGCATGATCCCAAAGTTGAATATACTGAGCAAAACATACTGAAAGAAGTTTAACTTCTGTCCTATTCTCTCCACCCAATAACCCCAATTGTTGTCAATTTTATAGTTTACCCATTTATTTTAATATGTCATATATTAAATATATGTGTATGGTATATTAAATATATGTGTATCTAGTCATGTCTTTCCTAGATAAATTGTAGCTTATTGTACATTTTTTTTAAAGTATAGTTGATACACAATGTTACATTAGTTTTAGGTCTTCAAGTCTATATATTTGACAAGTCTGTCTGTTATACTGTGCTCACTCCAAGTATAGCTACCATCTGTCACCATAAGCTATTATAATACCATGGATGATCATCTCTATGCTGTACCTTTCATCCTTTTGTTCTTTTTAATACTATATTCTAGACATCACTTTATGGTCATGTAACAGAAATATCTTCATTCTTTTTTATAACTGGACAGTATTTTGTTGTGTTAATATGCTACTACTTATTCATCCTTTCTAATATTGACAAATATTTGTACTATTTCCAATCTATGCTTTTTCAGTTATTCTTGCAATTAATGGTATTATGTATGAATCCTTTTGTATGTTCACCAGTTTGTCTTTGGTATATATTTCTACAAGGAGTATTGCTATTGCATGAAATGGTAAAAGATACATTTAATTTTGCTAAATAGTGCCAATTTTATGATATATGAACTTCTTTTGTATTTTTCTTTATAATTAGATCTAGATATGATCCATACATTGCATTTGGTTGATACATATTTTGAACCACTTAATCTATAAATCCTTATTCTTTCTTTTTTCCTTAAAATTTGTTTATTGATGTAACCACATGTAGAATTTCATTTTCTTGTCTTCCTTGTATTTCTTATAAACTAAAGCTATATTTTGAGGTTTGATTTGATTTTGGCAATAAGTGTCCAAAACTTCTATACAAGAAGTGTTGGATACTTCCATTAGGAGACATATAATAACTGGATGGCTCTCCTTGTGTGATATGATGTTGGTAGCCATTGATGACTATATCTTGGGTTCCTTATTAATTAGTGATATACAGAATGATGATATTCTAATTCTATTGTAATATAGCTGATTATTTCTTTTTCCCCATCCTTTTTGTGTTCTCTTTCTGGAACTATGATTAGATGTATTTTTCTATCTCCACATGATCCTTCATATTCTGTAATCTCTATTTCATATTCTCTAAGTCTTTTATTTCTGGACTGCATTCTAGATTTTTCTTTTGTTTCTATTTTCAAGTTCATTAATTGTCACTTCAGTTTGGTCTGACTGCTGGTTAATCACCTCAGCTTGGCTATCTACTGGTTAGCCACTTCCTGTGAATTTTAAAATTTTTTAATCATTTAATTTTTATATTTGGAATGTTGCTTTGTTTATTTAAGAACTACTTGGACAACTTTCATAACCTCTTGATTTTTCTTATACTTTTAAGATATTGACACACATTGAACTTACTTGTTTTTGGTCTGTGCAATTCTAGTATGTGAAGTCTTCCTTGTTTTTTAATGTACTCTATTTTTGCTTCCTGGCTTCACTTATCATGTCACATGTACTCATATATTTGTTGTGCTGTGCTGTGTATATGTGTGTATGTATGTTTATGTATAGATCATTTGCAGGGGGACTTTATCTGGGAGAGTTTTTGAGGTCTTGGGAGTACTTTCAATTCAGAACCATTTTAGAATAAATTTGCTGAGAATTTTAAGATTAGTCAGGCCATGGAAGTAATCTGAATCTCATACTCTCAAGTTGACCTGCAAACTCATACAGGTCCAGCTTATATTTCTATATTTTCAGGGAATATTTCTACTGTTAACATTTGATACTAGCTTATGACAGGCAGATATTAATTGATCATTTACATTCCACACAGCAGGCTAATTCATCATTTACTTTTATGCTGAGGTGATAAGTATTTGGTGTTCTAGTTCAATGTGAGGATCTATGCTGTTGGTTCTAGGCTTTCACTTCTTCTGTACCCTAAGATATCCTTAAAATGGAGGTGCAAGGTTCCTGAATTTAGGAAAATACCCTTACAATGAAAGTTGACTTTAGCACTCTTTATCCTTGATTTCTTAATTTCACTTTACATTTGGCCTAATATTTCTCAGTTTCTTTACAGTTCAGCAAAACATAATTTCTGTTTTATACCAGCTATTTAAAATCTTATCATAGGTAGAGTTTTAAGGGTTATTTAGATCATTATGCTGCCAGAAATAGAAAACTGTTTCATGGTATATAGAATTTTAAAATTAATAGAAGTGATAAACTGTCCAAAGGACTCAATGTCATGTGTCTCGAATTAAACATATTTAAGAGTAACTCTAAGAGTTCCTTGCCTGGACTATAAAACAAACAAACAAAAAATATGAACAGTTCCCTAAATACATCAAATAGAGTTATTATAATTGTTTGATTATCAAGGGGCAAAATAAAGGTTCAAGGTTGACAAGCATATTGCAATGAGTTAAATGGAAATATTTCTTTGGTTTTCTAAAAGAAAATTCTAGTTACTAAGATACATTTGCTGGCATGTTAGATTTAGTAGATTAGAAACTAGAAATGATAGGGCTTGTGTGAAGGTGTAATTAAACCGCTGATCCAAAAGTTTAACAAGAGAGGTACTCTTTTTGGCAAGGAAGTGAGAGATATAACTGAAGGTGTTTGCACCTACAATCTAATAGTAGAAACACAACTTTATGATACTTTGATGTACTTGGGGATCTTGAGATAATCGACATTTTTCTCTCCCCATATGCCTGTCTTAGCATATTTCTTTTAATTAATGACAAAAGTTACTGGTTACTGGGTCCAAAGTTATTATTTGCCAGCAAAGGGATTTTCTTGATCAATATGCCAAATAAAACATCATCTGGTTTTATCTAAGTTTTGTCATATAATTTTCATCAACAGATTTACTCTTGATGAGTTCATGTTGATTATCTACCAATTTTGTATGAATCTGATTGCCAAGAATGCCTTCCTTTATCTCTGACAATCTTGTATTCATAGTTGAGTAGCTGCCATGATATGGTGTGAGATGTACCATTTTATTTTATTTTATTATTTTATTTTATTTTATTTTAATTTATTTTTAAAGGTTTTATTTATTTATTTGACAGGGACACAGTGAGAGTGGGAATACAAGCACGGGGAGTGGGAGAGGGAGAAGCAGGCTTCCAGCCGAGCAGGGAGCCCTATGTGGAGCTGGATCCCAGGACCCCGGGATCATGACCTGAGCCAAAGGCAGACGCTTAATGACTGAGCCACCCAGGCATCCCGAGATATGCCATTTTAGTTTGCTATCTCACCAGATAGCACCAGGTCAGGGATGAACAGAATTTTGGATATGATCAAGCCGAATCCTTTTTTTTTTTTTTTTTTTAAGCCGAATCCTTTAAAAAAAAAAAAATGATGCACAGTGATTTGTAAAGCTTTCCCCAAAGTCATTCAATTAAGATATGTTTATGTTACAAAGAAAACCCTATCCAAATTCTTGATGTATCACTGATTGAGCAAATCATAGCGTTTATTGTAAACCTGGTACTTATCAAGCCAGTGTGCTGGAAACTGAGGATAAAAGGTGAATAAGGCATGGGAACTACTCTGAAGGAATTCACAGAGTTGGAGGAGTACAACTATAAAGAAATAGTTATGACTTTTGGTCAAAATAATTTCTTACAATAGCTTTCAATGCATCCTTTCCCCATTTATCACTGTAAAGATGAAAAAGGAGAAAACTCAAATACCAGAACAAAACAAGAACTGAGAAAACCTTGTGCCAGAATTTTGAAGAATTGTAGTCAATTATAAGGCAAGCAGGGTGGGTATGTGAAAAAGTAATAATCAGCATCTGACTTATCCTAAATTTTGATAGAGGTTATTCTGAATAATAGCACAAAGATGCTTTGTGTGTTCTTTTTAATGCTGTCTATCAACCACCTAGAGAACTGGACTTTCGCTCTCAAGTGTGTTTCCATGAGGTTGACAGATGTTCCTAAATCCCTTGCTTTCATCCCCCAGTACCCTGGTAAACAAAGAATGCAGATGCCAAAAATTTACTCTGGCAGGAAATTTTCGTGCAGCACATATGTTTGGATCTTTCTATAGGTGTGTGAGCCGGCAGTGTAGCAGAAAATTAGGAAAAGTATAGTTCTCTTCCAAAAAGAATTACAAGGAAGTATGGTGATGGGAAACCTAGCAGTGCATGCTGGGAATTCTACCGTTTTTACATACTATGTGGGTGGATTGCATAGCACAATTTAAAAGTATAAAAAATAATAACAAGTTATTTACATTTTAAAACTGTATTTGTAAATGTGTATTTTCCTAGCACTTTAATAACATATCATGTAGTGGCACAATAGTACATGAACATATTTTATAAATGAATATGTGTACTTTTATTTTATGAGTTCATACTGAATATAATTTGCTGACGATTGCATAATCAAAAATGTTTGGAGACTACTAAGTAGAGAAGCAGAAAATCATGCAGCAAAGGAAGGAAAAAGGCAGTAAAAAAATTGCCAACTACAGAGATGAGTTATATTAGTAATTCTACAGAGTTTGTAAGGATTAAAGGGAGCTCTGATAACAGACAAACTTGCTCCCTCTCACAAAGGCTGTTGTTTTGTTATGAAACAGCTTTATTGAGATATAATTCACATGACCTACAGTTCACCCATTTAAAGTATATAATTTGGTGGCTTTAGTATATTCACTGAGCTGTGCAACTGTATCACAATCAGTTTTAGAACATTGTTATCACTCAAGATGAAAAAAAAACAAGAACCCGCAGCCTTTAGCAGTCACTTCTCGTTTCCCTTCAACCTCAACAGTACACAAACAATAATCTACTTTCTCTCTTTCTATATTATCCCGTCCTGCACAATTCATATAAATGGAATCATAGAATAGGTTGTCTTTTTCTGGCTTCTTTTACTTAGCATAATGTTTACAAACTTCCTCAATGTTTTAGGATGTATCAGTACTCTGCTCTCTTTTTCACTGCCAAATAATATGCCAGCGTATACATATACAACATTTATCAATCAGTGGGCATTGGGTTTTTCTCCCATATTTTGGCTATTATGAATAATATTGTTATAAGCATTTGAGTACAAGTTTTTATGTAGCTGTAAGATTTTATTTCAATTGCATCTACAGACAGAAGTGGAATCAATCACTGGGTCACATGGAAACGCTATGTTTAACATTTTGAGGAACTACCAGACTATTTTCCAAAGCAGCTGCACCATTTTATAGGGTAGGATCTATTTCTTCCATATCCTTCGTGTAAACACTTGTTATTATATGTCTTTTTTATTTTAGCCATCCTAATGGATATAAAGAAATATTGCACTGTGGCTTCAATTTGCATTCCCTAATGACTAAGATGCTGAACCTCTTTTCATCTGTTAGCTATTTGTATATCTCTTTTGAAGATATGTATATTCAAGTCCTTTGCATATTTATAAATTGGGTTGTTTATCTTTTCATTGTTGACTTGTAACGGTTCTTTCTATATTCTGGAAACTAGGCCATTGTCACATATGTGATTTGCAAACATTTTCTCTCATACCGTCTTTTGATTTTCTTCATGGTTTTCTTTCATGCATGCAAAATCCTGATTAAGTTCAATTTATTTATTTATTGTTGTTGTTGTCGTTGTTGCTTGTGCTTTTGGTGTCACATTCAAGAAATCACTGCCAATGGGGCACCTGGGTGGCTCAGTCAGTTAAGTGTCTGACTCTTGATTTAGCTTAGGTCATGATCTCAGTGTTGTGAGATAGAGCGCTGTGTTGGGCTCTGCACTGGTCGTAGAGCCTGCTTAAGATTCTCTTTTTCCCTCTCCCTTTGTCCCTTCCCCCTCTTGCTTTCTCTCCCTCTCAAAGAAATAAATAAATTTTAATAAGTAAATAATAAAAATAAATACAATAAAAATTTAAAAAAAGAAACCACTGCCAAGATCCGCAATGAATGAAGTAATGAAGATTTGTCCTTATGTTTACTTGTAAGGTATTATCGTTTTAACTCTCAAATTTAGATCTTTGATCTATTTTAAGTTTGTGTGTGTGTGTGTGTGTGTGTGTGTGTTTGTGTGTATGGTGTGAGGTAAAGTTTCAGTGATGTCGAAATCAGTTATCCCAGCACCATTGGTTGAACAGACTGTTTTTTTGTCCATTTAATTGTCTTAGCAATCTCATTCAAAATCAGTTGGCCATACATGTATAGGCTTATTTCTGGTCTCTCAATTCCATTCCATTGATCTATAAGTTTATTCTTATACCATACTGTTTTTATAGGGGTGGCTTTGTAGTAAATTTTAAAATTGGGAAGTATACATCCTCTAGTTTGTTCTAATTTTTCAAGATTATTTGACTGCTTAGGTATTTTGCAATTGCATATGAATTTTAAAGTTGGATTTTCCATTTCCATAAGAAAAGGGTGTTGTTATTCTGATAGTCCCTGCATTGAATCAGAAGAGTTTTGTGAACTATTGCCATTTAACAATATTAAGTCTTTTAATCTTTGAGAATAGGATGTCTTTATGTGTTTTTCACATCTTTCAGCAATGTTTTATAGTTTTCAGTGTACAGCACTTGCACTTTCTTGTGTAAATTTATTACTAGGTATTTTATTCCTTTGGGTAGTGTTGTAAATGGATTTTTTTTTTAAATATCCTTTCATATTGTTTGTTGCTACTGTACAAAAATATACCTGATCCTTTTGTTGTTCTTGTAATCTACAGTTTTTCAGAATTTGTTAATGGCCTCTAACAGATTTTATATGAAGTCTTTAGGGTTTTCTACATATGAGATCATTCCACCTGTGAATAGAGATAGTTTGTATCCAATTTTGATACCTTTAAATCTTTTTCTTGCCTAATTACTCTGGTTAGGACTTCCAGTAAAATGTTGAAAAGAAGTGATGTGAAAGTGGGCATTCTTTCTTGTTGATATTTTAGAGAATTGAGAAAGGTTTCAGTGTTTTATATAATTGAGTTTTATATTAACTGTGGGTTTTTCGTATGTACCTTTTATCATGTTGAGGACATTCCTTTCTACTTCTGGTTTACTGAGTATGTCTATCAGCAAGTTGTCAGATTTTGAAAACTACTTTTTCTTTATCTATTGACATGATCTCCTGTGTTTTTTCCCCTACCTTCTATTATAGTGTTGCATTACATTGATTTTTATATGTTGAAACATCTTTGCATTCCTAGAATATATTCCATGCCTTCATGGTATATAATCCTATTAATATGCTATTATATCCTGTTTATTAATAATATTGTGGAGGGATTTTACAACCATATTTAAAAGGGATGTTGGTCTGTAGTTTTCTTGTGATCTCTTTGGTTTTGGTAGCAGGATAATGCTACCCTCATTGAATCAGGAAGTGTTACCTCCTGTTCTATTTTTGGAAGAGTTTGAGAAGGATTGGTATTAATTAATTAGTTAATTAATTAATTTAGAATTCAGTAGTTAAACTATCTTCTGGTCATGGGTTTTACATTTGGAATTACTCATTTTTCTTTACTTGTTACAGGTCTATGAAATTTTCTGTTGACTCTGAGTCAGTTTTGATAGTTTCTACATCTCTAGGAATCTGTCCATTTCATCTAGGTTATCTATTTTTTTGGCATACAGTTGCTCATAGTATTCTGTTATAATCTCTTTTTTATTTCTCTAACATTGGTAGAAATGTCCCTACTTTCATTTCTATTTTATCAATACAATTCTTGTCTTTCCCCTTCTCATTATTCTACTTAAAGGCTTGAGGTTTTGTTGCTCTTTTAAAGAAAAAAAAAAACTTTTGGTTTTGTTAATGCTCTGTATTTTTTTTTCATTCTCTATATTGTTTATCTCTGCTCAAATCTTAGTTTCTTCTTTCTGCTAGTTTTAGGTTTAGTTTTTTTAATATAGTTTCTTAAGGAATAAAATTAATTTATTGATTTGAGCCACAAAAACCTCCCACTTTGTTTCAGGGGACTTTTTCCTGGTAAAGTATCTGGTTACTCTAAACCTGTGCTTATCTTGCAGAGTTCCAGTAGGTAGGTTCTGACAGTTTTAGCAAGTTTTCAATTTCTGAGCTCCAGAGTTGCCTATTCCACTATTTTTGCTGATGTTCTTTGGTTCAGAAACATTTTGCATTCATTTGGAATGGATACAGGTCTTATCATAGGTTTATGATGTAGGTCTTATCATAGGTCTATGTTTACTTTTCCATCCTCTGTCACGATAAGGTCTAAAAAGATCTGGGCCTGTTAGAACAATGACATAATGCTAATCACACTAGATGAGTAAGAAGTGACTAGTATGTTGATGGCTTTGCTAAGGCACATGCCCTACCAAGAGTGAAGGAAAAACTCTACCACATTAGTAAAATTTTAGGCATATAGGATAACACATTCAGGTTAGTATATCTTGCATCTCCCCCCATGATAAAGAAAGCATAACTGATCTTTTTGTCATTTGTACTAATTAGCTAGCAATGTTGTGAATGGTACATAACAAGAGTACTTATTTGTTCATGGGGATTGTGGATAATAGTCTTATTTGTGCTTATGTATATTTTCTGATCTCTTTAAAATAAGTATTATGTTTTAAGTATTATTTTTTAAAAAAACATTTAAAGTCTCACAAATTAATGAGAATGAGTGGGTAGACAGAAAAAATTTGGCCTTGTAATTTTTCCCTAGCTGAAGTCAAGATTCTTTATCTGTAAAATAACGATTTGATTATATTAGTTGTTTTCCAAAGTGCTCCTTAGAGTCTGGGGAGTCTGTGGATGACCTCCAAGGGCTATTGTTGGAGGAAATTAGATGAGAAGAGAGTTTCCAAGTGGGCAGGTTTCCAAGTCCTCCTCCAAGAATTAATGGGAAAAGTTCCACTTTTGATATACATGACTTCTGTGTAATATATATGTGTTTTTTATTTTTAAAAGAATAAACTCCATTACTTTAAAAACCTTTTGAAAGCTAATGTGAAAAATAATTTATTTCTGACTATACATTGTCAAAATATTAAAATATAATTATTATTTTGTTATTTTTCAAATTACCTAGAACATTATCTGAGCGTGGCTTGAATAGTGATTCGGGGAATAAATAGAAGACAAAAGCATTGGGTTAGGGGTATTTTAAAACTTTTAATAATAACATATGTTGCTGAGTCCATGTAGATTATTCTAATTAAAGTGATAATATGCATTAGTTTCAAGTTTTAAGATCTCAGAGATATTATAAATAGGATACTTATAAATAAGACAATTTGAGGTAGTTTTCAAGGTTTCTAGAATCAACAGATAAAGGAAATTGTAAACACAAAAGCTACCTTATTATTATTGTCTTGTGTTAATTTCTGCCATTTAACCAGAAATGTAAATTTTTACTAGTTTGAACCAATAAGAATGCAAGTTTTTTCCCCAAAGTTTTATTTAAATTCTAACTCATTAACATATAGTGTAATATTTGTTTCAGGAGTAGAATGTAGTGATTCATCTCTTACATATAATACCCAGTGCTCATTATAACAAGTGAAGAGTGCAATTTCTATTTGAGGAAAAAAAAATGTAGTCCTGTTATTATACTACCAAGCACATTTGGGAAATATGTTGAATAATATAGGCCTAATTTTAATACTTTTATTTTCATACATCTAGGATTTAGGTGAAATTATACTTTTTTCTTTGGATCATTACCAAAAGAGTTTCCATTTTTATTGATTTGAGACATTTTAAAATTCATGAAAAAAATCAACATGCACATTTTATGACCTTATTGTGCAGGAATAGGAATATACCAAAATAAGATTGCCTTTCAAAAGATATTTAAAAAAAAACATGAACCTCAATTCCTTTTCTTTCTTCTTTCCCATAGTTTTTTGAAGTCAAAAGACATTATGCCTGGGAAATGGCAGATATATAATGAAAACACTAGGGCCTTTATTTAATTAGCTAATTGTAATATATACATATTTTATTTTTATCTAAATTAAATGGATGTTTTGTATGTCTTTCGCTTTTGCAAAATTTCAACTCTCTTACTTTCAATAGTTGGACATAAAAGAGATTTGAATTCATCAGTATCAAAATCCTGAGGGACATTTACTCTTTTTAAGTGTTTAGAATAAAAAGAATATCGTTCATTTTTTTTGTATTGCATAATTGAATCTTTTATTATTATTATTGTTACTATTATTATTACACCTTTTTTTTTTTAGTGCTTACAATGTGCCAAACTCTGGATATTATTTTGCAAATTTAGAATAATCCTTATAACAACATATGGGCCAGTTTTTGCAGATGAAGTGACAGATGCTCAGGGGAGGTTGGTGAAGTGGGTACATTTGTTTACCCAGCAGATCTCCCCCTGGAAGGACCCCTGATGAGGGACTTGTGAAGGAGAGAAAGGCTATTTCCAGAAAGGGTTTCCCACTGTGGTGTGTGGATGGAGAGCAGGTGAGCAAACTCTAGATATCTACAATCTTTTAAAAAATGTATTTCATTTTTCAGTGGATTTCTTTAGTATGTTTAACTAGCAGTGGGGTCTCTTTTCTTTATTCTTCAGTGGCTTTTGTAGTCTTGAATTTTCCTGAAATTTTGTTCTACTTCTCTCCCTGTCCTGGTGCTAGGAACCCTCCTCAGGGAGATTATCTACTTTATTTAATAGCATTTCTTCAAATGGATGGACCTAGAAGGAATGATGCTCAGTGAATGAAGTCAGTCAGAGAAAGACAAATAACATATGCTTTCACTCATAGGTAGAATTTTAAGAAACCAAAAAAACAAACAAAAGAAAACAATGAGAAAAACAAACAAACAAAGCCAAACTCTTAACCATAGAGAACAAACAGATGGTTGCCAGAGGCTAGGGGGTGGGAGATGGGGGGAAATAGATAAAGGGGATTAAGAGTACATTTACCCATTTACTGTGATGAGCACTGAGAAATGTATAGAATTGTTGAATTATTATGTTGTGTACCTGAAAGTAATATAACACTGTATGTTAATTATACTTAATAAAAAAAATTAAGACATTTCTCCAGGCATTTTTTTGTCCTTAAGCAGCTGTTGTGTGTGTGAGAAGGAGAAACTAGGTCCCCGCGCCCTGTGGTCAGGCAGGTAGTGCAGTGATGATCTTGGTGATAAATACCCCATCGGTTTGAGTTTATGCTGCTCTTGGATTCTCTCCAGACACTCTGGCAAGATTGACTTTTACCTTGTGGCAGCTTTCTCTTTTGGATGTTGTATTTTATAGTTCCCCCCACATTGGTTTCCTTGTCATCAGATCCAATATGCTTTTGATGTTTAGAAATTAGGGTACGTATCGCATGGAGCACTGGGTGTGGTACATGAACAATGAATCTTGTAACACTGAAAAAATAAAATAAAAGTATTTGGGGGGGGAAAAAAAAGGAAATTTCCAGAAATGTCTTGTCTGATGTAAACCCTCTTTCTCTTGATTTCAGTACTGTTATAGGTTTATTTTTAATTCAACAACAACAGCTACATTTTTGTCATGTCTGTGGGATACAGCGTGTGAGGCGAGGAAAACATGTATTTGGAGTCCATTATATTAAAGTCTCCTGATACCATAAATGAGTTTTGTTAAGTATCTCATCTCAGGCTTAAAAACTGATACTCAAGACTATGCTTCATGTTTTGCTCTTTCTTGTAAAGCATTTTATAACTATACTAATGGTGCTTTGATCATTGTGTTTTTTTCTACTATCTCATAAGATTTCTTTCATTTTTGAACAGCTTTGGTTTATCTCCAATATAGTCTATTTTAAATATTTATTAAGAGATTCCAAGCCTGGTAATTAGTGTGATAATAATGCATGTTACAAAAAGATTAAGGTTAATTGAATATAGTACTTTAAAAATTCATGCTTCATAATTATAAGAGACTTGATGTTTTTATTAGAATGTTTTGCCGCTTATAGAGATCCTTGTAACATAAGATAAATGATAATTTTCTACACATATATATGTTTTTATTTCCCAGATTTTCCTTCAGTGAGTATAAGTATAGGGTCTAACATAGGCAACATACTGGGATTAAGAGCAAACCCATATTTCTTAAGACGTGACTCACAGTTTCTTTAAAACAGTAGATTGTGCTAGAAAGCACTACTGTTTTGGTATTTTTTTATTGCATTTTGATCATAGCTGGGATATATTACCAAAAAATGGAAATCCCTTAAAATATAAGGAAATAACTTTTTTTTTCTTTCAGAGTGCAGGTAATTCTTTTTTTTACAAGAATTCAAAAGGACAGATTAGCAAAAACAATGAATTTTGGAAATAGTTAAAGGAAACTCATGTTATATGGAGAAAATGATTTCATAAACCTTAGCAAATAGTAGTTTACTGGCTTCCCAGAATATTTATTAACATTAATCAGAGCAATTATGCATTGAGGAGGATTAGTTCTGTCTTGAATGAGATGATTTAGCAAGGTTTTCCAATGATTATAGTTTAAGGATTCAGCAATTAAATAGATTTTCTAAAGCAGTGTGGTAAAATTAATTTTTCTCTGTGTGGATTATCTTTCCTCCATTTGGTCAACAAATTATAATTTAACATAGTTCCTGAGTAGAAAAAGTACTTTCCATCCATACAGCGAATGTTTAGTTGTGTTCTTTTGAGGAAAATACAAGATATTTGGCCTTATCAGTTTAGATGTATAAAGGAGAAGAATTTTTGGTTCTTTGTACATAGTGTTCCTCGAGCTGAATTAACTAAGAAGCGTTAATTATAATTCTGTAAAACTGAGTTAGAGATGGGTTTCCTATGTTACACATGGGTTTTGTAACATTTTTGTTTTCATCTCTTAGGCATTTGATATCCTAATGCATACAGACTACTTGAGTGACTGTGTTTGACAGCTGTGAATGGAGTGGTAGTGTGTGTGTGTGTGTGTGTGTGTGAGTGTGTATGTAGGGGGGGTGGTGGTGGGGTAGATATTAAGGCACTCAAGTTTTAGTAAGATAAGCCTTCGAGGTTATCTAGTCTAATTTCCTGAGTATATGTATATGGGGAAAACAAGACTTGGGAGGTGGGGTCCCTTTCCCCAAGGCCACAGCTGACAACTGGTTACTAGCAGAGCTGAGCTATGTCTTAGCCTCACCTTCCACTACTCCATCACTCTAAACAATGGAGCTCAACTTGATAGCAGTTTTGCTCCTCAGGGAATGTTTGGCAATGTCTGGAAATGTTTTTGGTTCCAAATGTCAATAGTGCTGAGCTTGAGAAATCCTTCCAAAACATAATGTACATCACAAACCGTTATTAACCAAGGAAAGAGCGGTTAACCATTTACTTCTGCTATGAGCTTGATCAAAATCCAGTGACTAATATTTAATCCTTATTATGTCATATATATATATTTCCTTATTTAAGAAGAAAGTATTTGTCTCTGGGCCATTTTCTCATAAGTAGGTATTCCCAAGGAGAGTTCCTGAGATGTCTATTGCAAAGATAAATTCATTATAATTTCATAGTCTCACAAAGATGAATTTTTCATATGGTTATTATAAGCCTACGTAGTAAGTCTAGTTGGTTTTGTCAGAGCCTAAGTGTTGGTACCAGAACAAAATCACAACTGCAAAGTGACTACTTAAAGAGGTAGCAAAATAAGTCATGACATCAGACTGGGCCATGCCGACATTTGCTTAGTATTTGCACTTAGAATATAAAAATTAGCTTTAAATCTGTTTTCTAGATGTTGTAGTTATGCCAACATTACTACTTTTTAAAATAATTACTGGTAATGATAGCTTTAATTTATTTAGTGTTAACTAAATAAAAAAAAAAAAAAAACTAAAAGTTTTAAGCACTTTATTTCTATTACGTCCTTACCCTTAGAACCCACCTATAGGTCATACCATCCATTTTATAGTGTTGGGACTGAGGCTCAGAGAGGGAGCTCCCAAGCACACCCAACTGATGCTCAAACCCACATCCATCTGTGATTAGCATCTCTTCTTTTTATGATCAAATTTATTTTTCTTTTTTAAAAAAAGTTTATTTTCATTTATTTTAGAGAGAAAGTGCATGCATGTGCATGTGAGTGGGGAGGGAGGCAGAGGAAGAGAGAGAGAGAACCATAGTCCCTGATGAGTGAGGAGCCCAGTGCAGGGCTCAATCCCAGGACTCTGAGATCAGGACCTGAGCCAAAATCAAGAGTCATCGCTTAATTAACTGAGCCACTCAGGTACCCCTCAAATTTATTTTTCTTACAATTTTTTCTTAACCGTTTCTGTAACTGACAAGATACAAATAAAGTTGGCTTTGTGTTGCAACTCAGACATTGTCATAGAAAATAGACATTGTGTTTGTAAAGAAAGTCTGGACATTGTGCAATAATAGTTCCTATTACTAAAACAGTGAGAGGGAAGAAAACATTTTCTGTAATGCTACAATAAGATTCATATATGGACACTCGAATTTATGCGGCTGATGTGTGCGGTTAGACACAGGTTAATTTAATAAAAGATGGTGGCTTCCCACCTGGTCTGTCTTGATTAATGAAGAGCGTATTTGTAAAATCACAGTGGACTCCATGATTTCATGCATATGCATTTCTATTCTATGGTTTCAAATCATCTTTCAATCAGAAACTTTCACTCAGAACTAAACTGGCTTCCTTGCAAGACATTTCCAGTTACTTTGACAGTTAACGATGCTTTTGAATAATTCTACAAATATTTTTAAAGTCATTAAAATTGTAGCAATTAAGATTTAACAGTAGAGCTGAATTCAAGTAGTGACTAAGGTCCACAGAAAATCTTTCTGTTTGTCTTATTTTTCAGTATTTCTCTATCCCACTTTGTCAGTGAGAGGCACATGTGTGTGATGTTGCCACTATTAATTCTTTCAGTGTATGAAAGTAGGAAAAAGCCATAACAGTAGGAGAAATTTAAAAATCACCATATACTTAGTGTTTTAGAAGTGTATCTTTTGGATTTTTGTTTCCTTCATTGCTTTCACAGAACATCCATTCATCCATCATTTATGCATTTGTACCTTCATTCACTTATCCATTTATTTGCTTATCTGCCCAAAATCCAAAGACAAATACAATATTATGTCCTTAAAAATTTTACAGTTCTCTGAGGAAACAAGTAAATAAAGTACATGAGTCCTTAAAAATTTTACAGTTCTCTGAGGAAACAAGTAAATAAAGTACATGAATATTGCCTTTGATTGTAGCATCAACTTTCTGTGGGAATCAGGAGAAGCCTCAGAGAAATCATGAGAAATAGCTCTGAAATTAGGTGAAGGTTGCTGTGAGAGTTTTCAAGCTTAGGGTTTCTTCCGGACTCCCTCAATTAGCTGATAGTGGATCTGGAGCAAAATCAGTTTTGATTAATATATTCCCCATTGTTTCTTCAGTTACATAGTGTTATAACTTTCTACGGGCCTATAGTTCCGTATTTAATAATAAGGCCACAGGAGAAGACCGATGACAGTGACTTAAGCAGGTAAGTTCTCTTTTCTTGCCATCAACAAAAGCCTGCATGAAACCAAACATGGTCCTGGCTGCTTCTGCCATTCTCGATGTGGCTTTCATCTGAATTATGACTTCATGACCTTAAGATCAGTTCATGCTTCTCCATCTCCAGCTTCCTATCCTTGTTCAAGGAAGAATAAAGAAAGAAGTGAAACGGAGAGGCATCCATATAAGGAAGACAAAACTTTTCAAAAATTCTTATCAGGCCTCCACTTCTGTTTTACTGCCAAAACTGTACCACATAGCTAAGCGTGTCTGTAATGGGAGTCTTGGTAACATAAGCTTTTTTTTTTTTAAACTATAGGGAGGAAACAGAGAAATAATGCTAGGTAGATAAATAGCAGACTTGACAGGGAAGACCTAATATATAAAAAAAAAATTAGAATCCACATACAAAAAATCAGCTTATACTGATGTGTGTTGAGTGCTGTAAAATACTGTGACCTTGCCAAGAAATTATGAATACTCCAAGGCTGAATTTTCTCCTCCTTTTTTCTTATGCTCCCCTTGCTTGTTATGGGATACCGACCATTGAGATAATGAAGATGCTTGTGCAGTGTGTGTGTGTGTGTGTGTGTGTGTGTGTGTGTGTGTAAGCCATGGTGGCAGTGCACCATTTAAAGTAAGATGGAGACTTAGAGGACTTTGCTCCCATCATGCTGGTAGGTCCTGTCTGTCAACAAAGCAACTGTGAGCCAGACTTGGTAATAAACACAAAGTAAGATCCTACTCCACTTTCTTATCCCAGGAGAAGAGAGGTTGTGTGGGAAAATGAGCTTTCATTTGACAAATCTTCAGATGAGAAGATGCTTTACATATATAGTTAGATTTTGCTGATCTACTAGTAGTTTATAAACTTAAGAGTAAAACCTGCTCTGGGGAATCAAAAATCTGGTGTTGGCTCAGAAGAGAGAGAAGCAGATGAAATGGAGACACAAATGGACAGTTCTTTCAGGATTTAGGCTAAGAGTAGTTACTATGTGTCGAGGTGGAGTCGTATAAGGTCTTAGGAATAATAAAAAGGTTTCTAGCTTGACAGACTGCACAGGTGGCAGCATCATTATTTAAGACTGAGAATACAAGACACAGGAGAGGTTTGGAAGAAATATGAGATTTGCTGTTTGGGAATTACTGAGGGATTTAAATGGCTCCTAGTGTTGATTCTCATTAGATTGTTAGACATCCAGATCTCAAGCTTGATAAATTGTTATGGACTGACCATATGTATTTGGAAATTATATGTATATTAGTGTAGTTTCTAGGGCTACCCTAACAAATTAGCACAAACCTGGTGTCTTGAAAGAATAGATATTTATTATCTCCCAGTTCTGGATAATAAAAGTACAAAACCAAGGTGTCAGCAAAGCCATACTCTCTCTAAAGGCTCGAGGAAAGGGTCCTTCCTTGCCTCTTTCTAGATTCTAGTGGTTGCCAACAATCCTCGGCTTGTAGAAGCATCACTCCAGTCTCTGCCAATGTCTTCTCATGGTATTTGCCCCTGGGTGCCTGTATCTAAATCTATCTCTCATTCATTGGACTAGGGCCCACCCTCATTCACTTGAACTCATTTTAGCTTGATTACATCTGCAAAGACCCAATTTCCAAATAAGGTCACATTCATGGGGGCCAAGGGAGAAGACTTCATTCACCATATCTTTTCAGAGGATGCAATTCACCCCACAATGATATGTGTGGCAAAAGAAACCACAAAAATAGATGTGATCACCCAGACAGAGGATGTGGAATGAGAATAGGACCAATGGTAATCCCTTCGAAGTAATCTACCTTAAAAAGAGAGTAAGCTAATAAAGGAGGGGGGAGTATAAAGACATGGTATAGTCTACAAGACAGAAAAAGTAATACAGAAAAGTTTCATTTTGGCAACCGTATTGTAAAGATTTGATAAGAGGGTTAAAAGTCTTTCAAGATTTCAAATAGCATGAGTACTAAGAATAGACTACTGTAACTCTTGCTAAATATGGAGAGGAACAAGTTTGGAAACAGATGAATAATGTAGGACACTGTAGCAATCCAGACAGATTATGATGGCTGCTTGAACCAGGATGTGGCAGTGGGAAAGTCAGGACTGGGCATATTACTGAAGTAAAGTCAAAAGGAACTAGTATTGGATTGGATATAGAATAGGAGTCAGAGATGACTTCCAGGGTTTTTCTTTAGCAAACTGCAAGACTGAGTTGGCATTATTGAGATAAACAATGCAGCAAGTCCATGGAGAGAAGATGATTTCAGTTTTAAATATGTTGATGACATATCTGTCATATTTTCTAGTGGCAGGATCTAGTGTGTTGATGCCTGTTAGTGTCAGAGACTTAAAAGAGGATTGAATGCAAACATAGCTATTTGGAAGTTGTCTGAAAAGAAAGATTGTAATTCAAACCATGAGAATGGATGACATTATCCAGAGAGATAGTCGATTTACATGGGAATATACTTGTTGTACATGGAAGGATGGGAGAGAAAAGCACCACCAAAGAGACTGGGGAGAACCAGTGAGAAAGGTCAAGAGGAAGACCCGGAGAGTGTTGTGCCAGGATAGAGAAGAGAGTCTCCATGTCCCCAGGGCTGTGAACAGTGGGATCAACAGCCACAATGACAAGCAGAATGAGAGCTTAGAGGAGTATATAAACTTTTGAAAAACCAAAATGTGCGTGTTGTGTGAGTCCGGGTGTGTGTGTGTGTGTGTGTGTGTGTGTGTATTGTATGTGCAAGCATGTGTGTTTGCAGAGAGTCATTTTTGTGCATTAAAGGGAGTAGATGGCAAATTAAATGGAGTTTTTGGCTGGAAAGAAATCTTTCAATCCCCTGACCTTGAAATGGAGGCTAATTGTACCTACAAATGAAAATAACCAATTTGACAGGGAAATACACAGACTAGTGAAATTGACTAAAACCTTGACAATGTTTAAAATCCAATAGGGAATTCCAGACAGAATGGAGAGTTCAGAGGAAGAAGAGAGAGAATGGTGATTGAGCACATCTCCCCCCCAAAAAAATGTGGGAAGGGAAACCTGAGCTCAGTGGGTTGGTTCCCATTCTAAGGGAGAATGGTCACCTCTCTGTTGCATTGGGAGGTAAGGGGGAGAGGATGCTGTTAACTGGAAGTAGATGGCAAATATGTTATTCAGCTAAAAATGATCATCCAAATTAAGGAGGGAGGAAGAGAAAAATGACTTGCAGACATTAACTCTAACTTCCAAATGCTGTGTTCATGCTATTTATAAGGAACATGCTGATTGTGTTTCTTCTGCCCTTGCCTCTTTCTTTGGGCATTCAGTGCTGGTAGTGTCAACCAGAGAAGCTCTCTTTTATATGGTCTGCCCTCATCCCTTCGTCAGAGTGCTTCCTGACAGCTGTGTCCTGTCACTGGAAGGTCACTCCCTTCCTCCGTCACCCCAGGGGCCAGTGAATTCTCCTGGGGGTGGGGGGGGGTGGGGGGGCTCTGGAGATGCAGCTCACAATTCCTGCCACATGACTGAAATCCAGGGTTTTGACATACAGTTTTTGTATCATGATTAGGTTACTCAAATATTTTATTAAGTATTCTTTCCTTTTTTTGGCAATCTACTAAAAATCACATTGAACCAATGATATTTCCTATTGCTCCTGTGATCTGTGGTATAATCTCTAAGTCTTGCAGATAGATACTTTATTAGTTTTTTTTTCTTCGCCATTTGAATTTTTTCCATTAGTATTACAAGTTATACCTATTGCTATTAAATGTTAAATCCTTGTGGATGAAGGTGTGGGTATTTTCTTCCTTTTTCGCTCACAGTACATGGTTTCAAATGGGTTGGCGTTGGGTAGAAAGCTTTGTATAACGGTACTTAGTTAGGGAACATTAAAGTGATTTCATTTTGGTTCTCTCAGCTGTGATCCAAAGAGGGTGTTGTGGTATTGGTTTTGATAAAACCTCACAACCAATGGGAATCTTTTTTGAGTTAGTGTGGAGTGGCCTTAATGCTGGAAATAATCCTGTTGGCCAGGACCCCAGAGCTATACAGATGAGAAAAGGATGCAGGAAATTCTGTTGTTTACACATGTGTCTGTAACACTGAGCCGCTGGAGCAGCCCAGCAAGCCCAGAGGGTAAGATGCCTAATAACCTTGTGGTTTTCTATTTAATTATTGTATTTTCCTGCGGGAGCAGAGTATGTGGTATTCTCGGAGCAAAGAAAAAGACAGTTGCTCATAAGATGCAGAACAAAACTCCTGTAGGTCTGGGAAGCAGAGGGATTTGGAGTTTCTTCTTAAAGTGGACTTGATTCCGTCCCTCTTTCTTCCATTTTCCACTGTTGGTATTATTTATCCTGACAGCTTGCCATACTTTTCCTGTTTTTAAAAAATAACTATACTAAACAAAACTCAGGTAAGAATTTCAACTCTAAATTTAGACATTCATAGATTATGTTGATATTAAAACTTTGTTTTGTAGTTCCAGAGGAATGCGAGTTAGTCAATGTGTTTGAAGTAATCTATATCCTTAGAGTTTTAAAAAACTGTTATGCAAATCCTCATATTTATGTCTCATGCATTCAGAGTTATTTTCATTTTGATGGATAGTCCTCCTGCTGAATTCCTGTTATCGTTAACAGAAAAGTATACTTCAAACTTAGAACTAATATTGATTTCCTTATATAAGTTACCTGGGTAGTATGGAGGAAATAGGGACATAGAATCAAATAATAAAATTCTGTAGATAATAAAAAAGAAATGGATCTTTATATGGAAAGTAATTATAGAACTAAAGGGGAAAAAAAGATCTCTGGAAACCATTGGGAAATATTTGTTAATGTTTTCCACAAAGATAAATTATAAAATGAATGTTGAGTGGGTAAGTCTATTGAACAGAAATATAATGAAGATATTATTTAAAAACAGACACATGTAAGTAACATATGCAATTGAAATACACAATGCTATTTCTTGATATTCTCATTTATATCAACATTAGTTCTCTGTTTCCTGAAATCATGCGAATACACTTTTCCTAATACTTTTGTGGAATTGGGTATTGTTAAAACTGTTGATTAAATGCCTTGTTTTTAGTCATTTTTTGTTGAATATCCTTACATATACATTAAATATTCCTGAATTCTGACTTTTATCCACATTTTTACATAAGCATTAGATTAAAAAGGAATCTTAAAAAGCTAGAGATACAATATCTGTGTAATTTTTCTGTGATTTTGCAATATTAATTTAAGGTATTAATCTATTTGCATGACATTAAGAAAAATGCTTTATGTGAATTGCTTTTTTCCCAAAAACTTTAAAAAAATAGTTTTCTTGTAAAATGACAGATAATATAATGGTCTCTCTTTTGCATTCTTCATATTTTTATTGGATTCAGTAATTGCTTGATCACTGGGATATAGCTTCCTGGTGCCTTGCTACAGTTGTAGCCTTGAAATTTATGAGGGTTTCCTCTAATTATTAGAGCCACAAATATAATGACAGTGATTCTTTAAAATAAAGAATGATATAAGGACAACTATTTGAAGAAGTACCATTTCTCCTGGGTTGATACTTCAAGGTTAATTGAATTTTCCTATAATGGCAAAAGCTTCAAAAATCCTCTTTTTAGCAAGATTTCATAGAAACCTTGAAAGAAAAGTCCAGCTTCCTGAGCTGAGTCTTGAAAAATCAGTAGAATTTAGATAGTTGTTGAAAAACAAAAAGACCATTCTACTTTGTAGTAATAGTTGGAGCAAAGAGTTTTGAGGCATGAATTCATATGAAGCAGGAAAGGTGAGGGGTGAGCCTCACTGGAGAAGAAAAGAAATGCACCTTTGTGAGTAGTAGACATTGTGCTCAAGAGTGAGGCAAAATTGTGAAGTACAAAACACTATATACTTTGAATACACAGAGTAATTTTGTCCCTCTATATTGTACAATGGGGACAATTGGGTGTTTCTGAAGTGATGGGGAGGATTTATTCCCCTTTGCTGTGTCATCATCATCGTCATAATCATCATCATCATCACCACACTATCAACAAATAATAGCGTTTCCTATGTGTAAGATAATTTACATACTTATCTACAATTTTGATAGTTGGATAATAGAATGAACTTCATTTTACATATCTACATATCTTCATTTTACACATGAAGAAATTTGATGTTCAGAAATGTTAAATGATTTCTCTAAAGCCACAGATATAGTAAGTTCTGGAGCAAAGATTCCAAATAATGTCTTTCTGGCTCCAGAGCTATTTCCACTCTGCTCCACTGGTATTTTAGGAATGTACGTCTGGCAGAAGTTAAGCAGAATGGTTTGGAATGGCATTATGGTAATAGAGTACAGGGAAGAGGCAGTGAGACAACGTTGTAAACCCGAGCCAATCCCAGTTCTCTCAGGTGGTCCACTCTTACCTTTGGGAATAGAAAGAAGAAATTGATATTGAAAATAAGCAGTTTTTATATTTAAATTGGCTGTTCTCATATTCAACTCATGCTTTCCTCTCTTTTATTTTCTTGAACGTTGTATTCAAAGATGTCTTTTGATTTCTCGGAGGAAATTTAATCACTGATTTTCATCGGATATCACACATTCATAAAATGCATGCGGTCACTGGAAATGATATTGGGAACATATTGGCATTCTTTTGTTTCCTTTTGATGTGTGATATGAATGAATGCTTAGTGACTACACCTTCTTAAAATTATGGAAAGACTCAACTATTATCAAAGAAAAGTATCATGTAAGTTTTATTTGAATGGGTGAACATATATAAAATTTATGTTGCTAATAGATAATGTAGAGTGCAGTATGTCTGTAGTAAAAAGAATAAACCCCATTTAACATTTTTACTCATACATCTAAACCTTAAACATATTTTAGTTTTTCTCTAAATAGGGTATTTTCTAAAAATATATATATTATAATTATATATATGTATATAATAGTGTCTATGCTAGCATTTTACAAATGTACTATCTACTATTTTACAAGTTTATTGTCATTTTAGTAGGTTTTACTGGAGTAATGCCTTTTTGCCATATGCCCAAACAGGTGAAGATAGTTGAAGTGTAAAGATCCATTCCTTTAAATTATTACTAAAACAATAAGTACATTTGTCAGTTCAAATACCTTCATCACTGACCTTAAGACATTTCATTTTAATTAAACAGGTCAAGGCTGTATTCCAAGATTATGTTTTATAGAGGGCCTTTTGCATACTAAGGGCCTGGTCCTCAGTGTTTGGTCCTCAGTGCCCTGATCAACTGTAGATGCACAATTGTTATCAAGTGTTGTAAAAGGAAAACTGGGTATCTAATTGGAGGAAAGCAGCCTATCAAAGAAAAGGTGGGCTGTGCTCAATGCCATTCCATTAAAGTCATAGCTTTGCAGATTACTAATATTTTCATATAAGTAAATATCTAGGTGATTTATAATGATGATATTTACTAAAAGTTGCTGTTATATATAGAAAAGATAAAAAGGTATTTGATGTTAAAAACTGATGGAAGCAATTTTTTGGTAGCTGAAGACAGAAGTATCCTTTTGAGTAAAAAATATGTTAATTGCAGAGCTTACAAATGGTATCTTATAATCTTTGTCTTCAATGGGTAGAATTAAGCCCCCCCCCCAAAAAAAATAGAAGTGCTAGAGCACTCCACATCAGAGGCAGACCCACCAGAGCAGAATGAGGAGCAGTACTCAGTGAGGTAGGAGGGAACCAGGAGAGAGGAGTCTTTGAGAAGCTAAGTAAATGAGTCATTCTGGAAAGATGAAATGGCCAGTTATATAATATGCTGCTGATTGGTCAAGGAAAATAGGACTTAACTGTTAATTAGATTTTGCAATACAGAAGTCATTGATTTCCTGTTTTTGTAGAGATCTAGGCTTGAAAACTGTTAGAGTGAGTTCAAGAGAGAATGAGATGAGTGAAAATATCTTCTAAAGATTTTTACTTAAAAAAATGCCAGATAAATGTGATGGCCCCTGAATGGAGATCAAGATGATTTCTGTTTTTCAGGTCATAGATATTATACCATGCCCATTCGCTGATGAGAATGATTTAGGAGGGAGGTTTAATTTGGTTAGGTAGGAGAGAGAGGACTATATTTGCAGAAGCAAAGTCTTTAAGTCAGTTAGAGGGAGTGGATTCAGATGGAACATGCAAATGGGAAGTTTGCCATTATGGGCACAGATGAGAAGGGGAAAGTGAATTGATATGGGAAATGTAGGAGGGTTGGGTTGGCAGTGCTAAGGGCTTATTTGATATTCAGAGTCAAGAATTGACGTGACACCTGAAAGTGAACAATGTTTTCTCTAAGTATTAGCAGGTGCTCAGATGCATTTGTAGAGTAGGCAGATAGTTGGATGCCAAACAGAATTGGAGTTTTCTAGGCAAGTAAGGTTAAGAGAATGCCATTCTAGCTGAGGGTAATTTGTTAATAATGGAGCTTGGAAAAGGGAGGGCAGTGTCTATATGAAGTAGGTGATAAATAGTTAGAAGGTAATGAGATCAATTAACATGATGTCCAAGTTGGGTCAAAGAAGAGAGTTTTGGGGACAATAGGAGAAAGTAATCAGAAAGGTGCTTAACATTGAAATAGGAAGAAATGTTAGTATGGTAATAGTGCGTCGGGTATATACCACCCAGTAGGTGGGTGAGGTAAAACTATTGGAATTAATAGGAACTGAGAGATGGGAATATTATAAAGATACTACATAAAAATATTTTGGACACTAAATTAGGTTTTCATCCCTGAAAACATTCCATTACCTAACCAATTAGTACCACAATTGGTTTTACTAGAGACATCTTATTTTTTATTAATAAATTTTCTTGAATTTATTTAAATGTGAAAAACAGTCCATGTATAAAATACATGGAAAAACATGATATGTTATATATGGATTTTATTATGGCAAAAAGATAAATATCCACAAGTGAACACTAATTTTTTTTTAAAGATTTTATTTATATTTATTCGACAGAGAGAGAGAGAGAGAGATCACAGGGAGGCAGAGAGGCAGGCAGAGAGAGAGGGGGAAGCAGTCTCCCTGCTGAGCAGAGAGCCCGATGCGGGGCTTGATCCCAGAACCCTGTGATCGTGACCTGAGCGGAAGGCAGAGGCTTTAACCCACTGAGCCACCCAGGTGCCCCGTGAACACTAATTTTAATACCCATTCCCATGCTGAGACTCTAATTTTGTTAATGATTTCATCCACTTACCTTCTTGCTATTTTTTTAATATATCCATCACCTCATACAGTTACTAATTTAAATTTTTTTTAACTAAAGTATAGTTGATATATAATATTAAATTAGGTTCAGGTACGGAACATACTGATTCAACAATTCTATACCTTTTGAAGTGCTCACCATGGTAAGTGTGCTACAGTATTATTGACTATATCTCCGATGCTGTCCTTGCTATTTTTAATGATGTTTTGCTTGGACTTACAGAGTACTCTATTATAGAAGAATCTTCAGGAAAGGATAAGATATAGACATAGAATTTTTCACATCTAACAAATTGTAAACTCATAATTTTTCTAGATGTTTATGATTTTGCCAATGTTTTGGATAAAAATTTAGTTATATTTAGTAATGATGTTCAGAAACCATGAATCAATAATGTTATTCTTGGGCTTTAGTTCATAATAAAACTGATATTTTAACAACTACATATATTTTAGTATGTAATAATTATTTTTGTCTAAAAGCTCTTGCTGTCTAAACAGCTTCAAATAAATGGAGTTTCTTTTAAGACATAGAAGAGAATGTTGAACAGTCCTATCTAGTATTTCGAACGATGTCCATTTTACTTTGATATGACTATTGCATCTTCTCTTCTTCATTATGTGACCAAGTGGCAGAGGATAAAAATGTCCTATTCATTTATATTTGAATGGTAGCCATGGCTCGGATGTGTATTTACATCAACTGAACGAATTTTTCAAACATATATTTGTAAATAATGTTATTAGCAGTCATCTTCATTTGAAGCATAGATAGGAAGCCTCTGTAAGATAGAGACAGAAATTTGGTGAGAATGCACTGAACATATGTTTGGAAAAATCAAACTAAAGTTTTCTATTTCTGTAAAATTCTCTATGAAAAAGAAAAACACTTAAGGTTTTTTTGGATCTTCTAGAGTAGAGCTGTCCAACAGAAATAGAACTCAAGCAACATTTGCAATTTAAAGTTACATTTTAAAAATTAAAAATAAATGTGACATTGATTTGAATAATATATTTTACTTAACCCAATATCTTTATTAAAATCCTAAAATGTAATCAGTATAAACTTAATGAGATAGTTTACATTTTAATTTTCCACACTGTCCCTAATTTAGACTTACAGTGCATCTCAGTTCAGACTACTTTCATTCCAAAAGTTTACTAGTGCCATCAGGCGTGCGACTATCCTACTGGACAGCACAGGCTATAATACTTCAGAATAGAAACAATTGCACAGGATTCTCTCAGCAAGTGTAGGTCATGTTGAAGGCATTACGTTTATCTCCTTGTTGTAAATGAAGATATGTGTTCGAGTGACCATTCTAAGGAACAGATTTACCCCAGGTTTTCTGATTCTGAATCCAGTGTTCTTGGATTTCCTCTCTACCATTCTGATGATGGTTATGTTGATATATTTATGTGATATTGATTCTGAGCAGTAGGTGAAATATGGTGACCTCTGGAAATTACTTGTATGAATATGTTCTCCCCTTGCTATAATTTAAGAAAATCTAATTGGTGTGAAAAGTCATCAGTAATGAAAATGATCGACCCAATTCTAGGATTCCACACATTTCTTAGGGGTTTTTTTTCTTTTCTTTTTTTAATAAATGAAAGATCCAAATCTGCTAGAGCAGAGAGAAAACTAAAAATAGAGGTTCGGAGAAAGATTTAAAACTGCGGCATTA
>CM052889.1:7289119-7379769 GCA_028534135.1 Potos flavus | reverse complement strand
AAAACTGCGGCATTATAGGGATTATTTGAAAAAGAGTTGAAATATTTGTATGACTGGGAGGGTAAATAAAAAATAGCAACTTTTCAGAAATGTAAGAGTTTAATCTAGTCTTCAGCTTTTTGCAGTTCTCCTTACACATGTCTTACATTTTCTATTTTAGGGACTGGAAAGCCAGATCCCTTGAGAAATGTAAACACTGGCTATTCACTTCCTGTTGTTTTGACATTTTCGATCCAATTTCTGGTCTTTACTAAGGGAGTAAAAAACTATCTGTGCCTTCAATACAAAGAGATGAAAACTGATTTCAGATCCATTAGCAATTTGCTAGGAACTCTGCTTTATACTTAAATTGCTTTTCTCTTTAGTGTTATCTTCTTTGATGCCAAAGGACAAAAACCAGAATATCAACACTTAAAAAGATGATTGGTGGGGCCCCTGGGTGACTCAGCCAGTTAAGTGTCTGCTTTTGGTTCAGGTCATGATCCCACATCAGGCTCCCTGCTCAGCACGGAGTCTGCTTCTTCCTTTCCCTCTGCTTCTGCCCACTGCTCATACACCCTCTCTCTCTCTCTCTCTCTCCAAATAAATAAATAAATAAATACTTTTTAAAGGTTTTTATTTATTTGAGAGAGAAAGACAGCACGCATAAGCTAGGGGGAGGAACAGAGGGAGAAGCATACTCCCTACTGAGCAAGGATCCCTACTCGGCACTCAATCCCAGGACCTTGGGATCATGACCGGAACCAAAGGCAGACGCTTAACTGACTGAGCCACCCAGGTGCCCCAAAAAATAAATAAAATCTTAAAAAAAAAAAAAAAATGATTGGAGACTCTATGTCTAAACAGAGTACAAAGACATTTTGGCTAAAATGCAGAATGTGTGGACAGGAAAATGTTTCATTAGCATGTATAGTAACTGATCTTCAAATCAAAATCTAAACATAACACTTTTTAATATTTCATGTTCTAAGATTATAAATGAAATTTTCCCAGTGAAATCAAGATTTTGGATTTCATTATAATAGGTAACTTAAGTATTACACAACCACCAGATTTTTTTCTGGAGAAGGTATTTTCTTCCAAATAATAGATCTGAAAGCTGATTACTTGTTTTATTTTACAAAATATATGATTGATACCAATTTAATCTTAGGAGAGTCCATAGAAATGTAACAAGACTATAATCTCATGCCAGTAACTAAGATAAAAAGTCAACCTTTTCGGGTGCCTGGGTGGCTCAGTCATTAAGCGTCTGCCTTCGGCTCAGGTCATGATCCCAGGGTCCTGGAATCGAGCCCCACATCGGGCTCCCTGCTCGGCGGGAAGCCTGCTTCTCCCTCTCCCTCTCCCTCTGCTTGTGTTCCGTCTCCCCCTGCTTGTGTTCCCTCTTGCTGTCTCTCTCTCTCTCAAATAAATAAATGAAATCTTAAAAAAAAAAAGTCAACCTTTTCTCTAAACATCAACATATTATCAATTGCTGTTCTGATAATTTGTGATCATATATATGTATATGTTACTATTTCTCTTTTTGTTACATAGTATAAGAACATTCAGTTTCAAACAATTCCATTGTTTCTCCTTTGCTTTTTTTATATTGTTTTATTTCACTTTTTCTGAGTATTAGCATCTTTCTTACCAAGAGAAAATAATTGATTTAGTATCTTTATAATACTTTATGGGAAGATAGTACTATAAATGACTGTTTTAATTATATACAAAATCAATTTTACATATCCGTTTTATATTTTTTCCATTTATGTCACAAGAGATATAATATACTTTCTGGAACTTATGATATTCTTATTCAGAGGTAGATAGCCTTGTGATTTCAAAATAGATTAATCATGTATTTTAAGAAAAAACATAATTATGAACCTTGGGTAGGTCCATATTCACTAATAATTTTATTTTCTCAACTTCCTCTACAATCACATTCATAAAGACTTATAATTCAAGGACCAAGTCTGACCTGCAGAAATTTGGAGTATTTAAGGACTTAAATGAGCTCCTGCGGTATTACACTTTGAACACATTGCCATGGGGGGGTGGAGGCAGCTGGTTTCCTGTTTAAAATATTTTTGAGAACTTTTAGAAAGTTCAGTTCATTCTCAGCCCAGAGTTCCTTCATAAAAGAAGAGTTGAACATGTGTAAATATTTATATTTGGAAGATTAATCAGGAATATGTGATTAAACTCCAAAAATTGGGTTAGTTTGTTTGTGTGAGAGTTTATGCAATTCCATTATATATCCAGTTCTTACAACATGTTCAAAATAATTTGTTTTGATTCTTCCATAATAAAATTTTCGTTCCATTTTAAGATATGAAAACATCTTGATAATTTGCTGCAAGTGAATCTTTGGAGGAAAAAACCTAATATACACTTGAGTTTCTGTGAGTCAGATTTCACATGTAATCACAATCCAAGTTCCACGAGAGCATTTATTTATTTATTTTTAAAGATTATATTTATTTATTTTTTGTTTAAAGAGAGAGAGCGTGAGCAGGGAGGGGCAGAGGGAGAAGGATAGAGTATCTTAAGCAGGCTCCAAGCTCAGCACAGCGCCCAACGTAGGGCTTGCTCTCATGACCCTGAGATCATGACCTGAGCCAAAATCAAGAGTTGGATGCTTAAGGGATAGAGCCACCCACACCCTGAGAACAGACATTTAAATCCATTTATTTCCTAATGTACCTTCAAAGCCCTGGAACAGTGTGTCTGGCACACAGGAGAAATTCAGTAAATATCTGTCCACAGAATGCATGAATATTCAAAGCTCAAAAACTAAGAAATGTTTATCCTTAGTCTACATTAGCAACATGCAGAAATAAATAGACATTATTATATACGCATATGTGTTGTTTTAATAAAGTGATCATCAAAATACACTTATATATACATATCCTGTTTTTGTCTTTTATTTTGCCTTTGTTTCACATGAGTTGCTTGCTGAAAGGATTTTAAAACCCTAAAGTGGCTGAAAATTGAAATCAATATGGGTACTTTTTAAACGATTAAAACTACTCTTGTTAAATTAATTAAACAAAGAAGCCATTAGACTAATGTCACTCTAATGCTGTGGTGACCTATATAAACAAACCAAAATCTAAGCCTTAAGGTTAAAGAGATTGAAACCAAAGGACAGCCAATCACAAACAGCCAACTAGGCTTTAAGCTATAATCAGTCGTTATTTTCCTTACATTGCTTCTGCCTTTTCTCTACAAAAGCCTCTTCCTGAGCTCCTATGGGTAAAGAGCTTCAAACCACTTCTAGTTTAGAGCTGCCCCGATTTGAGTCAAGTTTTGTTCAAATTCTTAAAATGTTTAATATGCCCCAGTTTATCTTTTAAAATTACATAATTACCACTGCTCGCTTTTGATTATGTGAATTTGAGTTTGTGTAACAATTTTTCAGTCCAATTTAGAGTGACGGGGAGGTTCGCAAGAGTGTTCATCTTTGAAGAGGGAACATTATGTAAAGGGGTGCTGGTTTAAACAAAAACAAAAAAACCTAATAGGGCCAAAAATTTGTAAAGAAATAGTAAGCAGTGTTTTTCACATGGATTTCTTAGCTCTATCTTTGTTTTACCAATCAAGGAAGTTATTTGTAAACCTCAGTGAAGAACTTTCATAAATGGACAGTCATTTGCATAAACACACTCAGCAGGTGGTAAATCCCCATTCACAATGTCACTGTGGATCACACATATGACTTCCATCTGATTAAAATAAAAATGCAGGGGCGCCTGGATGGCTCAGTCAAACTTCTGCCTTCTGCTCAGGTCCTAAGATGGAACCCTGAATTGGGTTCACTGCTCAGGGGAGAGCCTGCTTCTCCCTCTCCCTTTGCTGCTCCCCCTGCTTGTGCTCTCTCTCTCTCTCTTTCTCTGTAAAATAGATAAATACAATCTTAAAAAATTAAATAAATGAAAATGCAACAACATAAAACCCCAAAGTATTTGTTTCACAGTTCTACAATGTCAGAAAAAAAAATTTCTTCCAATCTGCCTTAACAATCTAGAAAATAAAGTCTTTATTTTTCGTTTCTTAGTCTGCATTGCTTTTGAATGCTTCCTGAATGCAGGGTATTCTGTGGGTATTGGTAAATTTAGTGATTTTTCTTCTTTTTTTTTTTTTGAGAGAGTGACTCTATTTTGAAGAATTTTCTTAATTAGGAAGTCTAAATATAAAATCATACAGAGCTTCCATGGAAAATTTCAAGAAAGCAATTTTCTTGCTGCATTGATACAATGCAAACTTTAAGGCAGGGAAGTTTTGAAAGGGATAGCCAAGGTGATTAAGTGATTGAGAGGTAGAAGGCTTTGTGGAAGATCAGAACAGGAGAGAGAGCAGGGATGACAGGTGATCTTGGTGTTGTGTGAAGCATGAAGGACAGCAGTGTGCCTCTAATAGGTAAGGAGAAAAGCTGAGTTAAGAGAGTGAATGTCTGGAGCTAGAGGAGACAAATATTAGACTGACTTCAGATTTAAAGCACTGAGCATGTTCACTTAAATCAGAAAATGATACAGTCACCAAATGTGGGTATCTTTTGTTATCCATGTTGGAAATATATTAGATTTTCCTGCTGACACAGAATGAGGTAGAACTCCCATGAAGTAGAAGCATGAATATACTTAGAGTATTAGATTTTCATTATTGCATTATCAGTGCTTAATCTTTTATTGTTAAATACTATATTGTTGCAAATAAGGAGATTGCAAAAGCTCTAAGTCATGGTTGAGTTTACAGAAAGGGAAATCAGTTTTTCATATCTCTGTTAGGAAGTTTCAGTATTTTATTTATTTATTTTTAAGATTTATTTATTTAGAGAGAGAGAGAGAATAAGCATGCAAGCTGGGGGAGGGGCAGGGGAAAGGGAGAGAATCCTCAAACAGACTCCCTGTTGAGCACAGAGCCCCACAAGGGTCTCAAACCCACAGGGGTGTCAGGTCGTGGGATTATGACGTGAGCCAAAATCAAGAGTTGGCCACCCAACTGATTGAGCCACCCAGGCACTCCAGGAAGTTTCCATATTTTAATGGGAAAATATATTTAAATCATTTTATTTAAAAAGATTCAAAATCCACATTAGGTTCATATGTCAAGTAGTCTCTGTTCTACTTTATGAAAAGTGTTAAGTTTTTAAAAAATGTATTTTGTGACAAAAATTTAAATGTTAACCAAAGCACTTATTTCAGAAGAAATTTCCCTTTTAGGTCCTCTGAGCTTTATAATCATGTAGAAATTGTGGCTCTGTGTGATCTCTTGATGATGCAAGTTATAAAGCAGTAGAAAACAACTGTCTGTGTGGTTCATTTTAAGTAATAGAAAAGCATTTTAAAAAACATAGTAATGAATTTGAGTAGCTCCTTTGTATGTTAGTGTTAAATATATATATAGCATAAATTATATCTTTTACATGTTGAGTATTAATTGAGTAGGTTGATACTTTGAATAAATCAAGAGGAAGAAAAAGAAATCTAGAATTTAGTGAATATTTAAAAATTATCTATTTTTAAAATACAGAACATACATATTTCAGTTCAATTGGAACTTCTGTGTTTTTTGTGAAAGAAATATTCCCTCCAAAGAATTAATATAAGATCAGAGCATTGACACCCAAAGGAAGCTGAATTATTTTGGTAATCCAAGACTAAAAGCTTGGCTAGAATAAGAAGTGAGAGGGGCACCTGAGTGGCTCAGCGGGTTAAAGCCTCTGCCTTCAGCTCAGGTCATGATCTCAGGGTCCTGGGATCGAGCCCCACATCGGGCTCTCTGCTCAGCAGGGAGCCTGCTTCCCCCTCTCTCTCTGCCTGCCTCTCTGCCTGCCTCTCTGCCTACTTGTGATCTCTCTTTCTCTGTCAAATAAATGAATAAAATCTTAAAAAAAAAAAAAAAGAAGTGAGATCTCCAGGTATGCAAGAACAGGGAGCTTGGAGAGGCTGGAGTGGAAAGGTGAAGAAGGGAGACCAGCAGGTAAGGCTGGTGTCACTGCAGTAAAGATTCTGAACTTAATCCTGAGAATAATAGGAAAGCAAATTGAAGGGTTTTCAGCAAAGATGAAATAATCAGATTAAAAATACAAAAATATCTCTGCAGTTGGTGAGGGGGCTATGTTTGAACTCAGGTGGCTGAGAAGGAAAAAAGTAAACATAGATTAGAAACTTCCTTGACAATGAAATGAACAGGACCTGGTGATTGATTGGAAATAGGGGATGATGAAGAAGGATCAGTAAGGGAAGTCTAAATTTTTGGCTTACACAAACTGAGAGGATGGTGGTGACGTTGATTAATGGGAAAAAATGGAGGAAAGCCAGTTAACCTTCAGTAGAGTAAGAAACGGAAAAGCTTTCCTTAAACTCCCTGAAGCAGCAAAATTCATATTTTCTGTTTCCGCATAAACACAAACACACACTGCAAATAACTCTTCATTTCCAACAGACCTGAGGATTCCACATGAATAAAATAAGATTAATTTGTTAAGGACCAATGGACATGCATAAACATAATTGCATGCACATGCATTTTGGCAGTTGTAAGCTCTTTTAATTGAATGGTTCAGTTGGTTTCCTCTAGATTCATTAATTGAACATCTTCTATGTTCTAGTTCCCTCTGGGTTCATTAATTGAGTATCTTCTATATTCTAGTCACTGTGAACACAAAGATAAATAAAAATCAAGTTGCAGAAGCTCATGGAATCTCATAGACTGATGGTAGAAACGATTATTAAAATTACTATGTGATGTCATAAATCCAGAATAAAATAATTAACCAGAGCATGGGGCCACAGATCAAAAAGGAGTTAACTGAGCAGGAAACTTAGTTTAGACCCATTATTTTTCTCACTGTTAGCCATCCTTCTTCCCACCCCCCATTACCTGCTCAAACACCACACACAGCCCCCCACACATGTGCGTGCACACACACACGCACAAATTACCAAATGAACTGTATTTGGGTTTTCAAATAGTTTCTACACCAACATCTTTTTATAGGCACAAGATCTATTCTTTTTAAGACAGTGTAGCTCATATTATAAGTGTAAGCTAAGAGTCGATGACAGGACCAGAGTAGAGTAATAGAACAGCTTGCTTTTAATGTATGTGAGCCCTTTATATGTGAATTGTGTATCCTGTTTGGACAGGAACCAAGGAAACATCAGTTTGAGTTGTTTATTTCAGTGTATCATTTCATCGTTCCCATAGCTTCAGATAATTTGGAAGTGGGTTTGTTTACATTCCTCTATCATCATCTTTGTTTTTTCCTTAAGTGCTTTGCTTTCTAAATTGTATTAATCTCATTTTTTGTCAAGTTCATTTTAGCAGATATTTTATTGCCCAAAGGAGGGATAGAAAATAGAATAAACTGTTAAAAGAGCTGATTGTCAGGATAATATCTGCTATCTTCACTGAAAACTTGGTACTGGTAATAAGAAATGTGTGAACATTGGTTTTATACTCTATATTTTAGTCTTAGCCATAAATTCATGATATGCAGAAAGGGAGTCTTATATATAGTAAAAAGAGTCATAAAATAATAGTTACCCTATTGAATGTCAGCACTGGATCTCTTTATGTATTACAGCATTGCAATCTCAAAGCAAACTGATGAGGTAGGTCTTATCACTCCATGTTTATTGTTAAAACTTGTCTGGGAAAAGTTGACTTCTCCAAGATCTCACACCTGGTGGGAGGTTATATCAAGCCCCTTTGCAGGATACCCTTCTTCCAATTTCCTTCTCACTTTTTGGAATAACAAAAGAAATTACAAACGTTTTCTTCAAAAAGCTAATAGCTATTGTAAAATCAGGAATAATAGCTAAAAGCAGCAGTAAATAGTAAAGAGATGTTTGACTAACTTTGAGGTATAACAATATGGGAAAGAAAATGTTTTTGTATTCAAGTTAACTTCTGTTATTATTAGCAAGATGTGCTTGCCTGCTCTCTAATTTTACCTTATGGTGGTGTATTTAAGCCAGAACAGTCCCAAGGTAATCAGAATACTTATTCACCGTTTAGGGAAAAAAAAAAAAAAAACCATCTTCAGTTTTGTTTTGTTTTTTAACTTGTAGGGGCAATCTGCTGTTTTAAAACGTTACTTTTTTTAATTCCAGGTTTTTTATTACTTTTATGAAATGTTTAATTGACACGATTATTCTTCTGAGTTGTGCAGATTTTTAAAGCATAGTAGAAATATGAATATGGGTTCGTTTTCTAGGTTTTATGCAACAGAACTTAGTGGGAGACTTGGGACTCTGAGGTCAGATCTTTTATGCTGCCAAAGATTGTTAGAAATTTAAAAGTAGATCTGGCTTTCGTAAACATAATGAAAAAGCGGAATTCAGCATTTGAATCTAGTCTTCCAAAATATCAAGTTACTTTCTTTTTTCTGTTTTCCACTTTAATTTAAGCATTTGAAGAGCAAAATAATTTTCTTGATTTTTTTTTTATGTGTCCCAAATTTTTGAAAATGGAAATATGTTCAAAGAAGATAGAAGTGGTTGGATTTGTTTCCTACCATACCCAACCCCACTACAATTTGTCTTAATGCTCATTATTTTGAAGCAAGCCCAGATAATCTTATTGGTTATCTATTTAAATTAAACATTTTTATAAATGCAAGAAAGGTAACGGTGAACGGAGACATTATCAAGCATATGATCATAGTTTTTGTGTGTGTGCGTGTTTAAGGGAAACAGGACAATTGGCTGTTTTGTCATGAAACTTGTTAAGGGCCTTACAAACCATTTGTTTGCTGAGACTCATGCCTTCATTTCCATTAAGAGAAGAGATATTTGGTAATGAAATTCTGATAACCCAAACGTAACTGTTTTAATAAGCATTGATTTCACATAACAAGGAAACATCTGGAGAATTTAATCTGGGTGATTACATAACTAAAGCATGAATCAAGTAGTATATTATGTTATGTTTCCTTGCATTAAAGAGACATGATTAGAGAAAGTAACCTAAAATTTTAATTGTATATTATATGTACAAATTTCATCAAGCTTTTTGTTGAATTAAACAGTGAATTTACTGGGAATTTTTATATTTTATGCCCATTCAAAATCTGCATAATAAAACCAACTATTTCAGTACAACTAATTGGGAATCATATAGGGAATCATTTAGTTTAAGCGAGGTATTGTCCTTTCAGGGAACATGTTTCCTTTCAAGCAGAGCTCATCTACAGTTTGCTGACAACTGTGCACTAGCTACATGAATTAGTCATGTTATCGTGTTCTTCTCCCCATCCTGTGACCAAAGACATTAATACGTTTTTCTCTACCACAAGCAGAGGGATATTTCCCCTCTTCTATGCTGTCCCTGTGCTTCCCTTAGAGCACACACTATAATATATTGTGATAATATTCTCTTTATCATGTGTATTCTGCCACCTAATCTGAAAGCTTCTTGATGGCTAGAAATCTGGGTAGATGTAGTATTTGTAAAGATAGCCTGGCAACTGGCTGCTTTCTTATTATCTAAATGATGAGGCTCAACAGTGATGGCTTCATGTAAAGTGAACAGGTTGTGAGCATATGCTGCTCAACGAATTTTTGAAAAGGACACACCCATGTAGCCACCACCCAGAACAAATAATAGAAACTTGTTAGCATTCTAGAAGCCTCCCTCAGGCCTTCTCCCTGTCTTTGCCATTCTAACCAAGTAAACTCTATCAATCTCTGTCATGAGGAGTAGCTTTGCCTCTTTTTGAACTTGTTATAAATGGGATCATCCAAAAAGTATCATTTTGTACCAGCTTCTTTCACTTATCATTCTGTTTATGAGACGTATCTCTCTATAGCACCAGAGCACCCATTTTTATTGTTATACAGTATTCTATCCATGACTATAATGAACTTCTGTATCTATTTTTAGTTTGTGGAAAATGGACAGATTCAGTTTTGAGCTATTAGGAATAATGCTACTATGAAAATTCTTATGGGTAGTGGCTTTACACTGCATTCCCTTGATAACTGATGATGTAAGAACACTTTATATGTTTAGTGACTATTTGAATATCATCTTTCATGAAGTATATTTAAACATTTCTGGTATGTTTTTAAAAAATCATGTTAGATTTTTCTTGAAAATTTCTAATAATTCTTTATACATTCTAGATATGAATCCTCAGTGGGTATACATATGGCCAAGATTCTTCTCCCATGCAGTTGTCTTCATTTTCATTCTGGTACCAATATCCTCTCATGAACAGAAATTCTTAGTTTAAAAAAAGTTCAGTGTATATACATTCACCCTAATGCTTGCTCTCTTGTTTACTTTCTATAAGGTAATGAGAGATTTTTCTTAGTTAACTTTATTTTTTGTCTTACAGTTTGAGGTTTGTTCTTTAATGGCAGTGATCTTTTTATATGCTGGATATAGCAGTTAGTTCCATATGGATATATGGTTGACTAGCACCTTTTGTTGAAAAAGGGAAAAATAATTTCTCATACTGATTTGTCATAAATCAGTGTCATACCACTGAGGTGTGGGTCTGTATTTGGACTGTGTTCTCTTGTGTTAGTCTCTTTGTCTCTCCTTGTGCCAAAACTTCGTTGTTTTAATTATTGTAGTTTTATATTGTTTTCATATCCAGTCGTATAGTTCCTCTTTGATCTCTAACATTGTCTTGACATTTTTCACTATTGACATTTACAAATGAATGTTAGAATCAACTTGCCAGTTTCCACAAAATCAACCTTCTCAGGTTTTGAGTGGGATTACATTGAATCTGTAGGTCGATTTCGGTAAAAGTGTCATCTTTACAATCTCACGCTTTCCAATCCATAATCATGATATAACCCTTCATTTATTTAGATGTTTTTTAGTTTCTTTCAATAATGTATTGTAGTTTATAGAATATATGTTTACCTATCTTCTGTGATATCCCTAGCCATCTCGATATATTTAATGCGATTAAAATGGTATTGTTTTAAAAAATTTTATATTTGATATGTATTTGTTTCTAGAACATAGAAATACCTGTGATTGTGTATATTGACTTTATATTGAGTAACGTTACTAATTTCACTTATTAGTTCTAATAGTTGGTGAATTGATTTGAATTTTTACTTCTATAACCATGTTACAGTATAGTTTTATTTCTTCCTTTCTATTCCTGTTTAATTTTCTTTTCACTTGCTATATAATACTGAGTAGTAGTAATAGCAGGTACCCCTTTCTCATTTTCCATTTGGGGGGGAAGCTTTCAATAATACACTGTTAGGGATTATTGCTTTAGGTTTTCTGCAGATAACTATTATCATATGACATATTTTCCTTTTTGTATTTGGCTTGCTAGGTTTTTAAATCATAAACTGCTGTTGAATTTTATCAAATGCTTTTATTTATCTATTGAAATTCTTCTCCATTTTATTAGTATGGTTTACTAAATAAATTGCGATAGTTGCTAAGCAGATGCTAAACCAAAGTTATGTCCCTGGAATATATTCAACTTCTTTATGATATATTAATCTTTTTAATCACTAGGTTTTTCTTGCTAATGTCTCTGTTCATGTTTTTATATTTATGTTAGTGGGAGATATTTGTCATACGGTTCTTGTCAGGTCTTGGTATGATGGTTGTTTTGACTTCATAAAATTAGTTGGGGTGTGTTCACTCATTGTCTTTTATCTAGAAGTGTGAAAAATTTGTATCATTTCCAGATATGAAAATATTGTCTTTATAAATTCTTTATAAATAACCTTTGCTGGATTCTAGAGACACTTTTCTCTTAAATATCTCTCATTCATTTACTCTTTCCTTCAGCCACAAATATTTTCTTAATGTTTACTTTAACTCACACACTGACCTCGCCCTGTGGATGGAATGATGAGTAAAAACAAACATGGTCCTTACTCATACTGAGCTCACAGCTTAGTCAGTGGGAAATATATAAAGAGTAATCAAATAATTTTAAAACATGGACCAAACTCCTTTAAACATTTATGAAGAAGGGGTACCAGTTCAGAATTCACAGTAGGTGGAGGCTTATGGAGGCTTCCTAAGAAAGCTAACAGTCAGAAATTGATCAGTTGATTCACCTTCTCTTATTTGGACTGACATCTAATTCATATGGTTAGAATGCTGCTAATGAGAATAACTGTTGGTCCAGTGTGGTTTATTTTCCATGTTTTGTAGCAGATTTCCCAAAGTAAAGGGGTTTGGTAAACCAGAAGCAAATTCATGTCCTTCACTCTAACTGAATATCTGGCACAAAAACTGCTTATTTGAGTCAGGAAAGGAAAACACTGACAATAAATGAGCCTCACTGGGCTCTTAATAGCAATGACTAAAATAAATACTTGGTGCCTTTCTTAAATTCAGTGTAGTCATTTTTCTTAGCATTTTTTTGTTTTCAAATATATCTATGTTTGCATTTTCTAGGTAGTTGTATTTTATATACTTGTTTCTGTCTCAAATTTCCTAAATATGATATTTATATTTTATATTAACTGCAATCACATTGGAAGCTAGCTAGTGCAATATAAAGCCATGCCAAACAGGCAGCAAGATAATATGCACAATTTGTTGCAAAGGTCTTTTTTTTTTTTTTTTTTTAGGTTTATTTATTTACTTTAAAGAGAGAGAATGTCAGGGGAGAGGAAGAGGGAGAATCCTGAAGCAGACTCCCCACGGAGCACATAGCCCATCCTGGGGCTCAATCCCAGGACCCCGAGATCATGACCTAGCAGAAATTACGAATCGGCTGCTTAACCAACTTGAGTCACCCAGGCACCCCACAAAGTTTTTTTTTCTAATATCAATATATGTTTATTGTAGAAAATTTAGGAAATGCGGATGAACTAAAAGGAATTACCCATTATTCCATCACCCAGAGACCACTTACAATATTTTGCTAATATTTACCCCAAACCCCTTTTTATGCACAATTTACTTTTTTTACTCTTTTATTTTTATTTTTTGTTAACTCCCACTTTATTTTTAAATTTTTAAAAATTTTTTTATTATGTTAGTCACCATACAATACATCATTAATTTTTGAGTAAAGTTCTTTATTTAAAAATTATTTCTTAAGGAAAATATCAGTAGTATTTAATTAGTAAGTTAAACAAATTATTTAAAAAATTTAAAATACCCAATATATCATTTTGAATAAAGAATATAAATATCATCTAATGTAATTTTAAGTAAAAATAAAATAAAATATCTAAAAATAATTTCAAAATTCCCTTAGGAGACAACTGCCAAAGAGTTGCAAGATTTGCATTATTCTTTTTGGAACATAAATGAATTTGGAGGTTTCACTAAATATGCTGTCAAGTTTCACTTTAAACTAGTAACTTGTAAAACTGTGAAATCAGAGCCCATTCTAAGTATCACAGGAATTGCTTTGGAAGTTTTCCAACAACAATGGAATTTTTTATTGTTTAAAACAGAAATTTTACAGATGCAAATGGATTAATGTTTAACATATAAAATTGATATTTTTGTTTGAAATAAGGAATTTTAAAATATGATTTCTAATTACATTCCTGACATAGACTTAACTGAGAGAACAATAGCCAGAAAAATGAAAATATTGACATGTGCACATCATCACTTGAATAATACAGAAGAGCCAGACTAAAGTAGTATTATAAATATTTGGAAATCTTTTCTGTTAGGCCAGAGACTGTGCAATTACAATTAATAAAAATTATTTATAATAATAAAAAATTGGAACAAATTTTTCTGAGGTATTTGTCTATCATACATATACCCACTCTTACACATCTACCTCTGCACTCAGAATAAGTAGGAAATAGAGAGGCTTAGAAAGATAAATACAATTAAATATACTACTTAGGTTATGGTGAAAAGTAAAAAGACTCAAATATGTGAAATGCTTAATAAAATGTTTGATAATTTCTTTCACTCTGTCTCTGGATTTCACTGTAGATGCCAAACTCTTCAGTTTATCATCTAATTTGCAGAAATTATTCTTATATCAAAAATGATAAATATTACAAAATATATTAGTTGATAGGCATTGAAAATACATGTTATCCTCAAATTGATTTCAATTGATAAAACTAAAAAACTTTCAGATTTTGATGCCACTTTATGTGTTCAAAATAAGCACTACTAAACTTAAATAAGATGCTGTTTGCATGGACAGCTTTCCTCATACTATTGTAATTTGCACTGAAAAATGGGAAAGAAAAAGTCTAAATAATTTGTAAACAATTTTCATTTTTTTTCAAAAGCCAAACAATATCTTAATTTTAATTGTAAAATTTCTTTTTAATAAATACATTTATTAGGACGTCAAAATGTACAAATGAGCATGCCCATTGTTGAGTTACCTAATTATAGGTAGTCATGTGCTCTTGAGAAATATTTTAGGAAAGTAAATCTGTACACTATTCTTATTTTCTAATTTTAAGTTATTAAAGGCATTGCTTCATGTCAATTTATATTTCCTGATACTATTATCTCTTCAAAGGGCCAACTTATACCCGGTGAAAACCCAGAATATTTCTCCCTTATTGGTTTTTGATTTGCCAAATAGCAGAGGCAAAAAATAGGTTTTTCTGAAAATTAACATTTTTTTGGTGAAAACTTCAGTCTTTTAGCTATTTTAAAGTAATTTGTAAAGGAACTTTTCTTTGCTGTCAAAGCGATATCAGAATTTTAGAGGAATGACTAATAAATGGAAGCTCTGTAGACTATAAAATTGTTTTGGGATTTCAATTAGCTTAAATAAAATAAGCAAAAACAGTAAAAGATAATTATGTTCATTTGTGGCCGTCACCCTGATTACACACCTTGTTTGCTTGGTTTGTGATACCTTTCTTCCTTTTTGGATTAATCATATAATGTTCTCCTATTGACTAATGGCATGAGTACCTGTACCTTGTGATAAGCTTCAAAAAGACCAGCCAGTTTTACCTTATGTCAACACATGTAATTTAAACAAGATAATGTAATATTTTGTACATTTGATTCCTTGAATAGAATGTCTCTTTAGTGCCATGGACTCTTTACATTTTAAGATCATCTGAAGCTGCACCATAACATTGACTTACTTTAATCCTATGATTGGCATTTGGATTGAGATTTACTGTTTCTGGTTCCCTTATTTTATATGACTTAACTTTCCAATTAGCCTGACTTTAATTGGTCAGTTTTAACATTTTATTTCTTAAGTATTGACACTTTTGTGTGAGGTCGGAGTAAATTGTGATGGATGCAATGATAATTGATAATTTGAGGAAGTATTTTTTATAGTCTTATACTGCCTTTCTGTTTTGCTGCATAACAAATTATACCAAAATTTAGTGGTTTAAAACAGCATTTATTGTCTCACCATTTCTGTGGGTTAGGAATCCAGGTGTGGCTTAGTTGGGTCTTTGAAGGGGCTCCAATGAAAGTGTTTGCCAGGGCTACAGTAATCTTTAGGCTCAACTTGGGGTGGATCTCCTTCCACGTTTCCTTAAAATATTGTGGGCAGGATTCAATTTTTCATAAGCTGTTAGTCAGTTCCTTGCCTTAGTTCCTGAGCCTCTCTACAGGACAGCTTATGAAGTGGCTCTTGGCTTCATCAGAGTGACCACCAAAGGGTAGTAGAGTGCTGCCAAGAAGTTAGGTTAGTTAGGTTATGACTAACCTATGACTAATTAGGTTGGTTAGTTAGGTTATGACTAACCTAACTTCAGAAATGACATTTAGCATTCTTGCAATGTTATATTCACTAGAAGCAGGTCACTAGGGCAGCCCCAATGAACAAGAGGGAATTACACAAGGTTGTGACTACTAAAAGTTGGGGATAACTAGCGGGTATTATAGAGATTTTCCCACTATACTTTTTATAATAATATAAAAACTTGATATGTGCATTGGGAGGAAACATTCTGAACTGTTTTTCTTTACCATTTTATCCAATTTCCTGAGGTTGAGGAAGCATCTGAAGCCATAGAACAAAACATAGTTATGTGGCTTGAAATCACGGCCCTAATCTTGCTTTTTTTGGCATTTATTTTTTATTGGCAATACCTGAATGATCACATTGTTACTTAGCTACTATCTATATTTGAAATTTAAGGATAAGAGTTAAAATGAAAAAATTATATGCTGTAATGTTCATGTTATTAACAACCAACGCTGAATTCTTAATACAGAATGTCAACAACTCGGAACACCAATTTGAATGACAGTAAATTTTTTACCCAACTCCATGAAATCCATAAGGATGTGGCACATTTTCAAGTGCTGAAAGAAAAGAACTAAAAATCATATACCTGGTGAAATGATTCTTCAGGAAATAAAGGGAAATAAAGATATCAGTTGAAGGGAAACTAAAGGACATTGTCATTAACAGACCTACCCTTAAAGGAAGTTCTTCAAACAAATAAAATGATAAAAGAAGGAATCTTGGTACATCGGAATACAAGGACAAACAATCAAATGCCACAAATATGATTACATATAGTAGAATATCTTTATCCTCATAAATTTTATAAATCACATTTGATAATTGAAAGAAGAATCACAGGACTATCTTATATTAAAGAAAGTGATATTTAAGAATGGAGGAAGTACAAGCACCTAAAAGGAAGTAAGTTTTCCTCATTTCACTCAAAGTGGTGAAATATTGATTTCAATTGACTCTGATGTCACATTTGTATATTTTAATTCCCAGAGCAACAAGTTTGAAAACTGTGCAAAGTGATACACTCAAAAACTCTCTAAGTGTATCAAGCAGACAATATCTTTAAAAATGCTTAAGTGATCCTCATGAAAGGGGGAAAAAAAAAGAGAGTGACAAACAAGAATGAAATAAGGGAAACAGAAAACACATAATAATATGGCCAATATCAGCTCTAGCATATCAATAATTACCTTAAATGTAAATGGCATAAATTCACCAATTAAAAGACAGAGATTAGTAGCGTCGCTAAAACAAACGAACAAAAAAAAACAAACAAAAACTAGAGAGGTAGACAAACCATAAAGAGACTCTTAACTATGGAGAACAAACTGAGAGTGGTTGGCGGGGAGGTAGGCAGGAGATGGGTTAAATGGGTGATGGGTATTAAGGAGTGCATTTGTTGTGATGAGCACGAGGTGTTGTATGCGAATGATAAATCACTAAATTCTACTCCTGAAACTAATATTACACTGTATTGTTAACCAACTAGAATTTAAATTAAAACTTGAAACATTAAAAAAATGAGCAAAGTATAATATATGCTCTTAACAAGAAACTCATTTCAAACTCAGTGACATACAGAAGTTGAAATTTAAAAATGAAAAAAAATACACCATGCAAGCATTTTTTTATTATGTTCAGTTAGCTACTGTATAGTACATCATTAGTTTTTGATGTAGTGTTCAGTGATTCATTAGTTGTGTATAACACACAGTGCTCATCACAACACATGCCCTCCTTAGTACCCATCACCCTGTTACCCCCTCACCCCATCCTCCTCTGAAACCCTGTTTGTTTCCTGGGGTCCATAATCTCTATGGTTCGTCTCCCTCTCTGATTTGTTAAAATAAAAGCTAGAGTGGTTATATTAATATCAGAGAAGTTACTTAGAGTGAAACAAAACAAAAACACCACAGATCTACAGACAAATAGGGACATTTCATGATAAAAGGGTCAATCCACAAGGAACACATAATGATCCTAAATGAGTACACAACAAAGTAACACAATTTTTTTTTAAAGATTTTATTTATTTATTTGACAGAGAGAGATCACAAGTAGGAAGAGAGGCAGGCAGAGGGAGAGGGGGAAGCAGGCTCCCCGCCGAGCAGAAAGCCTGATGTGGGGCTTGATCCCAGGACCCTGAGATCATGACCTGAGCCGAAGGCAGCAGCTTAACCCACTGAGCCACCCAGGTGCCCCAGTAACACAATTTTTAATTGTATGGAGCAAAACCTGATAGAGCTGAAAGGTGAAATTATAGCTGGGAACTTCAAAAACTCCTCATAGCAACTTATAAGCTAACTATGAGTCTAGGAAACAAGACAAAAAATCAGTGAAGATAGAGGAGATCTGAATAATACAATCGACCAAAATGATCTAATTGTTGTATATAGAACATTCTACCCCCAACCTGTAGAATATATGTATTTTCAAGTGCCATGGAATACGTGCCAAGATAAACTGTGTCCTAGGCCAAAACAACCTTTAATACCTAAACAGTGAAAATTATGCAGGGTATGTTCTCTTACCATAATGGAAGCAACCAGAAATCAACAATAGAAATATTTATAAAGAAGTAGAAAATGAAACAGCACATGTCTAAATTATGCTTGGGTCAATGAGGAATTCTCAAAGGAAATAAAAATTATACATAACTGAATGAAGTAAAAGTATAGCATATCAAATATTTAGGAAACAACTAAAGGAATGCAAAGAACAAAATCTGTAGCACTAAATTCTTACATTAGAAACAAGAAAAAGTCTGAAAACAGTAAACACCTACTTTAAGAAATTAGGAAAAGAAGACAAAATATACCCAAATAAAGGAGAAGGAAGGAAATAATAAAGGTAAGAGCAGAGATCAATGAAATTGAAAACAGGAAAATAATAGCAAAAATCAATGAAAATAAAGCTGATTCTTCAAAAAAGAATGGTTAATGAATATCTACAGATAACAACAAAAAGAAAAAGAGAGTAGGCATAAATTAGCAATGATGATGTCAGGATTATAATAGAGAAATCACTACAAATCTTGCAGCTACTAAAAGGAAAACAGGTGAATATTATGAACATCTTTATGATCATAAATGAATAGTCTAGGAGAAATGGACCAATTCCTTAAAAACATAACTATCAAAACTCAACCAAGATGAAACAGTAAATTGTCTTACAAACATTAAAGAAATTTAAATTTATAATTAAAAGTCTTACAGAAATGAAATTGCCAGACCCTTTTGGGTTCACTGGAGGATTCTGTCTTAAATTTTATTCTATTCAGGCTGCTGTAGCAAAATATCACAAAATGGGTAGGTAATAAAAGAAATTTACTTCTCACAGTTCTGGAGTCTGGGAAGTCCATGAACATTCTATTACATATAGAATACCAGTGTGGACATATCTATACCAGTGTGGTCACATTTTGGCAAGGGCCTTCTTCCTGGTTCACAGCTTGTACCTTCTCACTGTGTCCTCACATGTGGAAGGGACAAGCAAGCTCTCTAGGGCCTCTTTTATAAAGTCACTAATCCCATTCATGAGGCTCCATCTTCATCACCAAAGCACCTTGCAAAGGCTCCACTTCTTAATACTATCATATCAGGCATTAGGACTTCAACATATGGTATTTGGGCAGTGGGGGATTGGGAGGTAGTCACAAACATTCAGACCATAGCACTACTAAATATTTAAAGTATTAACATACTCTTCCTAAAAATTAAAGAGGGCATATTTCCCAATTTATTTTACGAGGCTGTTATTACTGACAAAGACAGTACTAAAAAAAGAAAACTACAGACCAATATCTTGCACTAACTTATGTAAAAATCCTCAACAGAATCTTAGCATGGCAAATTTAAAATGTAAATAACTGTACACCATGACAAAGAGGAACTTATTTCAGGTATGCAAGGCTGGTTCAACATTTGAAGATCAGTCAATGTAATCTCACTCAACAAGAGAAAGAATAAAAGTCATTTAATCACATGAATTGATAAAGAAAAAGCATTTGGTACAATTCAGCAATCATTTATGATAACTCTCAGCAAGCTAGGAATGGAGAGGAATGCCTCAACTTGCAATAAAGCATCTAGAAAAAAAATGTGCAGTTATCATCATACTTAATATGGAAAGACTATTTTCCCCTAAGATTGGAAACATGACAAGAATGTCTGTTTTCACCATTCTTATTTAACATTACTGGAAGTGCTAGCCACTGCCATAATGCAAGAACAGTAATCAAGATACTGTTATATTTGCAGAAGTGTTGTGATAGCACATAGGTTAGTGAAACAGAGTGGACAGTTCAGAAACAGGCCTAGATAAATATACTTATGTCATTTTTAACAAAGATACAAAAGAAATTCAGTAAAGGAAGGATAGCCTGTCAACAAAAGATGTTGGAGCAATTGGACCTCTGTACACAGGAAACAATCATGTCTTAAACCTTACGTGGTGATACAAAAAGACCCTCAAAATGGGTCATTGACTTAATGATAAAACATTACACTATATAACTTTTGGAAAGAAAATGTAGGAGAAAATCTTCAGGATCTAGGTCTAGGTGAGGAATTCTTAGATTGGACACCAAAGCAAAATCCATAAAGAAATAATGATAAATTGGATAGTTTCTAAATTAAAGGAGCTGTTAGTATGTGAAAGGCTATGTTAAGGGAATGGAAAGAAAAGATACATATTAAGAGTAAATATTTGCAAACCACATTTCTGACAAAAGACTGTCTCTGAAAACCAGACAGTAAAAATGAAAACTATATTTAGAAAATGGTCAAAAGACATGAAAAGTCATTTCACTGAAGTGATATACATAGAGTATGTGTTTATATGACAAAGGTATTCTTAGCTATCAGGAAAATGCAAACTAGAACCACAATGAGCTGTCTGAAATTTAAAAAAAAAAAATGAAAACACTAAATGCTGGAGAAGATAAGAAAGTAAAATAGTATAGTTTTTTTTCTGGAAAACAGGTTGGCAGTTTCATATAAAGCTAAATATGCAATTACTAGAGGACCCAGCAGTGGAACTCGTGGACATTTATTCAAGAGAAGTGAAAACTTATGTTCACGCAAAAACATGTATACCAATGTTTATCGCTGTTTATTTATAATAGCCCAAACCTGAAAACAGCTCAGATGTCCTTCCACAGGTTAGCAGGTTAAACAGACTATGTGGTGTGTATATACCATGGGATTCTCCTCAGCAATAAAAACAAAAACCGAAAAGTGCACTGTTCATATATGCAGCAATTTGGATGATCTCCAGAGTGCTGTGCTGAGTGAATGAAAGAACCAATCCCCAAAGATTATACAGTGAATTATTCAGTTTCTATAATATTTTATAGAAATGAGAAATGAGAAAATTTTAGACATGGAGACAATTTAATGGTTTCCAGGAACTAGGGACGGGGCGGGGGAACATGAAGATTGTGTGTTCTGTCTTGACTGTGGTGGTAGATACACGAAACTATACATGTGATAAAATTGTATGGAAAAAAATAGACAAACCAAACAAGTCCAAGTTAAATTGGGAATATCCAATTAAGGTCAGTGAACTGTATTGATTTCAGTATCCTGTTTGGGACATTCTATTATAGTTTTGGAAAATGTTAGTATTGGGGGAAACTGACTAAAGAGTACATGGGATATCTTGGTATTCTACAACTGCATGTGAATCTACAATTTTCTCAATAACAAATTCAGTTATAAACAAGAAACTTAGATTCTAACAAGTGTTAGTCTTGCTATTGAAATGAATTAAAACCTCCCAATGTAATTTTATGGTGGGGGGAGATATCGAGAGATTGAGAAGGAGGGAGAGAGAGAATGAGAATCAGCTAGTCATGATCAGGAAATAAAATGGTTACTATTAATGAAACAAAAATGAAAGTGTGGTCTATGTAAAGTTCTCAGTGGTGAGGTTGGAAATCCACATATGCTGTGAATGTTTGAAATACTGACACACACACACATAACCATACTTAAGACACATTGCCTCCACCTCAGTGTCTTGGCCAGTACTGGGTTCATGGTAAGTATTCGAGTAGAATGTTCTAATTCAAAAGAGAATTTAGGAATTAGAGCAGATTCACATTTGACTTAGCCTCTTTTTATTTCTTCAGTATTCATTCCATACACTGTGATGTATTTTCTTGTCACCAGATATACCTGTGATGCATCATTACCTTACAGTATCTAAAATCTACAGTCTCACTATTATTTATGGTCCTTCTGATGGTTTTTCCAGTGTGCTCCAGCTCCACCATTTGTTGAGCAATTTGGATGCAAATATATTTAAATTTATAATTTAATTCAAAATCTGTGTATAATTGGATTGTCATTTGAGTGACTATATATACATATACATGCATATGAACATATATGAAGAACTCTGCTGTTTATATTAGAAAGCATTATAAAGAAGAAAAGTATAATCACATAATCTAGATAAAATCACTCTTAAAAGTTTACATATTTTTACTGCAATCATAATTCCTTTAAAATTTAGGTAAAAATATACTTTCTATGCAACTTTTGATGCCTTAATATTTTATCTATATTTTCAACATTGAAAATTGTTACTGTCTTATATACATCAGTAGGAAGTATTTTTTAAAATATGCTTTTTTGAGGATAATAAGAAGTACCTGATTTCCTTTGTAATATTTAAATCTCTGCTGCTTCTAGGTACTCATGTACCATGAGGTACTTAATAGTCAAAAGCATCATCATTTGAAAAAGATTGGTGTAGGTTAGGTGAGAAAGGATAGGACAAATTATGGGAAAATTACTGTTTTTAAATATATACCTTTTTAATTTTGCTTTTCTCTTGATTTCTCAGTTTTTCTAGTTCCAGAATATAAAAACAAATTTTAAAAAACCCGTTAGCTATCTAATATATGGATTCATTACTATTTATTACAAAGATGCTTAGTAAAGATTGATATTTTAATTTTAGAGTAGAGATATTCCGAAATAGAGAAGGTTCTGTTTACTCAATATTAGAGTGAAAATCTCATCTGTCTTTGGGGTAGTTGAATTCCCTGTCTAACTTCTCAAATGTTTTGTGTTATGGAAACCTCAAATGTATTTTGTTAAATTCTTTACCCTTAAGGTTTAGACTCATGTGTAATTTAAAGGAAATTCCATCCATATGTTTATAATTTAATATGTTAGGCTGGTTTTTTCTTTTCTTTTTTATATTTGGTGTCCAAGAATTCTCTTGAGCTACTTCTTTCAGGGATCTTTTGGCAAGATTAGACTAAGTCACAAACCAAAAATTTAAGTTTGGAATTCAACATACATCCATAATGTGTAGGTTCTGAACAATACCAAGATGTTTTCTCATTTTGATTCTAAATGTCAAAAATACAGAGTTGAAGATTACTCTGTGTCACTAAAGTGACATTAAAAGACATTGTAAATAATTCTAGTTACTATTAACTCATAGTCAACAAATTTTCTTATTCTTAAATTGTACCTTATTTTGGTATTAATATTCTTAATAATTCTTTAAAATTTCTTTATCTTACTATTTACTATTTAATAAGAGTGAATGTTCAATGAACTGTTTTACCTGCACATCTTCATATACTCAACCTTATCTGTCAAACAGTTTCTAAATGTCTAGTCTTTAAATATAGGCAGTGCTTTTTTTTCTGTCCTAGCATAACCATGCATAGTAAACACGAATGATTTGGATGTAGAAATATAATCTTCATATATGCTAGTGATTATTAATTTATGGTCTGCAATCTATGGTCTGAGAACTTGATAATCTGTGCAGACACTCTTTATTTTTTGAATCTAAAAAAGACTTTATAAGCATGTGACATGAACCTTGGAAACAATAATGAAACATAGAAATTCATACTAAAAATACATGGAGAATAACTATGATTTTGTCTCTAGTCTTCATTTGCTGTATATAATTGTAGTGAAAATGGATTAAACAGAAAAGTGATTCGGCATGGAGGAATTATTTTCTGCAAATACTGCCGACTTTTTTAAATATACACAAAAGTTTAGCTCAGTCTGCTAAATAATAATATTAAAATCGTACACAACCCAATTAAAATATATGTGTGTACTGTGTGTGTACATATTTATACATGTGTATATATACGTACACACACACGTGCGTGGTATCTATTTTTTGAGGTGACTTGGGAAGGCACTTAAAGGGTACTGAGCCTTTTTAAAAAAAATTTCCCTCTTGGGGCGTCTGGGTGGCTCAGTGGGTTAAAGCCTCTGCCTTCGGCTCAGGTCATGATCTCAGGGTCCTGGGATCGAGCCCCACATCGGGCTCTCTGCTCAGCGGGGAGCCTGCTTCCCCCTCTCTCTCTGCCTGCCTCTCTGCCTACTTGTGACCTCTCTCCTCTCTGTCAAATAAATAAATAAAATCTTTAAAAAAAAAAATTTCCCTCTTTTGAACAAGGAGTTTAATGTTTGTCCATAGAGTAAAGGTGGACTCCAAAAGAGTATCTTCTTCTGAGGCTAAGAACGTTAGAACAAACATGGAGTGTTGGTACCACTATTTTCCTCTGCATCCAGTCCTTCTGGCCTTTGGATTTTTCTTTTATAAGAAACACAAGTAGGTAGTATTGGCTACTAAATTCCATATCCCTCTGGATGGTTTGATGGGTTAAAACTAAATTCTCCTCCTTGACCCTCACTCTCCATATATCAAGGGGCATTGAGATCACACCCTTTGCTGTGTTTCTGTCAGGATACTGATGTTTATCCTGAACATTTGTAAAAGAAACAAATTGGTATAGTGGCAATAGCTCTGAATTTTGAGATGAAACATCTGAATCAAATCCTGTCTCTGCCACTTATGAGTCATGTATTCTAACCTTGGTGCAGGCACCCATACCTACCTAATACAATTTCTATAAGCATCGTGCAAAATGTACACTAAAAGTATTTTAAAAGTAGATACATTATGTAAATGTAGAGTTACTACATCTGGAGGCTGTGCTTATATTATACTGGTGGGATTTTATCCTCTTCATTTGAACCTTCAGTGCCTCTTAAAATTTAAATATTTAGAACAGAGGAACGTATCTGAATCCAAAGATTGGAGGGAAGAGCATTCCACCCACAGGATCCTAAGGCAGGAATGAACACGGCCTCTTCAAAGAACAGGAGGAAAGTCAGCGTGACTGGAGGAAAAAGGGAAGGTAAGAAAAGGATGGGAGACAGGAATCAAGGCCAGGGAGTAGGGTTGGTGGCAGATCATGTGGAACAGACTGTGATTAAGTGTTTTCATTTTATTCTAATTGTAATAGAGGTGTTAGCAAGTTGTAATGAGAGAGTTATGTAATTTTATTAAATTAAAAAAAATTTTTTTTGACTGCTGCATACCAACTAGACGGAAGTATTAGTAGGCATTTCAGAAGTGGTAATGCTGGAAGGGGTGATGGTGATTTCCACAGGATAGAGACAGTGAAGGTGAAAAGAAATACATGCATCCAGGAAGTCATTTGAAGAAATGAGGTAATAGAACTTGCTGACAAAATGTGAGTCATAGAGAAACTAGATTTTTGACTTGAGCTGTTAGACGGATGTTGGTACCATTTGCTGGGATGTTAACGATGGAAAGAAAACAAATCTGCAACAGGCTGGGGATCAGGAGTTCAATTTGTACGTTAGGTTGATGTGGAGATTTCTTAGGATGTCCAAGTGGCAGTACAGAGTCACTGTGTGTCTGAAGCTCAGGAGAGGTGAAGGGACTGGCGATAAGAACTTGGCATTCAATGGCAAAGACGTTCTACTTCATCTTAGCACGCTTTGGACTCTCTGATATTTAGAGAGGAGCAGCAGGGAGAAACAAAGGAGGCCAAGAAGGAGGAGATAACAGAATAATGAGAAGCATGTGGTGATAAGGAAGAATTGTGACAAATGTGTTTAAAGAGCAAGGAATTTTCAATTGCTGTGAACATTGTTGAGGTCATATTAGGCAAGGGTAAAAAAATGAATATCCAATTTGTCACGATTAAAGTCATCTGTGATCTTGACAAGTGGAATTTCTGTGGAATGGAGGGTACAGATTTCCAATTAAAATGGATGGATGAAAGAATGGGATGTGAGGAAATGAAAGCAGTGAAAATAAACAACACATGAGATAAACTGTCTCTTTTGTCATAGGAGCAGAGAAATGGGGGCATTCCTTCATGGAGAAGGTGGTGATGATGCAGTCAGTTGCTGAGGGTATACTGAGGGAAATGACCCATGCAGAGGGAAAATTCATGTGACGCCCTTGAAACAACCATGACCTAGCTATTAATATCCCCATTTTATAGATGAAGAAACTCTCACATAAATTGAGTTTCTAAGGTCACAAGGTGGTAAATCACAAAGCAAGAAATAGGCAAATTAAGAAAAGAATTTGTAGTTATATTTATGTGGTTTCAAAATCCAGTCTCTTTTTCATTATATCACTGATGTGGGCTGAACAATGCCCCTTGTCACCCAGAGATATTCACATCTTAATATCCGGAACCTGTAATATGTTACCTCATATGGTAAAAGAGATTTTACAGGTGTGGTTAAATTAAGCATTTTGAGATGGAGTGATTATCCTGGATTATCCGGATGGGCTCAGTATAATTGCAAAGGTCCTTATAGGAAAGGGGAAGAAAATCAGCATTGGCTATAGGGGATATGATGATGGGAATAAAGAGTTGGAGTAGTCTAATGAAGGGACCATGAGCCAAGGAATGTAAGGGGCCTCTAGGAGCTGAAAAGGGCCAGGAAATGATCCTCCCCTTAGAGTCCTTAGAAGAAACCAGTCCTGCCCACACTTTAATTTTAGCCCAGTGAGATTTATTTTGGGCATCTGAACTTCAGAAGTGTAACATAATAAATTTGTGTTGCTTTAGGCCATTAAGTTTGTGCTGGTTTGCTACAGCAGCAATAGGAAACTAATCTACCACCTTTACTATGTTAGTTAACTATTTGCAGAATTGTCTATTGCTCCTTAGTGCAAGTTATATGTGTTTTATCATGGCACTGTCTAATGATTAAACTGAATAAACAAATACGATCTTCTATATTTAAAAAATTGCTTTACTTGACCATCAGGACAAGGATGACAGGGCACCTGGGTGGCTCAGTTGGTTAAGTGGCTGCCTTCAGCTTGGGCCCTGGGATCCAGCGCTGCATCAGCCCCTCACCCCACCCCCCCGCCACTCTTGCGCGCTCTCTCTTTCTCTCTCAAATAAATAAATAAAATCTTAAAAAAAAAAAGAGAGAGACAAGGACGACAATCTTACACCACTTCTTGGGAGGTGTATTTGAAACTTCTGAAGATTACTCTGGCAAATATTTTGGATACTAGGCCCTCAGTAGCCCTTGATAGGGAATAGCTACAAATCTGAGGGCTTCCAAATTGCCTCTTAAACTCTGGAGTCTGGGTTTCTAGAATCTGGTCTTATTCAGAAAAAAAAAAATTACCTTGCTCCATCTCTTGTAGATGTTCTCTATAACTTTTGATGAACCAGCAATCTTGTGATTTGGGAGAGTTGAACTTTTTAAAGACTTCTTTGATCTGATTTACGATTCAGAGGATGAATTTTAATTTCTGCCACCAATATGGTCATAGCTCTTTACCCTGAAAATTAAATTCCAAGTCATACTTAAGAAATAAGGCTTAACAAAGACTATCTTGCATGATTTTATATTAATATTGGTTTGCTTTAGTAAGAAGCAGAGTGAATGAAGCTAAGTCTTTGGAAATATTTTGCACAGGAATAGCTCACAAAGTCTACATACATTATAACATTTCTGCTTCTGATTCCAGTTTTTTTCTGTTAGCCGTTTGATGTGGGATACATTTTAGCCAATTTGGATTATTAATGTAAAGAATGTACAATTGGGGAAATGAAACAGATTTTAAGAATAGTTTTTTTTATTAAAAAAATTTTATAACTGCCTTTCAAAAGTGAACATGACAATCAGTTGGACTGTGTTCTCCAAACTTCATTATTGAGCCTGTGAAGACTTTCCAGTCCGCTAACACAGAGTAGTTGGCAGCTATGCACATTCCATCAAATGGGCGTGGGAAACTATTACTGAGTCATATTGACAGGAAAGGGCTTTCTCCTGTTCAGTGCGAAGTGTAACCAGATCTATGAAGAATTTCTGACTTAGCCGCATACATTCTTTAGGAGCAAGTGTGAATGGGGTAAATAATGTAGGAATTTTGCTTAGGAAATGCATAGGAAAACTGGAATAGTTAGTGGTTTCAAACCCTGAAATGGACATAAATACCGGAAAATGTTGATGGATCCCATATTAAAGAAAATATATAATTTTAACAAATAAATAGTTTTTAAATAACAAAAGAAAGCATAACCCCTCTCTTTTAGCACTACCTGGTTTGTTGTGGAACTATGATAGGAATTATTTTATAGGATAATTCACTTTCACATTATAAATTAATAATCATGATTTCATTATTGGCTATTTGCTCTTTGGGATTTTATTTTTATTTTTTAACTAATATTTATGGGCAAAGTTATACTGTCCTCTACATTCTTTAATTTTACTGAAATTATACAAAATGATACTTACATAGTGATGCGTATTCCAGATTCAGGGTCACTTGTCCAACTTTGGAAAGTGGTAGGATCTTTGACCTGACCACGTTTTTTCAGTGCTCTTTCCAATAAAGTGTGTACTCTGACTGTTGGCCACCTGGAAATAGTAGCAAGATTATTCTTATATGAAAATCAGATTTAACCGGACTTTATAGTTCCATAGCTAATACTAATTTTATTCTTGGCATAGTTCTCAACAGATATTTTGGTTTATTTATTTGACGCTATTAAGTTGGATTAGATTGCATGAGAAAATTGGGATCATTTGTGGTTTTGTTCACTGAAACCTTGAAATTTAAACATAAATATTAGGAAATGCCAAGGAATTTACCAAGTGTCAGGCTTTCATGCAAATAGGTAATAAGTAACATAGGTTTTGTATATATTGTTAGAAGAAACATATTTAAGCTATAAACTAAAATCTTAGATAAAATATCTTTATGTCGCAGTATTTGTGCACTGGTGAGACATTTCAGGAATACTTTAAAACAGAACTTGCTCGAACCTGATTGATACCCTAAGTTCTACATAAGAGTAGTTAAATATGTTATATCCTCTAAGAAATTCTAAATGATCTGAACCTAAATTGGTAATTGGCAGGCAAAGCATTATAAGAGCTTCAAGATGATCAGCCTGCCAGAAAAAAAGAAATTTTCATTTTCCAAGCTTCATTACAAATGATACATTGGCTTTTATAAAATGGAAATGGACTGTGGATTTTGGATCTTTCTTTATTCCTCTATTCATATTCTGAAGAAATAAATCTGATCACTTTCTATGTCTGATCTATAAAGTTTTTATTTTAAATGTAGTTTTTTTTATGGGCTTTGTTTTTGTTTTTGTTTTCTTCTTTAAGCAGAGAAGACATTGCTATTGTCTGGGAATGGTAGTAATGACATCGAGATATGGTGTGGAGAGATTATTCTGAAATAGATTTTTTAAAGAAATTGAGTTAATTTTTTATCATTGAGCATTATATAAGAAATATATTATCTTTCTCAAACAATTTTTTACTGAAAACCAGACTAAAAAAAAGGCATCACACATGGCTTCAGCAACGCTGGGGAAGAGTAAGAGGTTAAAGACTTAGGAAGCAGGGTAGAGTTTGCTAAGAAAAGGGTGGGGCTTATCATATGAATTCCATACCAATTCTTTAAGGTTAATTTCTAATTGATCAGATAATGCAATCTATAATTTGATAATGACTGTTAGGAAACATAAATATATGTGTTGTAAAGTGTTTTCATTTATGCTTTTACTACAAGGCTTTTGGGAAAAAAAAGTATCCAACCTTTAAATAACGTATAAATTTATTTGATATTAGTTGTTGCCTTTTTGTGCAAGTATTTCCTGCTTCTATATGGTTCCAAAATCTCACATTCACAACAACAAATATAGACTATAATCGCCTGTATAATTTGCCACAGTGTATGGATTTTTAGAATATAATACTTACCATGGGCAGAAGCTGAGCTTTCCTGCAGTGGCGTGATCTCGCCATTCTCTGTAATTGTTCACCTCCCTTCCTGTTACAACTGGAGTCTCATATTTCATACTTACTGTTCTCTTGCAAAACTTTCCTAAAAATATTTTTTCTTCTTTAAAACCCATATAGTATACACATTTTTATTATACTAATCACATGTGCATGTTTGACAGGCCACACTTTAAAATACTGTGTGGTGTTTTACTTTCCTGAATATTAAAAACTGATTTTTCTTTTTTGTTTTTTATCAGCGTGTATGGCATCATATCTAAAGTAACAACTGTTCCTTAGCATTATGTTTTGAATCTATATTAATCTATTTACTCTTCGCTTATGGCTTTTATTAACATTATTGTGTATGCATTAGCGGTCCTGTGCTTCTTAGGGAAAAAAAATCCAAGACGGGTTTCATTTAGAATTCATTTCCTATAGGTTAATGGGAAGCAATAAGTACAAACAATAAAACAAAAATCCCTTTGGACCCTATTTGATTCTACCCTGATAGTATAACTTCTGCCAAAAATGCTTTTATTTCTGGCCCACCTCATTCTTCAGATAATACATAAGACATCTGTCACTTCGGAGAGACTTCCTTAAGTGTAAGGTATGTGTTGAATCACAACACACTGTTTATTTCTTTCAAAGAGTGTTAAAATTTGTGATTGTTAGCTTGATTTATTGCTTTTGGTTATTAACAAGGTCCCAGGATGGCAGAATCCGTGTGTATTTTGTTCACTGTCACAGGAAGCCCAATGTAAACTTTCTGCTCAGAGGTCAGGCCTGTAAGGGATGGAGGAGAGTCAAGCACGGGTCTCACTGACTGATACCTGAAGGATAAGAAACCAAGGGGAGGTGAGCGTGTGGAGAGAGGAGAGAGTCTCTTGCATAGCAATCTGATTGCTCAATGGAGAAAGTTGAGGGGAGGTTTGTGCAGGGAATGGACACATCAGGGTGACCGAAGCATGGGGCACAGAAGCAGGATGACAGAGATGAGGCTGCGGGGATTTACGAGCCCCAAACTTGCAGTTCCTTTAAGCTCTGATGAGATGAAATTCACTCAAAGCCCAATATCAGGATCACTTGACTAATTGTGGTGTGATTTAGTGGGAGATACTGGAGCATAAACATACCCAAAGTGGGAATCTGCCAAATATATTTCTGAAATAACCTAAAATATTATCTTACTATTGTGAACATAGGTATTTTGAAGTTGTAGGCTCTTGATATGGGGAGGCAATGGGTCTGGATTCAAATTCCCTAATTCCTAAACTGGGTTGGCCCTTTCTAAGTGTACGACTTGAGTTGGTTACATCAGATCCCTAAGCCCTGGTTTCTTCATCTCTAGGATGCAGGTAATAGCACTGAATATTTCACTGAATAATATGAATGTGATATAGAAATTGTACCTTTATTACATGAATTTAGGAGCTTTTTGGCAAATCTCATTTATCTGTTGCTGTCCTTGTTTTTAAAGTATAACATCTCTTTCTAAAGAGAGAAAAGAAGCTGAAAAATAAAAAGATACAGTAGTCCAAAGTGGCATATTAGTGACTCGTATAACACTGAGGAATGCTGTCACCTTGCCTAAAAGACAGCCTGGACCAGCCAGTCTGTGGCGTTTCTCCATTTAATGGTCACAAGAACTAACTGAAGTACGGTGATATTTCTGTCTCCTCTTACAGATAAGGATAATGAGTCAAAGACAATTTATGTAATTTGTCCAAGATCATCTATGTAGGAAGTGACAGAATCAGAGCTTGAATCAATATAATCTGGAACTCAGTGTCTTATACATTAAACTTCTCTTTAGTTAAATATAATGTTTAATAGTATTATTTATACAGAGTAGGCCCATCATATTTCATTTATTTGGTTATATACTACATTTAAAATACTTGTAGTCATCAGTGTAGCCTGATTGTATGAACATTTTTTAATAGTTTTATTGAGGTATAGTAGATAAAAATATTGCACATATTTAATGTATATAATTTAACACGTTAGAACATAGACATGCACCTGTGAGCCCATCGCCATAATCAAAATAAGCATATCCACCGGCTTCAGGAGTTTCCTTGTGCCCCCTCCTTCCTTTTTACGGTAAGGACGATGCAAAATTTAGTGTAAGAAACCAAAGAGTCAATGGCATTAAAAATATTTTCTCATGCATCAAAGGCTTTGTGCTACAACCACTGACAAATACTTCCACAGTCATTGAAATAAAACATAAGGAACATGCATATATGTATAGGGAAAATGAGTGCCTTAATAGATACACATAAGGATTCAATATGCCCACTTACACTTACTTGAGAAACACTTTAGAATAGGAAAAACTATTCAAGTTCAAGGACTGAGTGACTAAACCCAACTCAATTTTGTTTAGTCAGATGTGAAAAAATACATAGTTAATTGGTAGGCAAGGTCTCCATGTACCAGAATCCAATTATAGAATCTTCAAAACAACAGTGAAATGAAAGTTAATGAGACATTTTTAAGGACATTATAATTTTATGATACTGATTTATTTTGAAAAACGGCAAGGATAAATTTAAATTTAATATGATAAAATAAATTTTCTGTCTTTATTTTGGAATTCCAGCCAAAGGAAATATCAGAAATATCATTAAATAGTGAATAATGAATACACACACACACACAAATATATGTATATATATGATATGTAAACATATACATAAAATATGTGGTGTGCTTCTAAGAGTTCCTTATTTTCATTTTTAATACTAGTCTCGGTTTGCTAATGGTCCAAGAAATTTGGTCAGCTTTATCATCATTGCCCTCTGAATTGCAGTAAATGTAGGGAACAATTGTTCCAAATCAGCACTAATTCAAATGTGCTTGGACATGTACCAATGCTAACAAAAATAATTACAACCATGACTCTATATTATTCTAAGTGTTATAATAAGGAGTGAATTGGTTTGGCACCTCTACAGAACACTTGTTAAAATGTGTTTTTTTCTTGTAACTTGAGAGCGATATACATTTAATATTTTTTTTCAATAAAGACTTATTTTGTAAGTTAGCATATGAAGATTTACTCTGGGGGCACTTGGGTAGCTCAGTTGGTTAAGCAGCTGACTCTTGGTTTTGACTCAGGCCATGATCTCAGGGTTCTGGGATTGAGCCCTACACCAGGCTCCATACCCAGGGGGCGGTCTGCTTCAGGATTCTCTCTCTCCCTCTTTCTCTGCACCTACCCCCACTCATGCTCTCTTTCCCTCTAAAATAAATAAATCTCTAAAAAAATAAACTTATTTTCTAAGTTCTTAGTATAATGAAACCCCTTCAGTTGATTAAGTGGATGGTTCGTAAGGAGACAGCTTATGATCTGTAACTAAAAATAAAAGCAAATAAAAAATGGGAGGAATTAATGTCATGTACGTTAAATGTTATTTATACCAATAAATCTTATTTGATAGTAAAAATGGGCAATCTTATATAGCTACAGAGCTTTATTAATTTGTAGATTAACCTGCATGTTTTAAGTGTTTAAAGAAAAAGTTCTACTTGCTGTCATCAATATAGCTATGTTGCCATATTGAATAAAGTAAAGGATACACATACTGATAAGTAGGTCTGCTTTCACCAATTAATTTGTCTTTGTTATTTATATGGAAAGTGGCCTATAATTCCTTTATAAAGCTTTGAAATTACTAAGACTCCTCAGTGTTACCTATGCCAGGAGGCCTCTTCATTAGTAGGAGACAGTTCATCACTTCCTGAGCGGTGCTCTTTACAGTACCTCCTACATACCCTAGCAACCTAGCACTGACTTGACACATAATATGTAGTAAAAAAAGATTGATGGAAGAAATAAATATATTTTACAATGTGAATGTTTATTTTTAATTTTTATGTGCTTGTCTCATCCACAGAACTACAAAATCTTTAAGACAAACACCATGTCTTATTCATAATATTTTTTTAGAATTTATCATAATATTAACCACGGGATGAAAATAATTCATGTATCAGTCTGATGTCATTCTGACTGCAAGTGACAGAAAACTCAACAATCACACCTTAAATAAAGTTATGTAATCATTTTCACATGGCAAGAAAATCACATGTTCTACATTTCATGCCACAGCTCAATCATTAAATCAAGCTCCTTTCCTCTTTCTGTTCCACCATTTTAAATATTATAAGGTGGCTGTTACACTTGCCTTCTTCCAGAATCATGTCTTGGTTTAGGCAGAAAGAAGCAGAAGAAAAGAGTTTTTCATCTTGTGATTTTCTTCCATTTTTTTTAGATGGGAAACTTTCCCAGCAGATTTCCCCCGAAATCTCAGCCAGAGCCAGTTCCTATGCTGACTTGAGACTAGTGAATGGCCAGGAAAATGGAGGCCACCGATTAGGATTTAGCCCCTGGGATTAGAATAGATGTTTATCCTCCCAGAAATCGATAGATCTCGCCTTGCACTTAAACAGGTTGTGCTTGAATTAGCAGGGAAAAGAGGACCACTGAGTAGTCAATGGACAATATATATTAAAGTAAATATTACCTGAAAAGAATTGGATTTGTTAAAATGAATTATTCATGTCATATGCTACCCCCAAGTGCATCTTTATATTTTTATTTTTATTCATTCGGCGAAATGTAATATGAGCAGTTTCTGGGGGGTTTTTTGTTTTTTTTTGTTTTTTTTGTTTTAGTTTCTGGTTTTTTTTGAGGATAATTGCAAATGCATGAGTTTTTCCGTATTTTTAGTTACAGTGGAAAGGAAAATATGCAATGTTGAAAGATACATTGTTTTCATCAACTTTCTTTTTTAAATGTAGATCTTGCTCTTGTAATTGCAAGGGAAACTCAAATATTAATTATGTTCTCTGTCTTTTCTTAGACCTGAAAAGATAAATATGAATTTAGATTCCATCCATCGGTTAATTGAGGAAACACAAATCTTCCAGATGCAGCAGTCATCAACAAAACCACCTTGTGACGTGGTAGCACATGCTTTCCTGCCCAGGGACACTTGTCATTCCTGTTTGCCACTTCAGGGGCTGCAATCCCATTCTGCTCACAACGTCTACGCACACTCGTGCGACACCAGTGAGTGGAATATTTGTGAAGAGCTTCGCCTGCGGGAACTTGAAGAAGTCAAGGCCAGAGCTGCCCAGATGGAGAAGACCATGCGGTGGTGGTCAGACTGCACTGCCAATTGGAGAGAAAAGTGGAGCAAAGTTCGGGCCGAAAGGAACAGCGCCAGGGAGGAGGGAAGACAGCTCAGAATAAAATTAGAGATGACAATGAAAGAATTGAGTGCATTGAGAAAGAAACAAAGTTTGCCACATCAAAAGGTGTTAGAAACCACCCAGGACCTGAAGCATCCTGGTTTCATAGATGTGCCCTCTGCACGAGGAGACCAATTTCAAATTGGTTCACAAACATGTAAGTCTATCAGAGCATGTCTGGTGAAGAGAGAATTTCCTACACAGGACAACACAGATAGTAAGGTAAGAAAAGAACTCAGTGGAGGAATTCAGAGATTATGAGCATATTTGAATGCTGTATACAGTAGTGGGGAGGAAAGGGAAAATGACAAACCCAGTAGTAACTACGTTTATTTGCTTGGGCTGCCATAACCAGGTACCACAGACTGGGTGGCTTCAGCAACAGAAATTTATTTTCTCATAGTTCTAGAGGCTAGAAGTGTGAGATCAAGGTGTTGGCAGGTTTGGTTTCTTCAGAGACCTCTCCTTGGCTTATAGATGGCCATCTTCTCCCTGTGTCTTTATATTGTCTTTTCTCTGTGTGTGTGTATCTCCAAATTTCCTTATAAAGAAACTATCTCTAGGCCTACCATCATGACCTCATTTTAACTTAATGACCTCTTTAAAGACGCTATACCAAATACAGTGTCATTCTAAGGTACCAGGGGCAGGGGAAGACTTCAACATAAAAGGTTTTGAATGAGACACAATTCAGTAGCCCATATTACTGATCTTAGTAACGGTTTTAAGAAAAATTAACTCAGCATTTTTTATGTGAAAATAAAATATTTAGAGAGATTTCTATTTACCCTAATTATGACAATAATAATAAATTATTCATATAGTAGTTTAAACATTTCCCGAGGTTTGGGACTTTAGCCTCACAATTAATTCCTATAAAATGGGTACCATAGGCAAATATCTTTATGGAATGCTTCACATTAGCCACTCTGAGAATTTCTTGGTATTCTTGGAATCTTGAAGTTTTTGAGAATTCTGCACAAAATAAACTTTTTAAAAACTTTATTTTATATAGCAGTTCATAACCTTATTTATCCTTTTTTTTTTAACCTGGAAAATACTGTTAACAACCCGTGGAACATACTTGCAGAAACTTTAGGAATTCATTTTATCTCCTTAAAAAATATCAGTTTATATCGTTATTCCTTTCTATTTAATTCCACCTCTAAAAGTATAAATCATAGTATCTTGGTCTTCTATAATTCCATTTAAAATTTTAAGCCTTTCTATGATGCATGAGATTTATGGTAGATATAACCTAGATTCCATTGTAAATGAAAATTTTTCAAAGACTGAAATGTATTTCACTATAATGTAAACATAGAAGAAAAAAAAACTTGAGGAATGCAAGTTAAAGTTCAATCATATACCTCTTATAGACTGATAAAGAAATGAAAATAGGTATTTCATGCTATGGTAGATATAACCTAGATTCCATTGTAAATGAAAAATTTTCAAAGATTGAAATGTATTTCACTATAATGTAGAACATAGAAGAAAAAAAAAACTTGAGGAATGCAAGTTAAAGTTCAATCATATACCTCTTATAGACTGATAAAAAAATGAAAATAGGTATTTCATGCTGAGTCATAACATTTATTTCCTTTCAAAAATATGTTTCTTTGTGGTTTTTCTACACTAGATTAAAAAAATTAACAATAATTGTTTAATATGTTTTTTTCTTTTCAGGAAGAAGGTTTGATTATTGACCAGTTAAGATTAAATGAGGAGATGAAACTTCATCTTAACTGTCTTAATTCATTCAAAAATGGTGGTTCTGAAAACTGTACACTGAAATCTGCATTAAGACTGCAAGCAATAAACCTGCCTTTGGAGAATAAAGTGCCTGAGATTTCAACTTTGCAGGTGCATCTGGATGAGTTCCAAAAAATTTTATGGAAAGAAAGAGAGTAAGTGTTAATCATTGTCTCCCTTAACCAAGCCTGATTTTCAAACTTACTGAAGTTAAGTCTAGCAAGCAGGCCATTTGATAATGTATTTGACCCATGATTAGCCATGAAGTACTAATACTTAAAAAATTAGTTTAATGTATATTCATTTTTTTAATTTTTAAAATATTTAATATGTAAATATTAAATAACACACTACTGCACAGGCAGTGGGCCAAATAGGAAATCCAACAGCAAATCAACATATGTCTCAAAACATAAGAAAAAGAAAACACAATATTCTAAAATCTGTGCGATGCAGCAAAAGCAGATGTTAGAGTGAAATTTATGCTAAAAATGCTTGTGTTAAGAAAAAAAGTTCGAATAAACAACTTAGCATTATACCACAAGGAACTAGAAAAAGAAAGAACTTAGCTGAAATTTAGTAGAGGAGGAAAATAACAAAGAAAAATCAGAATTAAATAAAATAGAGATCAGAGTAAGCAATAACATAACATGGAAAGTAGTGACCAGTTTTTACAAAAAAAAAAAAAAATTAACAAATTGCCAATGCTTTACCTATATTAACTAAGAAAAAAGAGAGAAGACTCAAAAACCAAAATGAGAAATGGAGGAGAAAATAATACAACAGAGAACCACAGAAATGTAGAGTATAACATGTTACCATTAACAAACTTAAAAAAAAAGATAATTTCTAAAGATGCACAAATTACCAAGATCGAGTCATGAATCTTGAATCCAAGTAGGAAATCTTCTTAGACCAATAACAAGAATGAAAGTTGAATTAGGAATCAAAAATATTCCAAAACAGAAAAGCCAAAGACCACATGGTTTCATTGGTGAATTCTACCAAACATTTAAAAAAAAAATAATGACATTTTTATCAAAATCTTACAAATAATGGAATAGAGGAAATATATTCAAAATCATTCCATGAGGCCATTACTACCCTGATACCAAAGCAGGACAAAAACAATACAAGAAAAAAAAATTCTAGTTTGTCTAATATAAGCATTGCTACTCTGACTTCCTTTTGACATCCATTTGCATGATAAATATTTCTCCATCCCCTCACTTTCAATCTGCAAGTGTCTTTAGGTCTAAAATGAGTCTCTTATAGGCAGCATATAGATTTTTTTTCTTATCTATTCTGAAACCCTGTGTCTTTTGATTGGAGTGTTTATTCCATTTACATTGAAAGTTATTGATAGATATGCATTTATTGCCGTTTGGACCCTTACAACAGAGATAAAGAGTTTAAAAAGAATCAATCAGAGATGAAGAATGCAATAAACGAGATTGGAAACAGGCTTGATGCTAAGAACAACAGGCTGGAAAAAGCAGAGGAATGAATTAGTAACCTAGAAGACAAAATAATGGAAAATAATGAGGTTGAACAAAAGAGAAAGAATTATACAACATGAGAATAGACTTAGAGAATTAGTGACTCTATCAAATGTAGTAATATATTATTGGAGTCCCAGAAGAAGAAGAGAAAGAAAATGGAGCAGAAAATGTTTTACAAGAAATAATAGCAGAAAACTTCCCTAATTTGGGGAAGGAAACAGTCATCCAGATCCAGGAGGCACAGAGAACTCCGATGAGAATCAACAAAAGAAGGCCAACACCAAGACATATTGTAATTACATTTGCAAAATATAGTGTCGCAAAAATATTAAAAGCATCAGGACAAAAGAAATCCTTAACAGGGAAAACCCATAAGGCTAGCTGGAGATTTCTCAACAAACTTGGCGAGCTAGAAGGGAGTGGCACGATATATTCAAAGTGCTAAATGGGAAGAATCTGCAGCCAAGAATACTCTATCCAGCAAGACTGTCATTCAGAATGTAAGGAAAGGTAAAGAGTTTCCCAGACAAAAATTAAAGAAGCTCATGGCCACTAAACCAGCCCTGCAAGAAATATTAAAGGGGACTCTTGAGTGTAAAGGAAAGACCAAAAGTGACAAAGACAAGAAAGGATCAGAGGAAATCTCCAGAAACAATGACAAAAGAAGTCAATTTTTGAATTTTGAAGAGTAATTTATAACTTGTTAGTTTTCAGTTTCTGTCATTCTTTTATTATAACCTTGTTCTCATCATTTTCAACAGATTTCCCTTAATTATGTTTGAATCACTAATGTATATGACTAGAATAGCCAGTGGGTTTTCTAATTTTTACAGCATTAGTAGACTTCAGCAAGTCAATAAAAATGAAAAATATGTTAATATTTATAAGGGACAGTTCACAATTTGTGAGTTATTGATTGCAGAAAAACAGGCTTTGTTCATTGATCATTTGTGAGCACTAGACTTGAGATTTTTTTTTTTAAGATTTTATTTATTTATTTAACAGAGAGAGAGAGATCACAAGTAGGCAGAGAGGCAGGCAGAGGGAGAGGGGGAAGCAGGCTCCCTGCTGAGCAGAGAGCCCGATGCGGGGCTCGATCCCAGGACCCCGAGATCACGACCCGAGCTGAAGGCAGAGGCTCAACCCACTGAGCCACCCAGGTGCCCCTAGACTTGAGATTAAATGACCTGGATATTCTCCTTGGTTCTGATATATTCAGCTACATGATACTGGGTTAGCCAAGACTGTGCTGTTGTCACCTTTGTAAAAATCTGGATAGTGGTACCTATATTCCAGTTATCTATTGTTTTAAAACAAAACTCCCACACAGTGATTAGTGCTGAAACAACAATCACCATTTATTCATGAAGCTTGAGCATGGCTTTGTGTGGACAACTCATCTTTCACTACATGTGGCTACAGCTGGATGGCTCAAGGCTAGAGATGACTTGAAGGCTGGGGGGCCAGAATCATCTGAAGCCTCCTCGCATACTGTCATATCTGGCGATTGATCTTGGTTCTCCCCTGGGTCCTCGTCTGAATACCTGCAGGACTATCCATGTGGCCACTTTGATTCTTCAGAGTGTAGTGGCTTGGTTGAAAGCGAACATCTTAAGGACACAAAGAGAAATATATGGTGTTTCAATGACCTTGTCTCAAAGTCACATAGCATCACTTCTGCCTTCTTCACTGAATTCTTGTGAGGATCAAACATGAATACTGTCTGGGAAGGTAACTACTAGTGTGAATTACTCAGTATGATTTTTTTGTTATTTCTTCATGATCACCTTCAGACAATTATTAGCATTGTGTGGAATACTTGATACACTGTAAAATACGGTCCCCAAATCTGAAAATCATGATTTTTCCATTTCTTTAGTTATAAGACTCCTAATGGACAGGAAAAAATGGGAAAAATAAGTATGAATATAATTATATGTTATATAATGGCTTCAATTTTCCTTGTTTAAATGGATTGGAATAATGATAACATGCCCACAAACCTTTCGCAAGTGGTAAAAGCTCTTTATATGCCATTCTTTATCTGTTAGCAGAAATTTCTCATTGGTCCCTCTGAAATTTAGTCCCACCACTAATTCCCTTTTCCAGATGCTTTGTCTATACCTCGCCATATGAATCGATTGTGATAATACAGTCATAATACAATAGATTATAATAATATTCTTGTGTATATAATAAATATTTGTTATTCTGCCATCAAGTATAAATTCCAAATATAGGTAATCGACATTACTAGGAAGGAGAAAAAATGGAATTAATTTTTAGGCCTGTACCCATATTAAAAATTAATTTCACCTGGAACTATAAGTTGCTGTTACGTTCTAACCTCTGTGTTTTATTTCTTGAAGGCTTTAACCTTTTAGTGGTTATAGACTTCTCTCACACCCACTCACAGTGTTACTTCCCCAACATAATGTAGTAGAACCATATGAAGCTGCTCTTTCCTACATGTAAACTCCCCGAGGTGCCAGTTTTAACGATACACATGTGTATCTCTACACTCCCACTCAGACACACATACACACACATTATATTTGACTCCCTGGGAATAAATTAACAATCCCTATAGTAAATAAATTCTCCAATTTGCTGGGACTTCAATATGTAAACCATAGTCAGGCCAGATAATAAGAGGGAAAGGAGACCTCTGATTCCACTTTGTCTCCTCACTCTTCTCTTTAATAAACAGTCCCATGGGTGTTATGTGTCCATGAATCAACGTCAGCATGAAGTCCATACAAGGCAATCACAAAGCCTTTTTTCTATCACAAGAGAATGTTTCCCAAGGATATAGTATATACTGTGGCAATAAATCTGTCTAACTTTTTTAATTCTTCCTCCTGGAATCTCAGCAAGTGGATGGGCCAGAGTTGAGAACATGTGAATGTAATCTTTTCTATGTTTCCAGCTAGTGGGAAAATTCTCTTAACTAGAGCACGGGAATCAGCCAAGAGAACTCAGGGGATCCTTTCCACTATTGTCACTGATGAGAACCTCCTTATCAAAAACAATAAACTTTATTGTATTATTTGCATTCTGAGTACTATTCAGTTTTATGAAAATAATTATCCAGTATCTAGAAGTTCCTAATGTATTGAGAATTTATACATTGTTGATCTCTTAGATAAAGACTTCCCAGGCGGAAAAGTGCGGTGAGGAGGGAGATCTGATCCTCTTACAGAGAGAGCTAAGTGTACCTACACATTTAAGGAGAGGAACTTTGGCAATGTCAGATCTTAAGTAAAGGAGATGATAGGGTAAAATATTCTACCATTCAGAACCAGTTCTCAAATTAAACTGCAGATGGCACCTGTGTCCCTTAGAAAATGTTTCCTCCCTGACATTTAAGCAGAGCTTCATTCTTCCCCTCTCAATTTGATTTCTTGGTTTATTTTCTATAGAAGAAAGGTAATATGCTTCAATTATTTGGCTTTGCTTCATTAAATGATGTGTTTTTTCCTCAATAAAATGAGACTTAAAATCTTGTTGGGAATTCCTCAATGAACACAATGAACAAATTGGCATGCAAGTCTAGTTAATACTATTTAATGTAATATTATTAGAGATTAGACAGTCAGGCCTACCTATTTATTCATTATTACTAATGGGGTATGTGGTAAACCTTTGCCCTAAAGTAATTATGGTTTGTATTCCTTTATACATATGTATTTATTTTTCTAGCTTTATTTGAAGTATAACCAAGAAATATAATTTGTGTATATTTAAGTGGTACAATGGGATGGGTTTCGGGTGTTTTTTTAAATTTTTATTTTAATTCCAGTTAGTTAACATACAGCATCGCATTAGTTGCTGTTGTATGATATAGTGATCCAGCAGTTCCATATGTCACCCGTGCTCATCCCGACAAGCACACGTGATGTTTTGGTATATGCTGTGAAATGATTACCACAATCAAGCTAATTAACACATCTATCACTTAACACCATTAATAATTTGTGTGTGTGGTGATACCACTTATGATCTACCCTTCTAGCAAATTTCTAGTATGCAATATGGTATTCTTAGCTATAGTCATCGTGCTGTGCATTAGATTCCCAGAACTTATTCCATAAGTGATGGTTTGTACCCTTTAACTGACGTCTCCTAACTCTCCCCACTTCCCAGCCCCTGGTGCTCACCATTCTACTCTCTGTTACAATGAGTTCAACTTTTTAAGATTGTGTGTATAAATGAAATGGTATAGTATTTGTAGTTCTGTGTCTGGCTTATTTCACTTAGAGTAATGTCCTACATATGAACACACACACACACACACACACACACGTCTCACATTTTCTGTATCTATTTATTTGTAGATGGACAATTAGATTGCTTCTATATCTTGGCTTTTGTGAATAATGCTGCAATGAACATGAAAGTCTCTTTGAGGTACTGATTTCCTTTCCTTGGGTTGTATACCTATAAGTGGGATTGCTAGATAATATGACAGTTCTAGTTTTAATTTTTTGAGGAACGTGCATATCTTTTTCCATAGTGGCTACACCAATTTACATTCTCCTCAACAGTGGCATTTTAACTACATTCTTACCCGCACTTGTTAATTGCTTGTCGTTTTGATAATAGCCATTCTAAAATGGTGAGGTGATATCTCACTGAGGTTTTGGTTTGCTCTTCCCTGATGATTACTGATGTTAAGCACCTCTTCATATACTTGGCCATTTGTATGTCTTCTTGGAAAACTGTTTACCTTGCTCATTCTTTGTTTTGGTTTGTTTGGGGGCTTTTTTGTTTTTGTTTTTGTTTTGTTTTGTTTTTGCTATTGAGCTGTGTGGGTTCCTTGTATGTTTTGGATATTAGCCCCTTATTAGATATATGGTTCCCAAATATTTTATCCATTCCATAGGTTGCCTTTTCATTTTGTTGATTATTTCTTTTCCTGTGCAGAAGCTTTTTAGCTTGATGTACTTCCACTTATTTATTTTTGCTTTTGGTGCCAAATTCAAAAAATGATTGCCAAATACCAATATCCAGGAACTTTTTCCTTAAGTTTTCTTCTAGGAGTTTTACAGTTTCAGTCTTATATTTAATCCATTTCAAGTCACTTTTTGTATACTTTGGCAGTTGTTTTTTACTGTCTAGTATCTTTTTTGTTTGGGCAATCCGCTACCTAGGGAGATGGACTCTGTTTTTCTGCAGAGACTACAAAATTGCTAGTAAGTCTCAACTTGAGTTTCCCTTGTAGTTAAGGTGCAGAAACTTGACATAGGAACATCTCTTCAGATGTAGCCACCTAGACTTTTTAGCAGAAGCTAATGCCCCAAGAAGAAGAGAGCACCCAGAATCCATTCCGGTGAGGAGAAAGGCTGTGGCAGTAGCTACATCTTGATCCTGGAGGCAGCAGTGGGCTCTGGTCTCTAGTGACACTCTCGCCATGTGTGGAGTTGGTGGTGTTGAGGCCATGCTATGCCATCTGTCCCTAAATGGTGGCTGCAGTGAAATGCTGATGGGAAGATAGCTGTGGCATCATCTTTGGTACCTCTGGCTGTGCAGGTTCCCCATTTGCTTCTCCTCAAAAAGATTCTTTGAGCTATTCATATCCTTTACTACTTAAATTGGCTAATTTGAAATATTTACTTGTCAGACACATAATCGATAACCAAGAAAGTGCCTGGGCAACACGCGTAGGATCAGCTCTGTGGCATGAGAGTAGTCCTTTGTTCCTGGCTGGATGGCCTCTCAGTCTTGGTCTCTGATGCTTCCGAACATCTCTGATCTTTATAGTAGTCTATAGATTCATCTCTTTTCTAATTAAATTAACTATATATGGCTTTGGCTATTTGCTGAAAGATGCTGCAAATGCTCAAAGATGTAATTGTAACTACTTGGGAGTACAATCACAAAATGACAAACATTGCTGATTAAAAACATAAAATTTTTTTTATTATTTATAGTTTGATACTAACTCCATAATTTGAACTAATAGAAAAATTGATATCTAGGTGTTATTACAAGTTAATTTGTTTTGTCTGGCAAAAACATTTTATAGTAATAGACCTTTAAAAAAATAGTTATTAGATATTTTACAGTGAAACAGTTCAAAAATGATTAATTCTATCCCCAAATATTAATGTTTCAGAAATTTTCATCCCTGAAGAATATTTTGGTTTATTTTCCTGTCTATATATATGTCCAAATTTTATGTTCAATTATTTTTTTTAAAGATTTTATTTATTTATTTGACACAGAGAGAGAGGGAACACAAGCAGGGGGAGTGGGAGAAGGAGAAGCACGCTCCCTCTGAGCAGGTAGCCCAACATGGGGCTCGATCCCAGGACCGTGGGATCACGACCTGAGCCTAAGGCAGATGCTTAACGACTGAGCCACCAAGGGACTCCTTTATCTTCAATTATTATGGGATCATGATAGTTAACAAAGTATCAAAAGATTGCATAGAAATATAATAATATCTTTCCATAAAAATCATTTTGGTTCACACCTTATCTTTTAGTTCTGCAAATGTTATATATTTTAGCAATTACATCTTCAAAAGTTTATATCATCATATTAAAAATACTCCATTTTTGCTGAACCTTATCATTTTTTAAAATAAGTGCATAAAATATGCAATATTCTTTAAAGTAAAATTAGTTTTTTCCTTCACCTTGTTGTAGTTCAAATGATATGACAATTTAAATTTCAAGTATAAATTTAACTGTATAATTAATCAATTTTGAAAATCCCTCTAAAATATAGAATAAATTGATTAGGCCAGAAATTAAGAATTTAAAGAGTGCCCTCTGCTGCATAAATTTAAGTGTGCAATGTCCTTATGTCCTCTGTGCTTGCTTGCATAGAGTCACAAAATTTTTTTTCATGAAGCTATACTAAAAATAAAAATACCCAAGCATCGCATTACCACTAAATACGTATTTGTGAATTGCCTATCCTTTCACTTCTCTGACTAAATTTTGCTATTTTATGTAATAAAAATACATAATTTTATTTCAGTAAACTAATAAGTATTAGTTATTGCATTTATGATGCATACTTGAAGAGATAAATAATACTCTATTTTAAATATTATTAATTTGCCTTAAATAAGGAATAGGAATCTATTTCATTTTAATACACTTGGGCAAAATTCTATTATTTTTATTTCATGTACTGGCTTTGACTACTTATTCTAAGTCTAGATGTAATCTAGATGTAATTATATCATTAGGATACATCTATGTTTCTCTATAACTAAGATTAAAAGTTTAATTAATATATAGTTTGAAGTGCTCTTCTTGAGCCTCTTATAAAATTCTTGAAAGAATATTTACCCCAGTACTTTTTAATGACATTTTTGAGAATCAGCATTTATTCTGCAGTAATAATAAATCATTTTTATGTTAATGTGAGTTTTTTGCTAATGTTATTATTTGATTTATTAAAGTGTAATGTTAAAAACTGATAGTGATTTCTGAACATTATGATCTTGAATTTGTAAATTTTAAAATGTAGACTTTTCTCAAATTTTCAAGTAAATTTTTATATTATTTTACTGGTAAATTTTGAGAAAATTATCAATGTGTGCTTCTTACACCAATGTAGTTAATTAATATCCTTTGATAAAGTCACTTTATTAATTTTCTATATTTCTTTTCCTTTTTAAAATTTTCAATCCCTGACAAAAAAAAAGATTCCCATGTTCTTCTCAGGCAACTCTAGTAAATTAAAATTATAAATATGGTGATTCTTAAACATTTCTGTGAAGTTATAAACTTAGTGAAATTTTCTTATTTTTGAAACTTAAATTTACAAGTCTAAGTCAATATTCAAAATAAGTCAATTTTTAAAAAATATCCAAATATGTCTAATCATCTCAAAACCTTATTACCCAAATGCCAATATACAAAACATATATTAACGTACAGTGATTTTTACATGTTCTGTTTAAGTGTGACACCAAATATTAGTATTTGGCAATTTGTTCATTATTTCTATACTTAATCCCATTCTTCCTGAAATCCGAACATCGCCACTAAGAATAAAAGTAATAACTTGGTAAGAAATTTGGGTGTCATTAGCTTGCTGGGTCTGCTTATCTATCAGGATTTTGGGCCAAAGTTGTTATTCTGGAGCTGTGGACATTCATAGGCAGTGTTCATAGGACATAGACTTTTATATTAAGCCCTTTTGTGAATTTTAATATATTTGCTGTTAATAAGGTATTCAAAATTATAGTCATAAATGGTGCTGGTGTTTTTACAACCTGAGTCTTCTGAGGTTAAACCCTAACTAATTCTCACATGTTCTCTTCAATTCTATAGCTTGGTTGATGCAAATATATAACTTTTTAATAAGCTGTTTATCCATCGATTGGATTAAACTAATATATTACTTCTATAGAATATAGAAGTATAGAAGTAATTCTATACTTCTATAGAATATACCTACTTCTATTTTAAATTATTTTTATAGTATTGCTACCTGGAAGTTCATATTTCTCATAAATATGTAAATGCCATTCCGTTTTGATGCTGGGTTCATCTTCTAGATCTGTGAATATGTTTCTAAGATCCTTCTCATGACATTAAACTAAAATAGGGCCAAGTGTGTGCATTGGTTAATTATAATTACAATAAGGTTGTAACTAACAACCTCAGAATCTCAGTGGTATACAACAATCAGACTTTACTCAGCTGGACTCTGTGAGCCAACTCAAGGCTGACTGAGTTAGACTGAGCTCTGCAGGAAAGATTGGTTATGATCCCGTCCCTCATACTCCCTCTGGGAGCAGTGAGTCTGCATTGCTATGTACTTCTCATTGCTGTGGCCAAAATACAAGAAGGTAAAACCAGTTGCATAAATACTCTGAAGGCTCACCCACATGGTGCCCACTAGCATTCCACTGGTGATGTCAGGCACCTTTTCCATTTTCCAAAACAGTGCAAATGCTGACTTCATCATCACTTATCATTATCACCATTTTCCCAGCAGCTTATGTCTTATTACCGTTTTTCCTGTACCATCTGCCTTTTAAGTATCATTTTCTACGTCAGTTATCTTTTGATGCAGAAAAAACACAACAGAACAACACACACCATAAAATTCAGTGGCCTAAAACTGATTTATTTAGCCCATATGGATACAAAAAAAAGGTGAGCCAGCTCGGCTTGTCTCCATAGTAAGGTTGGGCTCAGATCTGCTTTATGTTTTTATTTGGGGACAGCAATCCCTTGGGGAAACTTTTCACAGCGATGGCTGTGAAGCCCAACCACACAGATTCTTTTCAAACATCTGGGTCTGTCATATCAGCTAATATCCCATTGTCAAAGCCTAGAAACAAGGGTTGGGGAAAGCAACTCTGTCCATTGAGGTAGAGAAACGAGATTGAGCATTTTTTAACACTAATCTAGTGCACCACACAGATGAAGATTGGCCATCTGCAAGGGTCGATATATGCTAATTGCAACCAGAAGTAAACAATTATTTTCAGTGACTCACTCTGACAGACATATGGGCATACAAAAAAAGTCAATAATTGAGATATTTAAGGACCAGATTTCAATCCTAACTTGTCATTTGTTGTACAAATGGATAAATTAATTTCAATTATTTTAAATAAAGATGCCAGTGAAATTGCTTCATTAAGACAAAATTGCAAATATTTTTAAAAATTATTTTTGTATCTCCGGTAAATGAATTCTTAAATTATTTTGTGGACTCCTTGGCATTCTCTTTCATATCAAAGGATTCTTCGTTCATATATAGTCACAATATGAAGTTCGATAAAAGCCATGTTAAAATTAGATATATTTATATACATCCTGCTATATAAGGAAACAATATGAATAAGAGGATGAGAGAAATACATGAAAAATACAGGAGAAAGCAAGCAGAAAATCAAATATTTTGATACTAGCAAAGCCAAATTAAATATGTTTAACCTACTCAAATGCTAATTGTCAGAATAACAGATTAAACCAAGTTTTATTCAATATTTATAATTTTTAATAAGCTAGAAAAGTTTTTCTGTGTTTACAATTGTTGTATACAAGTATAAAAATAAGGAAAATAGGAAATCAAACATTGAATGTGTTCCTAAAATTATTTTTAAATTGTAAGTCTATTTTGCTCTTAATTCTTTATTTAGAATGCGCTCATCTTTGGAAAAAGAAATAGAACGACTGGAGTCAGCTTTGTCTGTATGGAAATGGAAATATGAAGAACTGAAAGGATCAAAGCCGAAAAATCTGAAAGAGGTATGGAGGCATACAATGTAGAGGAAGAAATGAAACTGACTGTTGTCTCTGTTCAAATGTGTAACCTAGCGGGCAGAAAGCTCCATAGACAACACAAAAAGCTAAAAAGTGAATTTCCTCTATAAAAGGGATATTTTAACTCCCATGTCCATGTGAACCCAAACTCAACCCATAAGAAATTTTGTTCTAAATAACACATATTTTTAATGATCAGTGTGACACAATTAACTGTCCATTCCAGGCACATGAGAGGGGACTGCTAAGGAGGCCATTGTATCATAGCACTTACAGTAAACAATTTTGTCTTATTCTTTTATGTAGCAGTCTGCAAATATCAATGTATCTCTAGTGCACCTAGGTTCTTTTCGTTTTGGCTTTATGGGTTATTCAGGATCAGCCACTTGCCTTTATACTTCTCCTTTGCATTTTCATCACTAAAATGCTGTCTGAACCTTTCCCATCTCAATGGTTTATTAATATTCATTGTTAAAACAATATTAATTGCACATCTTGTGTTTACCAAAGCATTGTTCCAGGTAAGCAAGTGGGGTAGAATAATGAGCAAAGAAAAGAAAAATCCCAACAAAATGATGACAAGCCAAATGCTTCAAATGAGTCAACATTTATTTGTGTGTGTATGTATGTGTGTTCATTTATATATGTATTATATTAATTATATATTATACATTATATGTTATGTGCATATATACACACACATATATACCCATGTACAAAGCATGTATATGGTGACCAGCTGTCTGGAGAAGGTGAGTATCTAAATCAAGTATGTAATTGTGCCTTAATCAGAAGCACTATTCCATCCGTTGTTAAAAAAAGTGGTAAGCAATATTTCTCTTTGTGAAATCCCATATTAATGTTGCTTCAGGTTTGTTTCCAGCAAGTGGTAAAGTTTAGAGTCATTAACCTAAGTTTGCTGAAATCACATGAGGAACCTTAGTTGCCAGCATACGCCTGCCTTCTGAGTCATACGCAGGCGTTCTGACGTCCACAGAGTCTGGTAATGATCCCGCGCTGATTCAGAAATAGCTGTGTTAACAGTGGACCCCTGAGATCTAAAATGAGGGAGAGCTTTTCCTAATACTATTAAGCAAATATCTCCTGCTTAAAAATCATATATTAACAAAAGGTAATCTTACTGAGAGCCACAGACCATTAGCTTGAGAACATTTCTCAATGAGGGGTAAATTAAACAATTAAAGCTAACAAGCCACATAAAGTTTACCTCTCCTTTATAGATTCATGTTGGATTGTTAGAGTTGTTTTGTTTCTAGCTCAAGCTTGAGGTATATATATATACACAATGTATGTGTGTGTACATATACATATTCATTTATATGCGGATTCATAGTATTTATATTCATAGGTACGTAACTGAACATGATGTCTCTGATGTGAACAAGGACAGTAAATTAATATTATACAGGAAAAATAGTTTAGCATACAAAAGTCATATATGTTTAGGGTGTATGTGTATTTGCCGTTATAACATAATGATCTCTAAATTTAACTGAGAAAGCTAATATTGAAGATAGAATGGGTTTTCATCATAATTTTAAAATAAATGTGCATTTACTATCTTTGGCCACTAGTGGACAGTGCAGACTTGATAACGTTAGTTTCTTAATGCTTTTTATTCAAGTAATTTAACATTTCTATAGCAACTGTTTTTGAAAAGAAGCATGGTTTTGAGTTGGTTTACAAAAGGATATGTATATTTTAAAATGTTTAATGTTTTATATTCAAAGATATTTTGGACATTAAGTGGGAACATGTCTACTTTAACAAAGCTTTATAGATGAGAAAAAATAAAACCAATGTATTTTATTTTACAGTGTAAAATGGGTCTACATTTTAATACTCATACAGAAATATATATTAGTACATATGTGATCCTTTTACTAGATAAAATTATAGGGGTTTTGAAACAGGGAAAACCTCAACATTGTTGTGAGAAATTTGTTTAACTATTTAAACTTTGAGCACATGTTTCAGTTCAATGAACTACAAATTTGAACATTGAGTGGAAATGACAATGAATAAAAAAAAGTTTTACTGTGAATGATGGAAAGTTAATTTTAACAGAGATAAAGAAAAACGTTTGAATTATTTATATGAGATTATTTTTTAAAATCTCTCTACTCCCTAAAAATGGAAGCCTTTTTGAAGAGAAGCCTTTTTGTGCATATGTGGTATGCACATATGTTTGAATTATATTATAAAATATCATGGAATATTTGAAAATATTTAAAAACTGAATAAAAATACTTTGTCGCATAATTTTTATGTATACTTTGTTTAATTGTTTTATAATAGATCAGAACAAGAAGAATTTTATGGTACATTTAGAAATGGCATTGTAGAGTAATTATAAGTGTAAAATATTCAAAGTTTCTATTCAGTTGATTGACAATTCAGAAACGTGTCATGATGTATACTTCATGTGAATACTTTGGAACTTCATGTGACTACTCCTTTTTACTCCATCCCTCAAAAATTATGATAAATGACCTTCATCTCACTGTAGTTCCTCATCTATAAAAACATTTCGAATACAAGTGTAATTCTGTTTTAGATGCCTGAAACTGTTACAAGCAAATACATGCCTGGCTAGGAACTGCTGATAGAAAGATTAGCAATTTTTAAGGATGGAAACAGATGTGCTTAATAGACCAGGGTTTTTAAAAATGTATTTGAAAATCTGGCATCTTTGGAAGGAAATCATTCTTAAATCACTGACATTTAGTGAAGAGTAAATATAAGAACTTAATTGCAAAATCTAATACTATTTAAAATGCAACCAAGACAATGAGTAGTAGAAATGATTATATTCCAAATGCTGTTCCCGTGCTGAATTTAATACTTATTCAGCTTTTCCTCTGCACATCTGTAAGTATTGATTTGGAACTACATTATGAATTCCAATTTTTTGAAATGGTCATTTTCATGAAATCTCATGATCTAGAGAATCAAATATTCATGGAAGTAATATTGATTACAAATAATTATGGTACTTTTGCTTTAACAATAAATGACTGATTCTTTCTATAATGGAAGATATCTTACCATATTTGGAGAATACTGCTAACATTTTAAAATTGGTCTCAAACTGAAAAATGAAATATAATTTGTCTTTGAAAATTTTGTACTTTTACTGGTATTTTTTTAAGGATTTTATCAAGAAGTCTCTCTTTTTGTGATGATAACGATGTTTCTAGTAATTTATATTTTACAATGTTCTTTTATAAATATTTGTGTTAAATACTTACAGAGACAGACTTTGTGGGACCATATATGGCAGTAAGGGCTGTCAATAAAGCCTTCTCTCAAATATCTCAAAACACTTTTCTGATTTGGGGGAAATAGAAGGTTAGAATTAGGATTATATGTAGCTAAAATTCTACACTAACACCTTTAATTTTTCTCAGAAATAAGATTTTTTTCTAAATTTTTCTCTTTTTTAAATTTTTTACTTGAAGTTTGGTTGAAGATACCTTCACTTCTTAAAAGATTATGTCAGTGGACACTTAGGTTGCTTCCATAATTTGGTGATTGTAACGAGATGTAAGGCTGTATGTATTTTTGTGAATTAGAATTTCATTTGGGGAGGTAAATATTCAGTAGTGTAATTATTGTGTCATATGGTATTTTTATTTTTAATTTTTGGGGGGAAACTCCATACTGTTTTCCACGGTGGCTGTGCCAAATTACATTTCCACCAACAGTTCATGAGGATTCCTTTTTCTCCACATCCTTGCCAACACTTGTTATTTCTTGTCTTTTTTATTTTAACCACTCTGATGGGTTTGAGGTGTATCTCATTGTGGCTTTGATTTGCATTTCCCTGGTGATGAGTGATATAGAGCATCATTTCATGTGTCCGTTGGCCGTCTATCATCTTCTTTGGAGAAATGTCTGTTCATGTTTTCTGACCATTTTTAATTGGATTATTTGGTTTTTTGGTGTTGAATTGTATGAGTTCTTTATTTTGGATGGTAAGCCTTTATCAGATATGTTATTTGCAAATATCTTCTCCCATTCAGGAGGTTGCCGTTCAGTTTTGTTGATTGTTTCCTTTGCTGTGCAGAAGCTTTTTATTTTGATGTAGTTCAATAATACATCATTAATAGTTTAATTTTGCTTTTCTTTCCCTTGCCAATATGGAAGCTATTCTGCACACATAAGGAAAGGGTCCTCGAAGATACTTATTTGAAATAGGTGGATGGTGGAGTGTTAATTTTCTGTGAGCTCAAAACTTAATTGAAAACTGTCTCATTTTGCTATTTTTGTGGCTTAAAGAAATTACTCCATAGAAATGACCAAAATTGTTAATATATCTTCTCAATTCTACCTCTAAACTGTAGCTCCTGCCATTGCTTTCCATCTCTGCTACTTTCCCAGTCATAACCATCAGATCTCCTACTTTGCTCCCTCCTGCCAGGTCTCTTATCCATCACTGTCGACTTTTTTGTTTTTCCATCCAGCAACCAGAGTGATATTTCTAAAAGCGCAAACTGGATCATATCACACCCTTGCTTCAAACACTTCAGTGACATCCCTTTTACTTAGAGTATAGCTGCCCTCTGAGTAATTGGAAGTCTACGGAAATCTAAATCCACCTGGTTAAACCACCAGGTGTTGACAATTCAAAGGATGTCTGATAATGATACCACTATTTTCTACCCTCAACTGCTCTAATGAGCAGTGCCTCAAATTTCGGTAGATAGGACCCAATAGATGATAATTTTTGACTCACATACACTCCCTACATGTGTTTGGACGGTAGCCTTCTCCTTCTATGCAGTGACTCTCTGCCCTGGGCTCTCAGAGGTCAAGCCGCTGACACTGTAGCTGATCAAGATTAGAAAAAAAGAGAATGGGAATCATATGGGGATGCTTTGTGCTCTAGGCTTGGGGGTAGTCAACCTTATTTCCACTTATAACCCACAGACAAGTACTCATTTGCATAGTGACACCTAATTGTAAGGAATGCTGGGAAATGTATTCAAGCTATAAATTCTTTCTCTTAAAAAGAAAGAGAAAATGAATTTTGTAACCATCTAACCAGTTTCTACTGCAGGAATCAATATATTACATAATTAGTAACATTTACTGATTAATATGTTATTAATTAATAAGTATATTAATTAATATATTACCTTATATTTAAGGAAAAGTGAGCTTCCTAATCCTAAAATTCTTATTAAAAAGCTTGACTTATATCCCCACAGATGAGCTGGACAGGTGAAAGCTATTTTTCATGTGAGACCCTTTCAGTCTTCATCCTTTGTGTTTGAGAAAGATTGTGGAAGGTGTGTTTCTTACAGATCTCTCTTACCCAAAGAATGGGAGAGGAAGGAGTAGAGCTACAGGTGACCAATTTTCCCTTTAAATTCACCAGTGAAATAACTTCTCCTCCTGGAAAGGAAAAAGGAACAGATGGAGGGACACCTGGAGCTGTAGGCAAATAGCTAGCCGTGCACAGGGATGGATACTTTGAGTATCCCCTCCCTTTACTATTTACCATAGTCTACATGATTTCACTTTTTATTTATTATTTTTTTTTTAATCAACTGTTGGATATGTGTTCCTGTGCTGGCTGGGGTGATTGATCCCGACTACCAGGAGAAATTTGGACTGGTACTCCCCTACGGAGCTGAGGAAGATTGTATCAGGAATGCAGGAGATCCCTTAGGGAGTTTTAGTGTTACCATACCCTGAGATTACAGTTGATGGAAAACTACAACAATCCAATGCAGGCAGGATTAGTAATGGCCCTGAGCCTTCATAAATGAAGGTTTGGGTCATCCTACCAGGTAATGAGTCATGACCATCTAGGTGCTTGCTGAAGACAAAGGGAACACAGAATGAATGGTTGAAGGAGCTACAACCAGTTGACCAGTTATAGAAATGAGGACTGTAAGTGTCATGAGTGTTTCTTCCTTATTTTGTTGTGAGTATGCCTGTCTCTCTCCCTATCCCTCTGTCAACCAGCAGCAGCAACCAACAATGTTTATCTTTTTATATCTTTTTCTTTCCTCTCTGATTGCCTATCATTAACATAAGATGTATTGCTTTTATATCAGTATTTAAGCATCATTAATTTTACTTCAGAGTGTTTAACTTAAGGATATCAGAAGAGTATACATTACTCAAGGACTTTACTGCCTCTTTTGGAGAAGGATTAGTACATTTTCAGTTCTATGCAGAAAAGTTTTATCATGTTAGATGGAGTTAAGACTTGTTTTTGTCTTGATGAGAAGATAAAGTGTGGTTTTAAAAGATGCATATGGATGCCAAGTTGACACATGGTGGACTTGTGATGGTTAATTCCATCTCCTCCTGCCTCAAACATCGGCACTCCTGGTTCTTGGGCTTTCAGACTTGGACTGGGGAACCTTTGGCTCCCAAGTCTCAGGTCTTTGGGCTTGAACTAGAATTTACTTCACTGGCTCTCTTCCTTCTCCAGTGTCCAGACTGCAGATCCTGGAACCTCTTGGTCTCCATAATTACATGAGTCAATTCCTTTGATAAATTTCTCTTTTTCTCTGTGTCTCATCTATATATATATGTGTGTGTCTGTTTATATTTATACTTATATTTGTATTTATATTTATTTTCTTTTTCTTTGGAGAACCTTCACTAGTACCTTTTGGTTCATGCTGTTTTCTCTGTCTACAACAGTCACACAAAATGCTTTCACCTCCTACTGGCCAGTCACATCTTACCATTAACCTCAGTTTACATATCACTTTATAAAGAGGAATGGTTTCAGTCCACAAAATGCTTTCTTTACTATTTCACTTCAAAGAAATGTGCAAAATTTTAAAAGACCTTCTCAAAATGTGTAATTTTTGTGTTTGTTTACTATATGCCATTCCTTTCGGACTGTTCGCTTCATGATAATATATATCATGTCTGTTTTATTCATCTCCCTCTAGCCAGTGCCAAACAAATGGTATTATAATTTGTGGTGACCAGCCCTTTTTTTCTCTGGCTCTATATGCTTATGTTTCTGAATGATCACTGCGGCTATAGTGCAAGGAGGGTAGTAGAAATCCTAGACTTATCTTTTATTAGCCTGATGAGGCTACTGCTCTGCATCCCTGAGGATTTTAGATTTTCCAGGGCACTGGAGTGAACCTTCACCCCTAACATCCTATCCGTGATGAAAATCTGTTCAGTTTGTTCTTTGCAAGACATAAATTAGCTTATCAGGCCAAAGAGTGAGGCTAATAAAATAGCGTATTAGAATTCTATAAATGTATAAGAACAATGACGCATATGGGACACCAGTTTGCTGATATAAGTGCCTTCAAGGCCTTTTTAAACAAACCTAATTAAGAATAATATAAGCACTAAATTACATAAGTCAGAATTAATTGAACTACTAGTGGATAATTTATAGACATTGCCAAGGTAACGCTCAGAACACTGTGATGACTTACTTAACCCGAAGACTATTATAAGAATTATGAAAGAAAATTAGGCTATTCAGAAACCACTTTGCTTGTGGATATAAAGATATAGATGGTATGGATATACCTACAGATAGATACTAAGAAAAAGACAGGTTGAAATCAGATGTTTTAACATCTGTTTAAGTTAAGCAATACCATTTTAAAAATTAAGACCTAACACAAAGGAATCAGTTGCTATTTAATTATAGAAACTAATAGTTTGAGCATAATGATAAAAGTGGGTCAAAAAGAAAAAAAGGCTGACTCTCCTGCAACTAAGAGAGAACTCCACTTACCTGACTGTCTTCCAGCTAGGATATCAGTTTTTTCTTGATTTCAAACTTGAACTGAAACATCAGCTCTTCTGGGTCTCAAGCCTGTGAGACTCGGACTGGACCTCTACCATGGGCTGTTCTGGTTCTCAGGTCTTTAACTTGGCCTGGAACTTTCACCACTGGCTCTCCTTGGTCTCTTCAGCTTGCCAACTGTAGAAACTGGGGACTTGTCAGCCTCCGTAAATCATGTGAGCCAATTCCTTATGATAAGTATCTTTATGGGAAAAAATAAAATTTTAAAATATATGGAAAGATTATAATGTGTAATATAAAGTAAAATAAGAATGATATATATCTTCTATTTGTCTGTTTCTCTGATGAACCCTGACTATATACAGCAGCCTTACTGAAAAACCCACAACTTAACCAGACCTACTCACCTCAAGACCTGGTTTCTTTCCATCTGATGATCTGATACGTGCAACTGAAAAAGTTACATGTATTCCTAGTTAGTAATATAAATTATGAAATGGAATGTATACTTTCCTTATTTTTCATAATGACTGGAAGATTGACTTAAAAGTAATTTATGTATTGTAGAGATAATACTGTGCTAAAAGAAAGATACTTGTTACTTGGTGATTTAGTGTTTTGAACTACATACACTACTTTCAGTTCTACAGAGGAGAAGGAGCATGGTTCCTTCTCTGCAAAGGCCGCTGTACAGACAAGCTGAAGAAGTTTCAGCTCCATGTCCCTGACATGGACCCATTCCTCGGCAGCCATTCTAGCAAGACGTATTTGCAAAAGATATGTAATCTGCAAAAAAAAGAACATTGATACACACTTGTTTAAACCTCTACCTCTTTCCACTCTGAATTTTTGCCCAACACTCTTGTCCTCTTCTCTCTTGGACACGAAGTAGCTGTGGAAATATTTGGGGTCTTACCAAGTTGAAATTGAATTGAGGTTACATAAAGTTTGTATACAGTGGAATATATTTTTGGAAGTATTTATTAGGTATACCTAGTCAGTATGGAAGTTCTCTCAGAAACATACTTGATACTTTTAAAAGAAAAATCATATAAAAGATAATTTTTAGGATACCTGTATTTGTGGGGTATACCTTTCAAAAAGTGAATATTCCAAACAGCAAATAGGCTTCGGTGTTATCCTGTGAGCTTATTTATCCAAACCTAATTCACAAAAAACTGAGCAGCTATTCTGGAAGAAAGACTAAACCCTTTCTATTAAAAATGATGTTACACAGTCACTGTCATAATAGAAGCTGATGACAGTCAAAAGGCTAGGAAAAATTTTTAGTTGTTATTTAGTAGTTATTCCTAGACCTTTATATTATTTTTTAGGATTTTGTAATATATTACAGTATATGTTGGCTTTCCAAATATTGTGAATGTTGTTTCCTCATTCTAAATAACTATTTACTTTCATCCCTAATTGTGCTTTGTCCCCAGTTGTTAAAAAAAAAAATCAGCCTCTATAAAACCTGAATTTACTCATGTTCCTCTGCTTTCCCTTAGCTCAACATCCAAAATCCCAGCAGATGCTTTTTTCTGCATAGTGTGATTTCCTGGTGTTCACGCTGTTATTTTATTACTTATTACAAGTGCCTGCTTGCTTTTTATCTCTTCACCTAGAGAATAATCACCTTCAGGGCAGAGACACCTTCCACTACCCGAGTCTGACTCAGTGACAACTGGTCAAAAGAAACTTGCAATGGACTTAACGAAGGTGGGTAAATGTTTTAGGGCAAGGAAAGGAGAGTTGCTGGAGGATTCCAACCCCTTGCTTTTGGCCTATTTTCCATTGTCGTGGCTCCCCTCCCCATCCTCACTGTATAGATGGCTTTTGCTGATTCTACATATAGCCTTGTTTACACAAAAAGACACAAAGTCCCAAAGAAGAAAAGTGGATTGTCAGCTATTTGGTCATGGGAAGGATTTGCACAGGTCAGGATCTTAGCTCCAAAGATTTCAAAAACGCCATATGTTAGGGGAGAGGAGGAGTGCATTAACCAACTTCAAGTCACCAAATTAGTGAAAAATTATATATGATGGAATGTTTCCAAGAATAACTTATTTACATGAAATGTAAACAGCATTGTATACATTTTAGACTTAAATCATAAGTTTAAGTTCTATTTTAATATTGGCAGAGAGTTGGGGAAGTATCAAATTCACTTTGAACCCCAATCTCAATGCTAAGTAATGAAATACACAGAGCAGTGAGTGAGTAGGCTTTTTAATTCTTCCTCAGATAGGGATGCCAATGAGACAAATTAAGAGGTGAAAGCTCATTTTGTGCTTCAGGTAGTTTCATTAAGAATGCTCCTAACAGAAGCTCTTTGCGATTTAAAATTAAAGGAGAAGGCATAATTGCTGTGATTCTTTCAATGAAGTAATCTTTGCTCTTTACATATTTTTAACAGCTTTATGGTGATATAATTCACAGGCTGTACAACTCATCCACTTAGAGTACAGTTCAGCGGCCATCGCATTCAGAGTTGTGCCACCATAAGCTTTAAAACATTTCATCAGTCCAAAAAAGAAACCTCTGTCCATTAGCATGGCCCTCCAACCACCACAGGTTGAGGTAATCACTAATCCAATTGAACACTGTAGATTTGCCAATTCTGGACATTTCGCATAAATGGAATTTTGACTGGCTTCTTCCACTTTATGTTGGTTTTTGAATGCAGGTTTCTGTATTCTGCTATCTCAGCCACTATTCCTGCCACAGCTCAATAAAGACATAAACATTATGCTGATCTTTTTTTATGGAAGCCTCATTTTAAAAAAATTAAGAGGTCTAATTATCCAAAATACACAAAGAACTCTTAAAACTCAACAGTAAGAACACAAGCAACCTGATTTAAAAATGGGCCAGGAACTTAGACGCCTCACTCACTAAAAAAGATACACAGATGGCAAATAAACATATGGAAAGATGCTCCACATCCTATATCATGAGGAAAATGAAAATTAAAACAAAAATGAGATACTACTGCACACCTGTGAGAATGGCCAAAATCCAGAACACTGACACCACCAAATGCTGCCAAGGATGTGGAGCAACAGGAACTCTCATTCATTGCTGGTAGGAAAGCAGAATGGTGACCCTAGTTAGCAATGCTGTGTTTTATACTTACCAGTTGCTGTAAGAATAGAGCTTTAATATTTTCATAAGGACAACAATAACAGCAATGTGATAATTGTATGAGGTGAAGGGTGTATTAACTAACTTCATTGTGGTAAACATTTCACAATGTAGGAGTATCAAATCATCACATTGTACACCTTAAACTCACACAGTGTTGTATGTCAATTGTGTCTAAGCTGGACAACATTTTTCTAAAAAGACCTTTACAGGAGCCTGGGTGGCTCAGTCAGTTAAGTGTCAGACTCTTGGGTTTGGCTCAGGTCATGACTCAGGACCGTGAGATCAAGTTGTGCATCGGGCTCGTGCTCAACGTGGAGCCTGCTTAAGTTTCTCTCTCCGTCTGCCCCTCTCCATCCCCGTTCTCCCTCTCTCTTCTCTCTCCAATCAGTCAATCTTTTTTTTTTTTAAAGATCTTTAAAAGACATTTGATACTTGTAAATGAAGGGGGAAAAAAGACTTTTTCTTCATTACTGAATTTGAGCAATTTGATTTTGATATGTGTTGATATATCTTTATATATCTTTGCACTTGAGTTTGTGGAATTTCTTGAATCTGTGTATCTAGGCTTTTTATTAAATTTGGAAAATTTTTGATCATTATTTTTTAAAGTATTGATCCCCAACCCTTTCTCAGGGACTCCAATTACATCAAGCCACTTGAAGTTGTCTTGGAGCTTGCTAATCAGCACCCATTGTAGTCCTATTGTGGTGAGCTAATGGAAATATACTGGAGGGATTTGAGAGAGGAAGTTTGGATAGTGTGCTATATCCAGCACCTTGATCATTTCTGAGTTTTCAGATGGTGTTCTCTATGATTAGGTTAGCAGTGTTTGCTAAATGGCACATGGAAGTTAGGCCTCTACCCTCCCATAGAGATTGGGCAAGAGTGCTATTTCCTTCACGGGTATGTTTCAGAGAGATGGTTCTCAGCCCCTAGAGAAAGACATGCCTGGGTTATAAAGCTGGCAGAAGACTGGGAGAAGGTTTATACCACAAAGAGGTTGAGAAGGAATTTACAATTGTCAGGTGTTGTTTTCAAAAGAAACATGAAGAAAATTAAAGAGCATGTCATCACAAATAAACCTGTCTAAAGTTTAATCAAGCTTAGGGGAATGTTAAGGCCCTCTTGGTCACTGTTAATTCTATCATTTTTATTATTTCTGAGTAAGTTTCAATTGATTGATTTGCTCCTCATTATGGGTCATGTGTTCCTGTTTGTTTGCATGACATGTAATTTTTCATTGGACTCCTGTCGTTGGAAATTTTACCTTGTTGAATGGGTGGTGAATATTTTTATATTTAAAAAAATTATTTCTCAGCTTTTTTTCTGCGACCTAGTTCCATTACTTGGAGACATTTTTATCTTTTTTTTTTTCGTGAAGCTTTTAAGCCTGGTTAGATGAGAGCAGAGTAGCATTTAGTCTATGTTTTTTTTCCCTACTGAGTCCAGAGGCGAAACCATTCTGAGTACTTCACCTAACGGGCCGTGAATTGTGAGGTTTATCTCCGGCAGTTGGAAATAAGAATTCTTATTGCTGGCGTTATTTCAGTTGTAGGGATTATTTCTTTTAATCCTTTTGAGGGTAAGTTTCCTCAAAGTAATGCTCTGGTCACCACCCTGGTGAGTACTTGGTAGACCTCCAGGGTTCTCCCACTGCTCAGGACCCTTCTGGAACTCTCGCCCACACTAAGCCTCAGCCCGCCTCGTTCCCAGCTTCACCTCAACCCAGGGAGACCATCTTGCTTTGCTTTCCTAATCTATGAGCTGAAAATTCCCTCCAGGCAGTAAATGAGCAATTTGGCCGCTATCTTTCTTTGTTTTCCATTTCTCTGGAATTGCCTGATAATCAAGGTTTTTACAACAGTTGGTTGCTCTATTTTTCTTGCTATTTTACGAGTTTTAGTTTGGCAGATTTGGTTTCTGCTACTCCATCCTAATCCGCAGTCACTATGGTTTTGACCATATATTAGAGGTATAGTTTTCCATCCTATTTCCCTTACATATGGCTTTTGAAAAAAAGCAGTTAGTTTTTAGTTAGACCATGTTTTACATATGTTTTGTGAATGTTTTGGTTAGTCATGATAACTTGTTTTAAAATAATAATGTTTGTATTAAATATATTTTCTTCTTTTCTGGATTAAAAAAAAAGTACAAAAGTTATTACCTTCTTTTAGGTAACTTTTTTTTTTTTTTTACATAATTCCTAACCTGTTAATCATTCTTCCTTTTATTAATTTATCGAGATATATAATTTCAATCTCTCACTTTCACATAATAGTCACACTGGAAAATTACATAGAATAAACTCTGGCTTATCTTACTCCTTTTATGAAAAGCAAAGTAATTTGAGGCCTAAAAGTCTGATTGTCCAAGGTCAGAGAAGAGCTTTAGTAGGACCAGACTTAGAACACAATCTTGCTGATGTTTTTCTAGTATCCTTTTGACTACTCTGCTGTTACTCTTTTATAAAAATGCTAGATATTTTATTGGGGGGTCTGTGACTAAGAAATACAATTTTTATTGTTGTTGTGATTTTTTTAGTACCTGGAATTATTAGAAATGAATAAATCAAAAGTTAAGAGGATAAAAAGCAATATCTTTAGATTCAGCCTGGAATAAAAGAAAGTGATTGATTTTCCTGTTCATCAGTCATTGTGCACATAACTTCTTTCTATTGGTAAAACAAGTTTGTATAAACATCTCTTGACAACATCTACACAAAGAACTGCACCCCATTGTATTCTCTTATTAGATTTTTTTAATCTAAAATACCTACTAGTTAACTTCTTGACAAAATACAAATTAAATTTCTCAGATGAACATTCTCTGCAACTCATGATTAATCCTCCATTGACTAGTGTCATATTCTTTGATAATCTTGTGTATAAATCTGTTAAGAATAATAAATGATTCTTTGGGACTCTAACTGGCTTTCCCCTGGCCTTTGAGTGATTCTGTGGACAGAAATCAGCTCTCGGTAAAATGTATAACCTTGGATTATTGAGGCAACTACAGAGCCTGCACTTGAATGCAATTGGGAGGCAGGTAGTATTACAGAATAGTGGTATTCAAAATGAACACTTTCCAATGGACACGATAGAAATGTGTTATTTTTCATACTCCTGATTTCTAACCTTAGGACTTGATTTAACTCTTGGACGAACTACCGTTCATATTCATTTGCACCCCCACAACCACATACAGAAGATAAAAGTCACCTCCTATAACATGTATATTACATGGTTTCTGTATGAAAATCTAATCATGTCTTTAATAGATACAGGTTCTGAGCCTGAATTACTAACAGAAAAAAGGCCATAGATTAATAGATCCTATATTTTCAGATAAGCCAGAGTTGGGCAGCTTTCCAGGTATGCTCATGCACAGGGATAAGAGATCTTACAAGCAGGGGGACTGTTATTTTTTAAGCTTTTTACTATAGAAAATCTCAACTACATACAAAAACCGAAATAATATACTATCATGAAACCCAATTTTTCCATCAGCTGTATTTAATGATTGTCTCTTGGCTAATCATTGTTAACCATACCAAATCCATCCACATTATAGCTTTGGATTATTCTATCTGGACCTATTTCTCTATGTATCTCAGAACATAAGGACTAGGGGCGCCTGGGTGGCTCAGAGAGTTAAGCCTCTGCCTTTAGCTCGGGTCATGATCTCAGGGTCCGGGGATCAGGCCCCACATCGGGCTCTCTGCTCAGAGGGGAACCTGCTTCCCCCTCTCTCTCTCTGCCTGCCTCACTGCCTACTTGTGATCTCTCTCTCTGTCAAATAAATAAATAAAATCTTAAAAAAAAAAACATAAGGACTCTTGTTAAACATAGCGATACCATTTGAAACCTAAAATATTAATAATTTGCTAATATCAAATTATTTGGTGTTTAAATTTCCAATTTTCTAAGAAACACCAATTTTATTTTCACAGTTTACTTATTTGAATCAAAAATCAGGGGCGCCTGGGTGGCTCAGTGGGTTAAAGCCTCTGCCTTCGGCTCAGGTCATGATCTCAGGGTCCTGGGATCGAGCCCCACATCGGGCTCCCTGCTCAATAGGGAGCCTGCTTCCCCCTCTCTCTCTGCCTACTTGTGATCTCTCTCTGTCTGTCAAATAAATAAATAAAAATAAAATAAAAAAAATCTTTAAAAAAAAATCAAATGAAGCTTAGGCATTCTAATTGGATGTCTTTTTAAGTGCCTTTTAATACGTAGGTTTTTTCCTTTATGCAGCTTTTTCTTTTTTTCCTTATAATTTGCTTATTTTTTTAAAAAAATAGGTTATTTATCCTTTAGGATTCTATTCTGGATTTTATAGATTGCATTTATACATTGTATGGTTTAATATGTTACTCTGTCTTCTGTATTTCCTATTAAATGTTAGTTCAATCAGAAGGTATGATTTGATTCAGTTTCAAGACTGTCTCCTAGATAATGTGTTCTTCATTAGGAAGCACATGGTATTTGTTTGTTTCTTTGTGGTGCTGATGATGCTCATTCCATTAATTAGGAGTTGCAAAATTGTGATAGTCTAATTATATTATTTTTTCTTAAGTTATTATTTGGAACATTTATTTTTTTTTTAAGATTTTCTTTATTTTTTTGATACAGAGAGAGCAAGCACAAGTAGGGAGAGTGGCAGGCTGAGAGATTGGGAGGAGCAGGCTCCCTGCTGAGGAGGGAGGGCTCCAGACACGGACGCCTAACCGACTGAGCTACCCAGGCACCCCTATTTGGAACATTTAAATAAAAAGAACTTCCTCTCTGGGGAACCTGGCTGGCTCAATCGGTGGAGCATGCAACTCTTGATCTTGGGGTTGTGAGTTTGAGCGCCTCATTGGGTGTAGAGGTTACTTAAAAATAAAAAGAATATATGTATATATATATTTTTTTAAAAAAGAACTTCCTCATACAGTATTTTGTTCATTTAGACATAGTTGGAATACAGGGTAGGTTACTTTCCCTTTCTTTACCAATTTATAAGATAATGAATTGGATCACTAGCATTCCCCAGTATTAAATTAGATTTTAAAGTATTATTATAGGGGCGCCTGGGTGGCTCAGTGGGTTAAGCCTCTGCCTTCGGCTCAGGTCATGATCTCAGGGTCCTGGGATCGAGCCCCACATCGGGCTCTCTGCTCAGCGGGGAGCCTGCTTCCCCCCTCTCTCTCTGCCTGCCTCTCTGCCTACTTGTGATCTCTCTCTCTGTCAAATAAATAAATAAAATCTTTAAAATAAATAAATAAATAAAGTATTATTATAAATTCATGAATTTAAACTTATTGGATGTTTTTCATAGTACCTGTACTTATCATCCTTATGATATCATCCTTATGATACAGTCATCCTTATGATATTCAAGGTTATGAGCAAAACCTTTTTTGTATTAGCAACTGAGAACATTCGATGAAATTATAGTAATCTTTTATAGTTTACTTACTCTATGGTACGACAAGGTATAAACTCAATGGCATGACTCATCTTCAAAGAGTTCTGGGTTCTTATAATAGGAAATATCTTAAGACCACAGTCTGTGCCTAGATGAGTATGTTGCTGCAATGATGGTCACTATTTCAGGCCATTTTAGTGGAAAAAAATGGGATATTTATAAGTATGTTAAATCTTTGTCACTCTGCTCACAGTTTCTGATATCCTTTTTAATATTTTATCTTGATTACTTTTGGATTTTTAGCATCTTATTTTTTACTTTGTCTCTTAAGACATTATCTGTTGCATTTACTTGCTCTTATGTTCCTTATAGCTTATTCTGAAATACTTTTTATTTTATTTCTAATTCTTTTCCCAGTACTATAACATTTCTGAGTTTCTCTAATTCTAGGGTGTGTTGCTTCTTCATAGTATATATAATTTTATTATTTTTGTTTAGGTCCCAGTGAAAAATTTTATTCTTGTTTTCTTTTTCTCTAGTGGACATGTATTTCTAGAATGTTCTTATTATCTATAGTATACTCTAGAATTAATTATAGCATACTCTAGAATACTCTATATTCTATATATATTCTATATTCTATATATATAGCATACTCTAGAATGTTCTTAGTATCTATAGCATACTTTCTTTGTAAGAGCATCATTCCTTTCTTCATTCTTTTGTTGTTATAATAACATTACATGATTCAACTATGATCCTTTTCTGTTACTCATTCTTAAATAGAAAGAGAGTGGATGAAGAAATGTTTTCTAGCTTCATCTAGAGCTCAGTACTCAGTATTTGTGTAAAGTGCCCTAAATTTATGACTTTGTCTTGTCCTTTCCAAAACTCCCTGACTCTGTTCCCTAACTGTTTTATCTGGATCACTCTGCCTTTATTGCCACTGTTCCTTTCGTATCGATTCTATTCTCAGCATTTCCCACTTTAGTGCAGGGTGTTTTTTTTGTTTTTTGTTTTTGGTTTTTTTTTTAAAGATTTTATTTATTTATTTGAGAGAGAGAGAGAGAGGGAGAGCAGGGGCAGAGAGAGAGAGAGAATCTCAAGCAGACTCCACACTGAACATGGAACCCAATGTGGGCTCCATCCCACGACCTCGCATGACCTGAGCCGAAATCAAGAGTCAGACGCTTCACTGACTGAGCCACCCACGTGTCTCTAGGATATGTTTTTAAAGGAAGTTTTGTCTGTTTTTGTTTTTGAGAGTATACAGGATATAGATTATTTCACTTCAGACTTCATTGTGGGCCTCTTGCATGACTCACCAATTAGAATGTGTAAAACTCCCTTAGTTTCATCTACTGTTTTCACATCGACCTGACACACTTTCAGGGGAGCTGTGCTGTCAGTTTTGGGGTTCTCCTGTTCTCATGGCATGTTGCCTCCATTTAATTTTGTCAAACAGATGCTGATATTCTGCAGTTCTTGAAGCTGACTAGATTTTCTTAACACACCTGTTATCTTAGGGTTTGTAGGGAAAACTTGTCACCTCATTTTGCTAGGCCTCCATGGGTTTTAATTTTGTTATTGTCATTGATCTGCCTGTTTTAATGGAGAGATTTGCAAATCCTAAAAGGACTACTGTCACCACGCCACTGCCATCTTCCCACAGGTCCCCACGGATAGTTATATGGATTTCAACTTCAGATTCCCAAACTTTCATATGTGGTCTTCAAAAATCCATTTGCCTAAAGAACTTTGTACTTTCAAGTGAGTTTTCTTTTTCCACATTACCCTCCATCCACTTTTCAAATGAAAGTCATGCTTATCTCCCAACCGAAGTGTGATTTTAGAACATTTTGCCAGAATGGGGAAAATGCAGGGGTACCAAACATAGAGATATTTTGAAATATTGGTGTTGAGAAACCAACTAATCAATGGATCACAAAACCTTTGTCATTTCAAGTGGTTTACGCTTTTCTTTTTCACAAAAATACTGGATTAGGACCTAATGGATTGGTCAGTTTATAGATAATAATAAATTAATTTTGATATAAGATCAAAAGTGGCTTTATCACTTATTTAGAAAGGTATTAAAAAACAACACAAGCAATGCCTTTGCTATAACAAAACATCTTCCATTTCTATTAACATATGATCAACTTTCTCAGTGCCTACACTTAAGAAAGAATAGAGAAAACTGATGATAATTCTTATTTCATTCTATCAATAAGTAATTTCATCCATGAATACACAAACTAATTGAAAAAATGTATCTATCCATCTCATTAAGAAATGCATTTCCAGCAAATGATTAGTTTATATTTAATAATTACTTATCACAATATGTGCTATCTTGTCTTGTTTTTAAGCAATCATGTACCCATAATAATTGTAGAGATAATTCAATCCAGAGAAATTTTTAACATTTGGAGCCTTACAGTCACAATATATACATACATATTTTATATATGTATTTTTATTGTATTTTATTGAGTAAAAACATTTTCAAATATAAACATGTTACAGTATGATGATCTGGGGAAGGTGGAATAGAAATAAAAATTCAAGAAATAAAATTAATACAATTTTTTGAATAGATGATAGTATCACATTTCTGTGGTTTTTAGATGTTAACATTCAGTAAGATGAGATGCATCCATTTTATGTAAAATATTTAAAATTCAGCAGAAATTTCATTTTTCAAATGAAAAATATACTATTTAGTCAATAAACTATTTAGTCAAATCTTTAAAAAAAAAGTTAAGGGTATATCAGCACAAGAGCAAAACAGTTTAAATACCACTGAGATTAGTTATTTAGTGTTTTTATTTTGACTTGAAGAATAGAAGAAAATTTGCTTTAAGCATAAACATTGTTTTGTGTCTTTACTACCATTCTTTAAGGTTGAGGAAGGGAATTAGTTAAAGTTTAGTTTAAATAATTTTGGCTAAAATTTTTGCAGCTTTGATAAATTTTGGAGGCTTCTCTGTGCACTTAGAGTTAATTAAAATTACTTGGAACCTTTACCTTGTTGTTAGCTATCCCCGGGTCCACTGCATTTGGGTCACTTTCTATTGGGGCACATTTCCCCCTTACTTACCTCACTTTTCATAAGAATATGGTATGGCCACCAGAACCTGCCTAACTTTTAAACACTTGGTCTTAGACTGTACTATTTGAAATTCAATACTTATTCCAAAAGCCAAATTATAAATGTGTGCATCAACATGAAGGGAAGAGCCATTGCAGTGTGTCAACCAGCAGCAGTTTGATTACATTATCAAAAAAAAAAAAAAAAGACTCTTAGTGTGAAGAAGAGATTTCAGGGGTACAGGTGATGTACTTCTATGAGTCTGTTAGTAATCCAGAAAAAAATAATCAGGTGTCCTAGGTTTGGTTAGGGGATGTGGAGAGTTGAGAAATCTACAAGTCAAAGAAATTGTGATGCTTGGTGATTCAGTGAATGTTGGAAATGCATGGGGATACTAGGGGGTTAGAGAGAAGGAGAAGTTATGGATTTCTGACCTTATCTGTGGAGTTGCCATCTGCCAAAAAAAGCATATCATGAGGAAGAGAAACTTGAGAGGAAATGACAATGTATTCAATATTGAGTATACTGAGCTTGAGGCAGGAATGTTTGGCGGGACTTGGGATTTATGAATGTAAGAAAGAAATGTGAACAATGAACCAGGAGATGGTGGTGGAAGCCTTGGGAGTAAATGGGATCCCCCCCATGTTCGTATGCTGAATGAAACGAAAGACGGTTTGGAGGATTAGTATCAGGTAAGGCAGACAGAGAAAGGGAAACTGCAGAGAAAGAAAACCTCCCATGAACTGGAAGAAAAGAGTGCTTGAACAAAGGCATTGTTAGCAATAATCAGATTCTGCCATGGATTCAGGTTAAGGACAAGGTTGAATATTGTGTGTTGGGAAGTATTGGGAATGGGTGTAGCAAAAGCCAATGTAGGAATGCGTGAGAGGGGGGCATGGGGAAAGCGTGAATGTGAGCAGCTCTTCCAAAGCACTTGAAAGTAAGAGGAAACAGAGCTGGAGTGGAAACCCCAAAACAGGAAAAGAGGTGTTCTTTCCACAGGCGGGGAGAGAGAGTGAGAGAGAAAGAAAGGGAGGGGATCTTCTATACTTGATTTCTCATAGGCCGCTTTCCAACCTAAATGGAAACTATCGAGCAACTAAATGTTGATGAGGGAGAAACCAAGAGATCTTGAAAATCCAAGAGAGGAACAATTCTTAGAATGAGCTAGCCAAGTACCCCAAAGGTACCAAATCCTGACTGCAAATGGAATGATTAGCGTTTGACTCTCGGAAGGGTTTTTAAGTTCTTTAACAAGAGGAAAGAAGGAAAGATTTGTATAAATTCATGAAAATTTGTAGATTATGTTACAAGTTGAAGATCTTTCCTATATATAGCTTTTCTGCTTTTCCATGAATGAAGCTGCAAGATCGTTTGTTGAGAGTTATGGGAGAAATTATGGGCTCGGTGTTTGAGGAGATTGAATTTTGTTGTATTATTAATAATATTGACATAAATATTGAACACAACATTTCACAAAGTCCAGATCTTTGGGATAAGCAATAACTACCCGATCATTTTAGATTATTTTGAAGGATAAATGTGAAGGAAATCAAAATAACAGGGTATGTTAGATTACATTTTTGTGCCATTTTTGAAATGAAATTTTCTTTTCCTACTTGATCTGAATAAGTAAGAAAATATTTTTATTTGTAAGTTACACAATATTTTTGTTTTCCAGAATCATCTTCAAAAAGACTTTTCAATCCATGCTAATTTGAATGTAGGAGAATAAATATTTACATATAGTGTTGCTAATTTTCCAGAAGCAAATTATGGTAGATATTTCTGAAGTCAGAGATGTGACAAGTTGCCTGGTTTAACCTTTCACAAATACTGCAGTATGAAAAGAGGAATTTTAAAGAGGAATTTTGAAATTATATTATGATGCAATTTCAGAAAAAGAAGTCTTATAAGAGACTATACTTATATAACTATTAAATAAAAGGACCTGAACTTGGAAAATGCTTTCTGATGCTGACTCATTCACTTCCTCAGGTACCTTCTATTTCTGTCACTTTCAATTTAAGTAATGTGATATATCACTTGTGGATGACATACATAATTCTGCTAAAATAATCTTCAACATCTACACATCTATAGCTTTCAACTTTTCAGCTGCTAATTAGATTTTAATTATAACTCCATTAATCTGAACCTGAAGTTTAATAGGATAAGTAGCAAAATTAAGGTGATTTTGAGTCCAAAATGATCATTTTAAAATGATCAAAATAACTCAAATTTTCATAGGGAAAAGTACAGTTGTTTTACTAATCTGGCCATCAGGTCTTTTTTTTTTCCTGTTACATTGTTTTAATTGCCTTCACTGTACAATATTTCATTTACTGTTTTTATTTTATTTTTTGCTGTTTCCTGCCTGGAACATGTAGGATCAGTGAGAAGGCCAGAGTGACTCACAGAATAAGAGGTAGGAGTAGGAGAAGAGCACTGAGGGGTCCCAGGACCAGGCAGATGGTAAGGACTTTGACTTTACTCTGAATGGATTGGGAAGCCACTGGAAAGATTTGAGCAGCAGAGTTACATGATTTGATTTACACCGAAAATGCTTTATTGACTGCTGTTTTGGGAAAGGGACTACAGAGCTACACGGAGAAGCAGAGATTGTGGCAGCTATTACAATAACTGATGTGTTTGATCAGGGCAGCAGTAGTATAGATAGAGAAATGGTTGGATTTATTATATAGTTTGAAGGCAGAATTGAATTATTTTGATTTTAGTTTGGATATGATTTGTCAGAGAAAGAAAGGAGTTAAAAATAAATCCAATATCCTTGGTCTGACCAAAGGGAAGGATAGAGTTGATGCTTACTGAAATGGTAGATTGGCAGAGAAACAGGTGTAGGGGAGTTCTTGTCTTTCTGTGCGATGCATTAAGTTTTAGATACGTATAGAAGTGACAAGTAAGAAGTTGGACATGTAGGTCCGAAGTTCAAAGGAGACCTACAGGATGGAACTAGACATTTGGAGATTGTCAGAATTTTGACTAGTATGCAGTGCTGTGGGTCCACATCAGCTGTCCAAAGGAGTGAATGCATCAAGCAAACAGGTCCAAGAACTGAGCTTTGAGACACTTCAACCTCTGACTCTATTTTCCAATGCTTCTAGTAAATTTTTCTAAAGGAAGGGATTACTAAACACATTTTAAAATTTTTCTTTTATTCTTTGAAATTTTGAAATTGTTCTGTTCTTAATTTATGAGTGCAATTCATTTTTTCCCAGTGATTAGATTTTTAATAACATTTTCTTTCATATCTTAAATTATACCATTTATCTGTCTTTTTGTTTTTATCAGACATTGTGTTTTCAAATCTTGGCTATTTTATTCATGTTCGTGGTTTCTTCATATGTCCAGAGATCCTTGATTTTCCAATGTCAGTGAAAAATGAAAATGGAATTATTTTAGATAATTGGTGTGGATTTCCCATACTGTATGAAAATATATTTTCCTACCTCTTCTCTCCTTGAGTGGTAATGTTGATTGCAGTCCTGTTGACAGTGAGAGCTTATCGATTGATCTAATTCCCTGAGAATTAATGGTCAGGATTTCAGAAGTAAAACTAAGGGCATTCAATTACCAGAATGAGTTGGATTTTACTTTGGTGAACTCAAACCAAAGCCCGATGCTTTGATTTCTTTGATTTTACCCTTGCAATTCATTATTTTCTTTAGCAAAATGACTTTTAGTTTAGTTTAGTTTAGCCAGAGATGAATGCCACATTGTCTATTTACATGAAAGTAGGGTGAGCCATGCATGGACAGACTTTGACTGAACTCCGTGGCACTGTGTCCTGTTTGTTCTCCATGTTATTAACTCTGAACAGGAGCCTCCCTGTACTTGGCACATGAGCCCGCTAACACCATGTACTTCATTTCTAGCATGTGGCTATAAGCTTTTTGCCTTTCAGTAAACTGTACAATGGCTTTTAGCTTTATAATTATAGATGTACCTGTTTATGATTAAGAACTCAGTTAATGAATTTGACAAGAACATTCTTAAAATGTGCTTCTTCCAGTTACTAGCTTTTCAAATTTGGGGAAGTTGCTTAAGCCTGGTAAAAATATGGCTTATTTTTCTTTAAAGATGGTAATACCTAACACATAGGATTACTCTACCTTTAACTAAGGAAACACATATCAAGTTCAGTTCCTAGAGACTACTACATACTTAATATTACTATTAACAATGATAATGTTATGAGTAATATCATTTTAATTATAAATAGGTAGTATAATGTTTGCTTTTATTTTCTAATTTATTGTGGGATTACTTACAAATTATATAAATTCTGAAAATATTTACCTACATATTATAGGGGAAAATATAAATTAATAAAACAAAATATTATATGTGTATGTATTACACATTTTGTAGGCTTATCAAATTTTGTGTTTCTGCTGAAAACTATAAGAACAGTTGGGGGGGAAATTACTGTGCATTTCCAGGATTTTTCTCATATTCCTATGTTTCTTTTTATAGACTACTTTTTAGAGCAGTTTTAGATTCATAGCAAAATTGAATGAATATACATACATTTCCCCTATGCTCCTTGTCTCCACTTAAGCACATCCTTCTCTATTATCAGTATCCTCCACCGTAGTGATAAACTTGTTACAAATGATGAACCTACATTGACACATTACTGTCCATAGTTTACCTTAGAGTGTACTCTTGGTGTTGTGCATTCTCTGGGTTTTGACAAATGTATAATGACATGCATCCACCAGTGTTATACCAAATAGTTTCACTGCCCTAAAAATCTCAGTGCTCCACCTATTCATCCCTTCCTCCCTGCAACCATAAAAAGCACTGATTTTATATTGTCTCCATGGTCTTGCCTTTTCCAGAATGTCACAAAATTAGAATTATACATTAAGTAGCCTTTTCAGATTGGCTTCTTTCACTTATTAATATATATTTAAGTTTCCTCCATGTGTTTTCATGGTTTTTTTAGTGCTGAATAATATTTCATTACGGATATGCCATAGTTTATTTATCCTGTTTTCCTGCTAATTTATTGACATCTTTTATAAACATTTTTTTTTTTACCATTTCTAGCATTGTATAGATGTATTTCTCCATGGCCCAAGTTTGCCTCTGTTATAATCTGTATACTCTTTAGAGTTCATAAGAAATAGGCATTAAGTAGGATTACAAAGAGTCCTGTATTACAAATATTCAAGACTGGAAGATCAGTATTAATTGGATTTGTTTAGAATTCATTTGGTCAGTTACTAGGATTCTGTGTGGTAAATTTTCTTCAGTTGATGCATTGGGATTTATGGAGATTTGCTGATTTGTTTTCTAACAACCAAGAATTTTTCATATATAAGAAATAAATGGTTTAACTACATTAATTACCACAGCAACAATAAAGCCTACCAGAATCCACATAAAAAACAAATGAACAAAAAACTAAACTAAACTAAAAGCAAAACGAAAGACTAATGTCGATTATCCTGGAGCCAGACATTGAAGCGTTATGTGATTATAATTTTAACTTCTCCTTTTTTCAGTTTAACATTATTCCTGGTCAGCATGAAAATGAAATGGAAGAAATATCAGGAGATATAAAGGAAGAATCAAAATCTCAAAATGGCAAGGATAGACTGATCTACGAGTTAAGAGCTGAGGTAAGATATTGGATAAAGATTATAATACCAAAACATACCTGAAGATTATTAAGTGATATACTACTTTAAGAAGCATAATGGAGGCATTGTCACTCTATGAAGAAGGATGCTGCCGAAAATCACAAATAATATAATCATTTTGTATAGGACTTAAAATATTATGGGGTGATACTGACTCACCACTAGATCGGAATTATCTGACTATTATAAAGACAAAATATTTGATGAAAAAGAACAATTCTAACTGTGAGTAAATACTTTTTAAAGGTTCAGTTGGCTGCTGGATCTAATGTGTTAAGTTATCATCAGGACCAATGACTTATAAATGTGTTACATGTAGTTTCTGGTGGAATTAACATGGCTGTTGGCAGCTACCACAGTGAGAGACAAGGCAGGGTAACCTTACTCTTGTTAGTACATTTCTTAGGTATGACAAATAAAATGGTGGGAACATTTATTTTTAACATTTGTACCACCATCACCACCAAGAGAATTTTCACAGATTGTAAACTCTGTTTTCTCTGTCATGTTAATAAAGGAGGAATTATTGTTCCTATAGATAGGAGATTGAATTATTTGAATTATTTGTACTGCGTAGTAAATAGTGTTAGTACCTTAAAGGTGGGAAATCATAAATTACTTATTTTGTATCATAATTCTGGAAGAATGTCTTGGATATCAATGTGTAGCAACAATTCAGGAAATATAGGTTGGGAGGAAGGAGATTTGTATTAGATGCTTTCTTCTTTATAAGGGTTCGTAAAGACTGAACTCACACCTCAGTATATTTTATATCAGAAGAACATAGTGCAGTGGAAAATGCGTAAATCATAGATTTTGGAGCCAGAAGCAGCTACATTACTGATAACTTTATTCTGGTCAACTGCTTATGCCTCTCTAAGTCTCAGTTTACAGATTGAAATAATGGAAGTAAGAATAATAAAAGTCATCACACAGGATTTTTGAAAAGGTCACACGCTGCAAGGGGAAGCTTGTCGGAGGCAGCATGCCTTGATTTGGGGAGTTACACTAAGTTGTTAAGGAGAAATAGCTCTTCTTGATTGCATCAGCGCCGTTCCTTCCCACCTCTTCCACGAGTCACATACAGAAAGAGGTGGTGGGTGAGGAAAGGCATACAGAGAGATCTGTGATGAGAAAGGCTGATGTGTTAAAAACAATTCTTCTACCAGGTAGGTCAAAAGGGAAAGCGGTGGTTTGTGTGATGGCTATTTTCTAAAAGGAATCAAACCATTGGGAAAGGTGCCATTTTTTCTTGGTCCTGAGATCTGAGAACATCTTGGATTAAGCTTTGCACAACATGTATAAAAGCTTACTTAGCAGTTAGAGACAAAAACTGAGAAAGACACATCTGGCTATTTATTATAACTCTCCTCAAAAGCCGAGGACATGATCTTATATCATCACTTTCAGATGTGCTGGGAGCCATAGCAACATAGGATCTCTGATGTACAGCTTTTTTAGTTTGATTTTTAGTAAAAAGTTCAGAGACTCATTTATTAATTATATGGCCTCGCATTAGGTGTTTCATATCAATATAACTCAACTGTGTTTCTTAGTTAGGATACAGACCTTTTACCACCTAAAGATAATCTCCCACAAGATACTCAAGTACTATGATATATGATTTTATGATTTAAAAATTCTTAATAGAGCACTGAAAGCTGAAAGCATATGAAAGACATGAATTGGCTATGTCTAACTATGTGCATTTAAGGGATATATTCAGTTGAATTAAATTGAAGAAAGAAAGCTTTGTTCAAAAGAAAACAAATAAAATATTAAATAAAATATTGAGACAGATTTTTAATAGAAACAATGTGAGCTTGTGTGTGTATGTGTGTTATATATATGAGCATATGTGTTCATTTCAGTTTTAAGTTAGTATAGAAGGTATTTTTTTTCCTTAGAAAAGAAGACTGATAACCACCTTTGTTGGCATTATTTTATTTTTTACATGGCTATGTTTAGGTCTCTAAAATCATATCATAATGTGTAATATGTTTTCATAAGCCATTGTGTGATCGTGCCATATGTTAATTCAAATAGAACCTATTTTTAAAAATCAGGTTTTGGGGCACCTGGGTGGCTCAGTCAGCTAAGCATCTGTCTTCAGCTCAGGTCATGATCCCAAGGTCCTGGGATTGAGCCCTGCCTCGGACTCCTTGCTCAGCAAGGAGTCTGCTTCTCCCTCTCCTTCTGCAGCTTCCTCTGCTTCTGTTCTCTTTCTCTCAAATAAATAAATAAAATCTTTAAAAAAAATAAAAATAGAGTTTTTTTAAGATATAAAATCATTATTGCAGTTTGTATGTGCGCATTCATCTTTGGATATTTAAAATGGCTTAGGGTAAATTCCTAGAAATAGTATGCCTTGGTCAAGAGAATGTTTATTTTTTAAATTTTGTATACACATTACCAAATTGTCCTTTAGAAAAATTATATCAATTTACATTCTCACTCACCTGCAATGTATAAACATTTTCATTTCATTATTCTATAGCCAAGAGTATATATTATTATTTTTAAATCTTTCCTAACTGATAGACAAAAAGGTCATTTTAACTTGTATTTTACTTATATATACATAAATTTCTAATTGTTTGCTCATTTTTACTGATATAATATCTATTAAAAAAGCTACCATTTACTGATAACTACAAATATGTCACATTTATAGTGCTGTGTCATTGAAATATAAGATCTCATTTAATATCTTAATACTCTTATGAGCTATATATTCTTTTTAATTTTTTTTTATTTTTATTAAGTTTTTTATTTTAATTCCAGCATAGTTAACATACTTATTTTTGTTACTTTTTTGTTCTATGATTTATATATATTTTTGTCTACTTTTAAAAGAAAGAGCCTTTCAGAATTTACCTTACTAAAGGTTACAAAATAGCCTCAAACATTGTTGAACTAATTTCTCACCTATGTTGTCATTTAGTTCTAGTTTTTTAGAGATGCACACTCAGATCAGGTTAGGCCACTTACCAAGGCCGCGTAGCTAATAAGTTTAAATCCAGAAGTCAAATGGAGCCGGCAGTCCATCTTGGACATTGCTGACCTTGTCTATCACCTTGTGAGTTTATTGAAGAAATGTAACAAATTTCCAACAAATTTCAACAAATTTCTTGAATTAGATAAAAACAGTATTTTAATATTAAACATCACAATTTTTTTTACTATTGATGATCTCCATTTATGATGGACAACTTTTAAACTGTTACTAATACTCACCAATCTGATAATAGTATTGTTTTCACTTGACTAGTGTGTTCTCCCTATTTCTTAGTCTGCCTCATTTTTTTCCGAAGTAAGCTTCTCATTGTAGAAATTTGGTCAAAGAAATTTGAAATGCAGCATTGACAAAATGGACCCAGAGTGCTTACATAATTGGCTCTTCTGTCCCACGTGTGAGGAGGTGAGTTCTCTGAGCACCAAGTCGCTGGGTGAATGGCCATGTCTTGGTGTAGGCTTATGTGTAACATACACATTTCATCTGTTCTCCATATTTAAGACCAAGGCCCTTTATTTTTTAAATTTTTTTTTAAAGATTTTATTTATTTATTTATTTATTTATTTATTTATTTATTTGACAAAGAGAGGGAACACAAGTAGAGGGAGTGGGAGAGAGAGAAGCAGGCTTCCTGCCGAGCAGGGAGCCCGATGCGGGGCTCCATCCCAGAATTCTGGGATCATGACCTGAGCCTAAGGCAGAAGCTTAACAACTGAGCCACCCAGGTACTCTACCAAGGCCCTTTAAAATGGAAATGAAAAGTTTGTTTAGAATGGAAATTAATTGGCATTCTGAGTCAAGAAATCATTACTTCTTTCTACAGTCTGGTTGCTGCTTGAAACCAAACTCATAATCAGGAAACACTCCTTTTACATTTTTTTTTTTAGGCCAACATTTTTGGGATACACATTCATCCAAGGGAAAATAACTATTTCATCTTATATTATTCTAAAAAACATATTGCCAACATTTCAGTTTCAAACTTTTTGGAATTTTGATTTCTAATTTTCTTATTTCTTATTTGTGGATTGTTCTTTTCTCACCTATTTACACACTTACATCCAGTTTCTCTTGCACTTTGGAAAGGTGAAGTCAACATACTTTTCCCTATTTAGCCCAAAAAGTACAACTAAAAACTCTGTAGATCTATTCTGGGCCCTCATTTTACGTCTCCCGTTCTGATATTAGTGAATTATCCACACTAGGCTCTTCCAGCTTTAGCTTGGGGTTCTGCGGTTGACATATATTGTCTGATACTTCTTTAGGGTTAAAATCTTTCCATATGGTACCAAAAAATGCTCTAAAAATGATTTTTCTTCCTCATCCTAATTAAGTGCTGCATAATATAAACTGAAGGGACCAAATATATTCACTTGTTTTTATTTCTCTCTTTTAGAATGTCTTAATTTTTTTTAAAAAGATTTATTTTGAGAGAGAAAGCGCATGCATGTGCATTTAGGAGAGCATGAATGGGGGGAGGGGCAGAGGGAGAGAGAGAATCTAAAGTGGACTCCGCACTGAGCACAGAGCCCCATGCAGGCCTGATCTCAGGATCCTGAGATCACAGCCTGAGCCAAAACCAAGAGTTGAATGCTTAATCGACTGAGCCACCCAGGCGCCCCTAGAATGTCTTTATTTATTTATTCACTTTTAAAATGCTGCGTCCTGAGGAAAAAAGACCCAGATGGGTAACATGTTAAATTTAACTAGTGATTATATAAGTAGCCCTCTTTATTTTGCTTATGCAAGATAAAACATAAACATTTTGTTTTTTTTTCATACCCAGATATTATATTATTCATTGGGGTTTTAAAGGAAAATTTTCTCAATCTGAACATCAAGCAGAGTCTCTCTGTTCTCTCTGCATAGGCACCATGAAATAATAGTGAATTAGAAAACAAAACAAGATAACAAAATAAATAGTTCACATGCTCATTCATTCATTATCTTATTCATTTACCAACAAGTATTTATCAACCATTTCCAGTGTGCTTGGCACTGGGATGAAGCACTAAGGGTCTAAAAGAGTGATGGACCCAGTGATGGCCACAGTGGGAAACAAACCAACACCCCAGACAGTTAAATATGGTGTGTTCTGTACATTGGTAGGTGAAATATAGTGACCTGTGTAAGTACATAGAAAAGATGTCCAGAACGAGATATGCAGTATGAGTGATAGCGAGCCAAGTAAAGAGCGCTGGCCGGAAGGGGAGTATCAGGTGAGACAGTGAAAGACTGAAGCATTAGCAGGAAATAATGTAATAAAAGGGTGATCTGATATGTGAAAGATTTAGACCATTTCTTTTGAGTAGAGGAATATATTGAAACATTTTTTAAAAAATATCGATGTGTTAACTGAAGCAAAAAATTCCTCCTTTCCCTCTTCTACAACAATAAATATCAGGAATTATACTGATTTGGGACAATATTGTAATCACTAGAAGAGTAACTAACATAGTCTAATAGGAGCAGTTCATCGGTAAGGTGGGGGAAAATACATAGGACAGAAAAATGTTTTTGTTCTATGTTAAAAAAAGGAAAAAATTATTTTCAATGTGATTTTTTTTTTTAAAGATTTTATTTATTTGACAGAGAGAGAGAGAGCGAGACAGGGAACACAAACGGGGGAGAGGGAGTGGGAGAGGGAGAAGCAGGCTTCCCGCTGAGCAGGGAGCCCGATGTGGGGCTCGATCCCAGGATCCCAGGATCATGACCTGAGCCGAAGGCAGAAGCCTAACGACTGAGCCACCCAGGCGCCCCTCAATGTGATTTCTTAAATTCTAATTCAAACTTTAATTCTGTATATATTGTATGGTACATACTGTACTAGGATCTGGTAATTCAGTGGTGTGTGATCTAGAAATGGACCTGCCCTCAGAGAACTGCCTTCAGTGAGGGATATAGGATTCTTAAAAAATTATAGTTAAGTGCATGTTTTCAAATAAATGGGAGCTATGTAGCAGATTTGCATGATGCTGGGGAAGTTGACATAGTTATAAATTTTAAATGAAGAGATGCCTGGGATTTTATTTATTGACAGAGTTAAATAGTATTATCTTTGACTGGAAAGGAGTTGTATAATTAGAAATCCAGTGCCATATAATTTAATTTTCTGAGATTGCCACAAAAGATGTTAATCTAAATTGATTTAAATCTCTTGTATCTCATACCTCTGACTTTACATGTTGTAGCGAAGTGAGTTACATTACTGAGAATACTCTTAATGTATCAGAAATAATTGCATAATTTTGAAACAGGATATTGATGGTTGTAAGCAAGTTAATTTAGAAGTCTGTTAGTGATATGGATTTAAACATTCTGGCACATTTTGTGTTTATATTGACAAAACTCAGGAAACAGAATCTCTAAAGAGATATTTTATATGAGTAAGCCATTAGAGAAAAATAATATTTTGGGAGAACTGAAAATTAAACTGTGTCACATGGATATGCATTCTGGTTATTTAGACAAATATAAGTCTAAATAGTCCTATTATCCAAGACCAAACTGTCACTTGTCTTGCATTTACAGAAAACTGATAAATATAAAAATTGAATGACAGATGAAAGCCTGTGATGATTTACCCAGGAAGTATTAGATGCCCAGAATGATAGATTTTTTTTTTTTCAAAAAAGGTATAGAATTTTGTAGGGTGGACTGAAGAATTTAAAATTCCTTTGTGCAGATACCGCATCAGCAGCAGTTTTTCCTGGTGGCCAGGGGTTCAGAAAGCTTTTTTGCTAAATTAGATTGATGATTTAATTACAATCTGAGATTTTTTTCTTACTCATAAAAGTTCCTTATTGTATTCTATTGGATAGAAAGTAGTCTGTGTGGGAATAGAAGAGACTGCAGTGAGGAAAACTGCCAATGCCCGTCACCTAGTGCTTTCTTGATGACCTGCCTACAGCTTCCAATGTGATGCCCTCCAGGTCCTGTCCTCATTTGGGTGTATACAGATGTATGTGGGAATCTTCTGGGCCCTTTGACCCATCATTTCTGTGCATTTCTTTCAAGATCCAGCTTACTACTTTCCATAGGGGCAACAAGTGGGCTTGACAAATTCATATTGGCATGCTTATTTACATCACATAATCTCATCTATTATTACTCTCAATGCTTCAAATTGAAAACTGTTTTACTAAAACTGTTATAGTTGCATGTTTAAGAAGGATTCAGGTCTCCAATAAAGAGAAATAATTCTATTTTAGATTAGTGGTATTTCATTTAGAACTGTCCCATTACCATCCTCAAAATGTTTCCCTTAGAGAACATGTTTTCATATGAACTAAATGAACAATCGCACTTCTCTTCTGTCAAAATCCCAGGTTAATATGAATGTGACATAAGAGCCTGTCAGTTTGATGGGACAGCTCAGCTTCATTCTGCGATATTGCTTGCCTCATAGTAGATGCCCAGTAAATGGCCATTGATGGAATGGATGTGGGGAGGGATAAAGTACATAACAAAAGAAGAGGGCGTTCTATTTTGACCTTCTATGAGGTTGAACGAAAAAAAAATCAAAATGGAGGGAGGGCATGACTATATGTCCATACTCATTCGGAATATGATTTGATGCGTTTTATATTTGACTATATTGGATATGTTGCCAACACAATGATTTCATGTGTGCCCACTGATAGAGCTTGGTGATGTGTAATGTTTTAATGGACAATAATATCAAGAAACCAGTAGCTAGTCACCTAAGCTCTAAAGATAAGCCCAATTTTCATATTATACTCTACCTTCAGAGGTTAATTGAAGAAATTCAGTACCCTCTAAACTTCTTATTAAATTCATTAAATTCATTTATTTCCTAGTAGGGTAGGAGGTTTCTCTCAATTTTTAGAAAATCTATATTTAAAATATTTAAGCAATAGAATATGCTATTAATTAGATAACCTCTATAAATATATAAATTTAAAACTTTGTTCCTAATATGTATAACCCTGGTAAGCATGGGTAGCTATCGGAATAATTATTTTTTATCATTTAAAAATTTTAATTCCATTATAGTTAACTTACAGTGGTATATTAGTTTCAGGTGTATAATATAGTGATTCAACAATTCTGTATGTTATCCCATGCTCATCATGATAAGTGTACTCTTAATCCTCATCACCTATATCTTGTATCCCTCCACCCACCTCCCCTCTGATAAACCTCTGTTCTCTATAGTTACGTGTCCATTTTTTGGTTTGTCTCTTTTTTCCACCCCTTTGTTTGTTTCTAAACTTCCACATATGAGTGAAACCAAATGGTATTTGTCTTTCTCTCACTGACTTATTTCACTTGGCATTATACTCTCTAACTCCATCCATGTTGTTGCAAATGGCAAAGTTTCATTCTTTTTTATGACTGAATAATATCCATATATATATATATATGTATCACCACTTCTTTATCCATTTTATATATTGATGGACACTTAGGCTGCTTCCAAAATTTGACTATTATGAGTAATGCTGCAATAAACATAAGAGCACATGTATCCTTTTGAGTTAGTGTTTTTGTATTCTTTAGGTAAATACCCAGTTGTATGATTACTGGATAATAGGATAATTCTATTTTTAATTTTTCGAGGAACTCCCATAATGTTTTCCACAGTACCTGTACCAGTTTGCATTCCCACCAGTAGTGCACAAGGGTTTCTTTTTCTCCATGTTCTTGCCAACACCTGTTGTTTCTTGTGTTTTGTTTTGTTTTGTTTTTGTTTTTTTTGCCATTCCGACAGGTTTGAGGTGATATTTCATTGTGGTTTTGATTTGTATTTCCCTGATGATAAGTGATGTTGAGTATCTTTTCATGTGTCTTTGGCCATCTGTATGTCTTCTTTGAAGAAATGTCTGTTCATGTCTTCTGCCCAATTTTAAATTGGGTTAGGTGTTTTTGGTTGTTGAGTTGTATAAATTCTCTTTATATTTTGGATACTAACCCTTTATTTGATAGGGATTGCATTAAATCTGTAGATTGCTTTGGATAGTATGGACATTTTAGCAATATTTGCTCCTCCAATCCATGAATGGAATGTCTTTCCATTTGTTTGTGTCTTCCTCAATTTCTTTCATCAGCGTTTTATAGTGTGCAGAGTACAAGTCTTTCATTTCTGTAGTTGAGTTTATCCCTAGGTATTTTATTATTTTTGGTGCAATTGTAAATGGGATTGCTTTTTTTTTTTTTTTAAACAGGCTCCATACTGTGGAGCCCAACATATGGCTTGAACTCATGACCCTGAGATCCTGAGATCAAGATCTGAGCTGAGGTCAAGAGTTAGACACCTGGGGTGCCTGGGTGGCTAAGTCAGTTAAGAATCTACCTTTGGCTCAGGTCATGATCTCTTGGTCCCGGGATGGAATCCTGAATCAGGCTCCCTGCTCAGTGGGCAGCCTGCTTCTCTCTCTCTGCCTCTGCTGCTCCCCCTGCTTGTGTGCTTGCTCTCTCTCTCTGTCAAATAGATAAATTTTAAAAATCTGAAAAAAAATTTATTTACCTATTTGAGAGAGAGAATGAGTGGTGGGGAGGGGCAGAGGGGGAGAGAGAGAGAGAAGCAGACTCCCCGCTGCACAGGAAGCCCAGAGATCCCGGGATCCAGAGATCATGACCTGAGCCGAAGGCAGATGCTTAACCTACTGAGCCCTCCAGGAGTCCTAAATAATTTTTTTTTTAAGAGACACTTAGCTGACTGTGCCACCCAGGTGCCCCAGGGATTGCTTTCTTTCTTTTATTTTTTTATAAAGATTTTATTTATTTATTTGTCAGATCGAGAGAGAGGGAGAGCACACACAAGCAAGGGGAGCAGCAGAAAGAGGGGAGAAGCAGGCTCCCCACTGAGCAGGGAGCCCAATGTGGGACTCGATCCCATGACCCTGGGATCATGACCTGAGCCGAAGGCAGACGCTTAACCGACTGAGCCACCCAGGCGTCCCCTGGGATTGCTTTCTTAATTTCTCTTTCTGTTGCTTCATTATTGGTGTAAAGGATTGCAACAGATTTCTCTACATCGATTTTGTATCCTGTAACTTTACTGAATTAATTTATCACTTCTAGGAGGCTTTTGATGTAGTCTTTAGGGTTTTCTATATATGGTATCATGTCATCTACAAATAGTGAAAGTTTTGCTTCTTCTTTACCAATCTGGGTGCCTTTTGTTCCTTTTGTTCCTTGTCTAATTGCTCTAGCTAAGACTTCCAGTACTGTTTAATAAAAGTGGTTAGAGTGGACACCCTTATCTTATCCTGATCTTAGGGGAAAACCTCTAAACTTTTCACCATTTGAATATAATGTTAGCTTTGGGTTTTTTATATGTGACCTTTATTATGTTGAGGTATGTTCCTTCTAAACCTACTTTGTTGAGGGTTTTTATCATGAATGGATGTTGTACTTTATCAAATACTTTTTCTGCATCTATCGATATGATCATATGGTTTTTATCCTTTCTCTTATTGATGTGGTATATCATATTATTTGATTTGCAAGTATTGAACCACCCTTGCGTCCCAGGAGTAAATCCCACTTGCTCATGGGGAGTGATTTTTTTAATGTATCCTTGGGTTCGGTATGCCAATATTTTGTTGATGATTTTTGCATCTATGTTTATCACAGATATTGGCCTATAATTCTCTCTTTTTTTCTTGTGTTTTTAACTGGTTTTGATATCAGGGTAATTTTGTCTCATAGAATGAATCTGGAAGTTTACCTTCCTCTTTTATTTTTTGGAAAATTTTGAGAAGAATAGGTATTAAGTCTCTTTTAAATATTTGGTAGAATTCACCAGTGAAGATGTCATGTCCTGGACTTTTGTTTGTTGGAAGTTTTTTGATTATTGATTCAGTTTCATTGCTGGTAATTAGTCTGTTCAAATTTTCTACTTGTTTCTGATTCAGTTTTGATAGGTTATATATTTCTAGAATTTACCCATTTTTTCTAGGTTTTCCAATTTATTGGCATATCATTTTTCATGATATTCTTTTACCTTGTATTTCTGTGGTGTTGGCTATTATTTCTCCTTTTTGATTTCTGATTTTCTTTATTTGAGTCTTTTTCTCTCTCTCTCTCTCTCTTTGATGAGTCTGGCTAGAGGTTTATCTTGTTATCTTTTCAAAGAACCAGCTCCTGGTTTTATTGATGTGTTTGATCTGTTCTATTGTTTGTTTTAGTTTCTATATCATTTATTTCTGCTCTAATCTTTATTATTTCCTTCTTCCTGCTGGTTTTGGATTTTGTTTGTTCTTTATTTTATTGCTTCCTTACGTGTAACGTTAAGCTGTTTATTTGAGACTTATCTTGCTTCTTGAGGTAGGCCTGTATTGGAATAATTATTTTAACAGTAATGGATCATATTAGCTTTTCTTTTCAGTACTGATCTGCTTAAGTTCAAAAAAGTTGTTCTGGAATTATATGAGTCTTACAACCTGAGACCTTTTTGTGTGTTTTTAGGAGGGGTTGAAGTACCCTGGAAAAAGAAAAATTCTCCAAGGTCCATATTTGAGTCTATAACTTGAAGCTTTCTAGTAATCACCACAATAATAATTATTGTACTGAAGAAATAAGCAAGGGATAAGATAATTATTCTTAAAGTATTTTTTAAAGATTTTACATATTTATTTCAGAAAGAGAGGGGAGAGAAACAGAATGAGAGAGCACAGAAGCACGAGCAGGGGGAGGGGCAGAGGGAGAAGCGGACTCCCCACTAAGCAGGGAGCCCTATGTGGGACTCCATCCATCCCAGGATCCCAGGACCCTGGGATTTTGACCTGATCCAAAGGCAGAGGCTTAACCAACTGAGCCACCCAGGTGTCTCTTTACAAAGTATTTTATCAACCAAAGAGAGTATGTCTTACAAAAAGTGGAGGGTGTCATCTGGAGGTGAGCCTAGATAGAATTAAAAAAGGCCAAAAGAGAAAGGAAGAAGAAGAGTCACTTAATCTCTACATCTTTGCCTTAAATATTAAAAAGTAATGGAAGGTACACATATACCTATTAAAATACAAGTTTCTGGGCGCCTAGATGGCTCAGTTGGTTGGGTGACTGCCTCCGGCTTGGGTCATAATCTTGGGGTCCCGGATTGAGTCCTGCATTGGGCTCCCTGCTCAGCCGGGAGCTTGCTTCTCTCTCTTCCACTCTCCCTGCTTGTGCTCTCTGTCAAATAATTAAATAAAATAAAAAAATAAATAAAATAAAATACATGTTTCTGTTTTCTTTCAGACTGCGTATCATTAGGTATTTACAGCTAATGTTTATGAGTGCTTTGTAGGTTCCATGTGCTTTATAAGCCTTTAACATATGTAATTTCATTTCATCAACACGTCAACCCTATAAGAGAAGCACTATTCTAGTTTTTCTTTTTACAGATGAGAAAGCAGACTCAGAAGATTTAGGGAATGTGCCCCAGGCTTCACAGCTAGTACATGGCAGAATTAGAATTAAACCTCACACCCTCATAAATCAACTAAATATTTAAGTATTTTTCATCTTATTATTTTGAACCTATTTTTTTGAATATTTTTTGAACATAAGTCTCCTATGTTACAGTGTCAAATACAAATATACAAAGCAAGCAAAACCAGGCTGGCTATATGATGTAGCTAAATAATGATACAATATGTGATTACAGAAACATTTGATTTTTTAATATATTAAAAATATGTGTAACCATGATTATAATTCCACCAATCTTAAAAAATCATCAAGCATCCTTAAAAAGGGAGTGATTATGTACAATACAAAAGCAGGCTTTGCATTGCTGCACTTTAGAAAATTTGAATCTGAGCCATTTGGGTAAGAATGTAAACAAACAAGACAATTATTACTAGTCAAACACTGGAAATTCATGCCATGTAGCACAGAGAAATAAAATGGGAAATATTATCATTAGACCATCACAGACTTTTGTTAAGGAGATCCCACAATCCTGACCACTGTTTTTATTTTTTGTTTTGTTTTGTTTGTTTAGCTTCTGGGTCTTTAAAATTTTCTGCTCTTGTTCTACATTTTCTCTTCTTCTGTGTCATATCCTTGCCTCCACTAAGGTTTATCTGTTAATCCAAGTTAAGTAGAAACCATTGTCATTCAAAACTCCTTAAATTTGATACTTTGACTACTCCTGAAGGGGGAGGGAAGGAGATCCTTCCTTGGTCTATTTTATTTTGTGGAGGTGAGGAGATGTGGAAATGTTGGGAGGGAGCGGAAATAAAAAACAAGTACATTAAGAAACTCAAAAGAAATTTGCCTGATTCTAGATGAGAGCCATTTAAAATTTTCCTTACAAGTGATTTTGAATTCAGGTCATAAATAATTATTGGAAACTAAATTTCAAATAATACTCAAGTCTATACTTTGACCTTTATCAAATCTGTTGGGGATATCTTTCCTCTACCATAAATGTCTAAGAATTTTTCAGTAAAAAGGTCAGGTGAGTTGAAGATTCTCATGTAAACGATCTATAGGCATTGACATTTGTTTTTGAATTTGGACAAATGTTCGTGTTGGACTTTACCTCACTGACATATTTGAGTAATTGATTTTTTAACTGACTCACACTTGAGAAATATTTTTTCCTCTTCCAAAACAGAAAATTTTAAACTACAGATGTAAAGCTGCACTTACATACACTTCTAATGTTGCTATCAAAACTCAAAACAGGGGTGCCTGGGTGGCTCAGTTGTTAAGCAGCTGCCTTCGGCTCAGGTCATGATCCCAGGGTCCTGGGATCGAGCCCCACATCGGGCTCTCTGCTCTCCAGGAAGCCTGCTTCTCCTTCTCCCACTCCCCCTGCTGTGTTCCTTCTCTCACTATGTCTCTCTCTGTCAAATAAATAAATAAAATCTTTTTTTTTTTTTTTAATAAATAAAATCTTAAAAAAAAAACAAAAACCTCGAAACAATATTTTGTCAGGACTCAAACTTTTAACCTCGCCAAGTGACTAATACATTGAAAAAATCTCAAAATCATAATATGTTTATAGTGCACAGTGGAAAAGCATGTTTTACATAGATGTTTTATCTATCCCTGCCAGAGTATAAATAAAATTCTGCAAATACTGAGAATAATGGCGAGACACTATGAATAAAGGTGAGAAAAACCATTCCTATTTTCATGCATTGGTTTCTGGATGTGTATATTCAGTGTACTGGGACACAGCCTCATACACTGGCCATTAGTCTACTGTATATGCCACAAAGAGGGGACCGTGTCCTGCCTTGTAGAGTTTCTCAAGGTGGAAAACATAGATGTTATTTAACAAACCATTCCCACCTTTTTAGGCTTGTTGATTTGTGATTGGTATTTGGAGGGCTGGTACATCCCTTGGTAATGCACCCATTTTTTATCTCCTTTGTTAAATGTACCCAAGCTTTTAGGTGATGTTTCAGGAACAACAGGAATCCATGTTGGTAAACCACTTTCTATGAAGTCTTTAGATCGTGGGTCTGGCCGAGACAAGAGAAAAGACAAACTTAAGGTACTTTTCAATTCAAGTGAAACTATACATTGCCCCTTACAGAAAGGGTCTGCTATACTGTCAGTAAATGGCTGTTCTTTGAGGCTCACAGATCACACATTCAGTCAGGGACCCGCTAGATCACCCTGCTAAGAGGAAGCCCATTCCACTGGACCCAGGAATAACCTTGAACCCTCGTATTACAACTCTATTTATCACCCATTATTCAAGTGCTGGGCTGGTGGAGGACCGAGAATGACCGATGTTGACTGGATGCCAACATCCTTCCCATCTGGTTGCTGAAATGCCTCTTTCGTGGTTTGAAGAAAAAAAAATCTGGCAGATAGGAATGGGAGTCAAAAAGAAAATCACACTTTTTATGTCCATATCCATATGTCCATCCCTGTGCCTCTTGCATAGACGTCTTTGTCTTTAGTCTTTCAGTTTTGCTTTGTATTGAGGCCTCTAGCCAAGAGACCACGTGATTCACCACTTTCTGTTTATCCTTAGCTTTGGTCACTTGTCCCCTCATTCAACATTGATGACAAGTGTATTTCTCCAAGTATTGGGAGGATTTTTTTCTCACCACTGTCCTTCAGGGCCACTGCTAAGTAGGTAGGTGCTAAAGTACCTTCCATTTTTATCTCATGCTGACCTATCAAGAAAACCTACTCATAGATCATATCTGATTTCTTTCCTTCTACATTAGCTTACTGAAAGAAACCACCCATGAAGTCATATGTGTGAGCTAAGAGAGAGACATCCGTGTAATATAGGTAGGTAACTTGAGGGTTAGGTCCATCTGTCTGTGTAAATTACTGCTGTCCTCTACACCTGATGGGCCTGAACCTCAATGTATTATTTTCATTATAGGAAGAATTGCTCTTACAGCTGCCTGATTTTATAGTGTAATGGATGCGATAATACCCAGATCATGATGGGCAGCTCCAGACTGTCCCATGGCCAGGACTCATTCTCTACTAGGAACTGGTTTTCGCATATGAGGAGCTAGTTTTCATATAAGAAGTAGTCCACCTCTGGAGATGGCATTGCCTTATTTGAGAACCCTAGGGGTCTGTTCTGAGACTCCTCTACTGGGGTCTGCCAGTTTCCATAATAGATTCTTATCTCTGACATACTACTGGATTTGCTGGGCCAAGTGGAATGAATGGCAGGGAAGCCTGCACAACATCTTGGAACCGCTGCTCCCTTTCTTGCACTAGGTCCCATTCAAAAATGCCATGCTTTAAGTCACCCCATAAATGGGTCATAACCTTATTTCTAAGTACAATATCTCCAGGCTCCAAGGCCATCCATTCTGCCTCTCTCTTAGTGCTAAAACTTTTCCCTTATTTTAGAGGTGACAATTCTGCATGCTTCAGAAAACTAGGTCCCTAAACATTTTATTGGAGTGGTAGGGTCCGTAATCTATGTGGGTGAACTTCCTACTCTCTGACATGCCTATGAGTTACTAGGGCACCCAGAATACTTACCATTTCTTGTCCATCAGATGTAATTAGCATGATATGTTCAATATAATGGACCGGTGACATGTTCTGAAGAACACCAAGGTCATTTGAGGTCCAGCAAAGATACGACACCCAGAAAGAGAATATGAGATTGGGTTACCACTTGATTACATTTAGTTGTCCATCATCACCCACCATTCATCTGCTATTTCTGAGGGCCCTGCAGGTTGATTGTATCTACATGGTCTTTGAGGCACTCCTTTTGGCAATTCCACTGGGATGGGATATTGCTTCAAGGTGTTCAAGTGCATCCACTCAAATAAACTCTTTTCAGGTTCCAAGGTCCCATTGCTTCCCTCTTAAGGCCTTGATTTAGCACAGGAGAACTGTCAAGACTAAGTGTTTTTCTCCCATGCAGCTCTTCCATGTAAGATTAATTCCTGGGCCTGGAGACATTCAGTCTACCCACCGGATTCAGGAGATAAGAGCTTCTTTAAACACTGACAGGGACAAATTCAGGCTTTAATAACATTCCTGATTTGAAAATTGGCTGACCTGAGTCTGTCAGTTATTTTCTTTATGGCTTCCAAGTCATTTAACAAAATCTGGCCAAGTTCAAAATCCATATAATCACCATTGCCTATCTTATTTAACTCTTAAGTGACTATATACAATGTTTCCTCTTCAAATCTATGCTTCCCTTCACCTTTTCCAAGTGGACAGGTGAGATTCATAGTTTGTATCCTGCTACCACCCGCTGGGGTCCTTGCAGCCATCCTGCTAATAAGCATTCAAGTACCAGAATCACATACAGAAGGTCTGTGTTTCAGGGTCACTGTTAGTACAACTGTCTTAATTTGTGTCTTTTAAGAAAATAGATATATTTTCATCCTCTCTACTTTTCAATTTCTTCACCAGAATCAACCATATTTATCAGTTTCCTTTTTAAAAAATATAATTATCTCTTTAAATTATGTTTTGGGACCCATGCATACACTAATATTTATATTTTGATGTTTGGATTTATTTTTGTACTTAGAGGCAGAGATATTTTTTATGCAGCGTAACATGGTTCATAGCACATTGTCACCCTGGGTCTCTGCAAAGTCCCA
>CM052889.1:7260068-7288619 GCA_028534135.1 Potos flavus | reverse complement strand
CCGTCGCTTCGGATTCACTTTTCCGCAAGTCCTACCTTCCGGAAAGTGGTCGATCCTCTGTTCTTAGAGTTGCTGTTCTTCTTCTCTTCTATCTCCTGCTAAGTTTGTAGTTGTTTAAAGTGGTTTGATAACTATCTAGCTGAACTTCTGGGATCAGTCACTATCTCCGCCTCCTACTTCTCCGCCATCTTGCTCCTCCGCCCCACTGTTAGTTTAATGCTAATATTACATCTAGACAAAAATAATATAAGAAAGGAAAATCACAGTCATTCTCACACATAAATATAGTGGCAAAAATATTAACCAATAGAAGTAGTCTTAATCTCATAGTGAATAAAAACAATTGACTTGTCACAGGAATGGAAGGTATATTTTAACATTAGATCATCTGTTATGTAAATCAGCACATTAAACATACTAAAAGAAAAAATTGTGTGATTATCTCAAAGTTCATATAAAAACAGTTGCTACAACTTATTTCATGATTTTACGGAAAAGCATTTTAGCACATTAGGAATCGAAGTGGACTTTTACAACTTGATGGAATAGCAGACTTTTAGAGCAAATATTTAATGATGGAGTATCACTTTTTATTTTTTTTAGAGAGAGGGAGGGAGCGCGAGAGCTATGGGGGCCTGGGTGGGAGGGGCAGAGGGATTGGGAGAGAGAAAGAATCTTAGGCAGGCTCCGTGCCCACCATGGAACCAATGCAGGGCTCAATCTCAGGACCCTGACATCATGACCTGAACCGAAATCAAGAGTTGGACGCTTAGCCCACTGAGCCACGCAGGCATACCCCTGCTATCACTTTCTTAATTTAAGATTCTACTCCAGATGCCAGACAGTACAACAAAAGAAGAAAAATTAACAAAATTATCAGAATTGGAAAGATACAAAATTATAATTAATTATCATAGATGATATAATTATCTATTTAGAAAATACAAAGTAGCCTACAAAACATAATTCACGAGAGTTTAAAGATACTGCTGGGTATAAAATCAATTAAATATATATACACCAGCAAAAATTTATATTTATATACATAATATTTGTATATAATATATAATAAATAGAGCAGTATTTGTACAATGATTGGTAGACCAAAGAAATCGAATAAGAGACCTGAATCAGAGCCATACACATATGGGCAGTTGATATGTCAACAGATTTGTCCCTGGATGCCAGTAATGAATAGAGGAGTGAGTAAAAAGTGCTGGCTTCAGATTAAAGATAAATGGAAGGAATTAACTTGCCTCATTATAAAATTAATCTTTTAAATGAACACTCTAATTTTAATGTGAAAAAAAGATGGCTAATTCTGGCTTGATCAATAAGACAAACTAATTTTTATTCTTCACTGTTTTTTTTAAAGAATTAGTCAATGCATCTCTTTTGTCGAATTTCCCCCCAAATCAGATATTAAAAAGCAGCAAGTGTATTTTAAACATGAACGTGCATGCAATTAGTCAATATACCTTCTAGGTAAAATGATACGGAGAACTACCAAAATCTCCGAGAAGACCTGTTGGCAATTTTTTTTAAAGAGAGAGAAAGCAAGAGCAGGGACGGAGGGGCAGAGGGGGAGGGAGAGAGAAAATCTCAAGCAGGCTCCACGCTCGGCATGTAGCCTGATGGAGGGTTCAGCCTCATGACCCCGAGATCATGACCTGAGCCAAAACCAAGAGTTGGAGACTCAACCGACTACACCACCCAGGTGCCCCAGTTTGTCCACATTTACTTTTAGAAAAGATTTTGAAGACAAATAAGGTCTGCCTTTCATAGCTTGCTTAATTTCATCTTTCTTATAATGTATTCATTTTCCTAATGCAGATCTTGCGAAGGATGTTGTGTTTACATAGGTTTTCTTAGTAATAGAGCACATGTGAGGATATAGTTAATGCATGGCAAAATTAAGTCCCATTAGACTCTTTATATAAACCTCTGGTTCCTGTTCTTATTGGAACAAGATCCACATCTTAAATCCTCTATTGTGTTTCACTTCCCAAGCTCTGGAAGTACTGCTTCTGTAAAGTTCATGCCTGATCAAGTGTGTAAGAAATCCACTGCAGCAGAGCAAAGCTTGGCAGGAGAGTGGCAGAAAAGCATCTTTACACTGTTTTGTTTTTAGGTTATGGCTTTTCTCTGGCTTTTCTGGGACATTCTTATAAAATAATTTTCTATGTTTAACATAACAACAGTGTGTCTATTCATCTTAATTTAATCTTAACAGTTACTAGGATATTCATAGGTGATTATTACATATCTGTATCATTTTTCAATGATTCTACAGTGAAATGGGGAAAATGTTTGTGTATGAAATTCTGTAATACCAGTAAGAATTTTTTAGACTGCCTGGCTGTTGTAAAATCAAGGGTCCAAAATACCCATTTAGAGTTTTTACTTGTGAAATCTGTTGAGTTTTCTCTGCCAGAGTATAAGTAAAGTCTTTGTAAGTGTATTTTCCTTGTCATGCTAATATATATTGACTTATTTATACATAGATCCTGTGTTCTTTTGTAATTAGCTTACATTGCTTTTGATTCATGTTCAATCAAGGATATGTATTTTTGCCTCCTTTTTTATTGAAGTATAATTAACATGTATTGTTTTAGTGTCAGATGTACAATATAATGATTCAACAGTTCTGTACCTTATTCAGTGCTCATCACAGTCAGTATACTCTTAATCCCCTTTATCTGTTTCACCCCTCTCCCACCAACCTCCCCTCTGGCAACCACCAGTTTGTTCTTTATATTTAAGAATCTGTATTTTTTTTTGTCTCTTTTTCCTTTGTTATTTCATTTGGTCTGCTTCTTAAATTCCACACATGAGTGAAATCATATGATATTTATCTTTCTTTGGATGACTTATTTTACTCAGCATGATACCCTCTAGCTCTATCCATATTGTTGCAACTGTCAAGATCTCATTCATCTTTATGGCTGAGTAATATTCCATTGTGTGTGTGTCTGTGTGTGTGTGTGTATGTGTGTGTGTGTGTATACCACATCTTCTTTATCCATTTATCTACTGATGGACATTTGGGTTGCTGTTATATTTTGACTATGTAAGTAATGCTCCAGAGGCACCTGGATGGCTCAGTGGGTTAAGCCTCTGCCTTCAGCTCAGGTCATGATCTCAGGGTCCTGGGATCAAGCCCCGCATTGGGCTCTCTGCTCAGCAGGGAGCCTACTTCCTCCTCTCTCTGCCTGCCTCTCTGCCTACTTGTGATCTCTCTCTGTCAAATAAATAAATAAAATCTTTAAAAAAAATAATGCTCCTGGGACGCCTGGGTGGCTCAGTTGGTTAAGCGGCTGCCTTCGGCTTAGGTCATGATCCCGGGGTCCTGGGATCGAGTCCCACATCGGGCTCCTTGCTCGGCAGGGAGCCTGCTTCTCCCTCTGCCTCTGCCTGCCACTTTGCCTGCTTGTGCTCTCTCTCTCTCTCTGACAAATAAATAAATAAAAAATGTTTAAAAAAAAAATAATGCTCCTATAAGCGTAGGGATGCATATATCTTTTCAGATTAGTATTTTCATTTCCTTAGGGTAAATATCTAGTAGTGGAATTACTGGGTAATATGGTAATTCTATTTTTAATTTCTTGAGGAAGATTCTTAGTGTTTTCCACAGTGTCTTCACCAGTTTGCATTTCCACCAGTAAGGCATGAAGGTTCCTTTTTCTCTAGCTATTCTCTTTTTTTTTAATGTTAATTTGTACTTCATTAAAATTTATAACTTTTGTTATAAAGACACTATTAAGATAATGAAAACACAAGCCAAAGATTAGTAAGACATATTTGCAAACATATATCTGATAAAGGGTGAATGTCTAAAATATGAAAAGGTCTCTTTTTAAAAAATACTTTTATTTAGCTTTATTCTTTGAAGACGTTTTAGAGTCACCAGAAAATTGAAGGTAAAATAATAGAGATTTATACCTCCTGCCCCAGATATGCATAGCCTCCCCCATTATCAAATCTCTCACAGAGTGGCACACTGTAACAACTGATGAACCCAAAGTCCATAGTTTACATTAAGGTTCAGTATTGATGTTATACATTATGTAGATTTTGACAAATATATAAGGTATCCATCATTATGGTGTCATATACAATATTTTCATTGTCCTGAAAATCCTCTGTGCTCCATCTGCTTATTGTTCCCTATCTTCAACCTCTCCTTTTACCCCCTGCAACTTCTAAAAGATACTAATAGTTTTCAGTGTCTATAATTTTTCTTTTTCCAGAATGCCATATAGTTGGAATCCTACAGTATGAAGCCTTTTCAAATTGGCTTTGTAGTAACATACATTTAAGATTCCTTCACATCTTTTTATGGTTTAATAGCTCATTTCTTTTTGGGGCTTCATTATATTCCATTGTCTGGACATCCTTCAATTTATCCCTTTACCTACTGAAGGGCACCTTGGTTGCTTCAAGTTTTGGCAATTATTATTATTATTATTTTTTTTTTTTTGGTGCAGATTTCTGTGCAGATGTAGTTTTCAGCTCCTTTGGGCAAATACCAAGGAGCATGATTGCTAGATAGTATAATAAGAATATGTTTAGTTTTGTAAGAAGCCGCAAAACTCTCTTTCAAAGTGGCCATGTTCTTTTGCATTCCCACCAGCAATGCAAGAGAGTTCCTATGGCTCCACAATCTCACCAGCACTTGGTCTTGTCAGTGTTCTGGATTTTTACCATTCTAATAGGTGTGTAGTGTCATCCCATTGTTTTAATATGCATTTTCCTGATGACGTATGATATGAAGCATCTTTTCATATATTATTTTAACATCTGTATATCTTCTTGGTAAGATATCTGTCATCTATAGATCTCGGGTCCATTCTCAAATGGGTTGTTTTCTATTGTTGAATTTAAAGAATTCTTTGTGTACTTTGGATAACAGATATTTTTTTTGCAAATATTTTCTTTCAGTCTTAGGCTTGTCTTCCCCTTCTCTTGACATTGTTTTAAACAGAGCAGAAATTTTTAATTCTCATGGTCTAGTTTATCAATTATTTCTTTCATGAATCATGCCTTTGACTATGTATCTAAAAAGCCATCACCAAATCCATGGTCATCTAAATTTTCTCCTGTGCTATATATTTTCTGAAAAGCTTTACAGTTTTGTGTTTTACATCTGGTTTGTGATCCATTTTGAGTTAAATTTTTTAAGGGTGTAGCGTCTATATCTAGATTATTTCTCTTGCATGTGGTTCCCTCTTCTTTTACTTAACTTTGGCACACATTTTATTTCAAATTACTTCTGGGGCTCTTTACTTTAAAAATTCTCCAAAGATTTAAAATGAAATTAAAGTAACTAAGATGCATGTGACCTTGCCCCTTACTAAAATCATTTATTGTTCTCTTGACTTTTGGTAAAAGAGGGTGTAGGCTATCACTGAGCTGTATTTAACTATGGGCAGGTGGGAAGTAGATTTTAATTTGGGAGAGAGTTTATCCAATTCTTATTTGTGACTTTAAGACTTAGAGAAAGAATGTTAAAAGACCCCAGGGTGGAATGACATCAGTAATATGCACATTGCATTAGATTTGAGTTTCCAGACTTTTTAATGTGAGTCTACAGAAGTGCTTTTCTTTTGAATTAATCTGCTGTAGAGAAAAATGAAACAAGATCAAAACCCCAAAATATATCAAAAGAAAACATACTTTTGCTATAATGTAGTACAATGGATTCAAAATGTGGTGGGTGCAACTGCAGAGGGATATACATATATTAGCAGCTATTTGTTAGCATGGTATAGGTATAATGAGCTCAGGATTGGAATCAGAGAGGAACTGTAGGTGAACCATGGCTTGGACTCTTTGCCTACCTTGAGAATCACTTCTAGTCTTAAGAACCCACTTTCCTCATGGCAGGAAGTACAAATTCACAGGATTATTGTAAGAATAAGAAATAACCTATATAGCTCTTTACCAGAAAAATACATTACCCTCAGTAATAATCTCATATCGCTAGGAAATAGCAAGCTTCCTGCCTTTTACCTCTTACTTCCAAAATCAGTTTGTACTGTGATTTTATGGCTGACTTGTCTGAAATGAAAATTCTGAATATTTGCAAATATATTATTGGAATATCCACATGGTTTTAGGTGACTCCTCACTATCCTGCAGAATGCCACATAGTACATTCTGTTGGGGGTTTTCTCAGTTAACGATGTCCATTTACAAAATGATCGTCATCTTGATAAACTATAAAAAATTAAGATAGTACTTTCATCTGTCATTATTTGATTTGGCATTTATTTTTTAATTTTTTTAAGATTTTATTTATTTAATTGAGAGACAGAGAGAGAATCAGCAATGGGGAGGGGTAGAGGGAGAGGGAGAGAGAAGCAGACTCCCTGCTGAGCAGGAAGCCTGACGTTAGGCCTGATCCCAGGACCTGGAGATCATGACCTGAGCGGAAGGCAGATGTTCAACTGACTGAGCCACCCAGGTGCCCCTGTTTTTTTCTTTAGAAAAAAAAATTATCAAATGAAATATTTGAGTTTGGAATAAATATGTCCCCTAAATAATATAATTTATGCCTTATAATAGGTTGTAGGAAATATTTTTTATATTTTATAAAAGAAAAATGGAGGCTTTCAAGATAAAGAGGATTGGGGCTCAACTATAGGTCATTTTACTGGAAGTCTTCTCTCTACATCATTGCATTCACCTGCCACAAAATGCAGTGGAGATATGCCAAGAGCAATGAGTTAAGAGTAAATCTGAGAAATCCTACCAGTGTTTGGTACGGTAAGCTAAATAACTGGCTGTTCTAGGATGCTTTCTTAATTTTGCTTTGTGTCTCATTGTTGTAATTGAAATCTAGGAAGACTGTTTCCTAGAGACTACCACTGTGTGCTTTCTCCTTCCTCCAACAGGACTTATAGATTACTTAAATAGCATGTGTCAGGTCCAGGCTGATGAACGAAATGGCATGGCTCTGGGTTCTTAAACTTACATTCTAGTTATTGTATTGATTAGAATCTTTGATATTCTTTCAATAGTATTAAGCAACAATAACATCAAGTGAGATGAAAATGTTTAGAAATGACCCCATAGTTCTATCTCTAGGAATAATCACAATATTACATTTTCCACAAACGACTGAAATGATTCTTACGTTCACACTTACTTTTAAGAACCACTGCCTGCTTGTCTAGATTTCATATCATACTCTACCCTACACCTAATATTTCATGATAGAACTCTTGGCTCTTGTAATGTTCAAACCTATTTCCTGCTTCTTTTATTGAAACATTCTTGCCTTGATTCTGCCTCTTCGACTTCTTAAACTTCAGATTTCAGCTTGCATATTATTCCTTCAAATAACCTCTGATTGCCTAATTTATTGCAGGCCTTTCTTATAGCACTCAGGGGGTTTCATTCCTCATGAGTTTCTGCCCGATTTATACCTATATTTGTATTTTGTCAATACAATATTTGGTGCCTCTTATGTAAGAGATACTAAATAATATTTGTTAAATACCTGGATAGTTGTTTGGGTGTTTACATATTTTTCTCAATGTTTATTTTTTTAATACTTTATTTATTTATTTGACACAAAGAGACAGAGAGAGCACAGGCAGAGGGAGAGGGGGAAGCAGGCTCCCCACGGAGCAGGGAGCCCAATGCAGGGCTTGATCCCAGGACCCTGAGATCATAAACTGAGCCGAAGGCAGATGTTTGACTGACTGAGCCGCCCAGGTGCCCCTATTCCCACTGTTTAATATGCATAACATTGGAACCATTAAATCAACAAATATTTTACCAATTACTCTTTAGAGAATATATTTTCACATTAAAAATTCTAGAAAACATTTTTTCAGTAATTCCCATATTACCTGAAATGTATTTAACAATAGTACCCACTGTTAGTTAAAATTCATAGTATATTAGAGTTAGAATGAAAATATTTTAGGATTTTTTTCTTGATTACTAAACGCAAATCAATGGAATTCCATTTCAATTTTATATGATTATTAGAATTGCTTACAGTAAATTCTGAAAGCTTAAAATAGTACCTGATTTTTATTTTCTTTTTAACTTGCATTCAGTTGAATGCCTTTTAAGATTTATTTATTTTGCAGAGAGAGCGAGCACAAGCCAGGGGAAAGTGCAGAGGGAGAGAGCATATGGAGTAGACTCCCCACTGAGGGCAAAGCCCAAGACGGACTAGATCTCACAGCCCTGAGATCATGACCTGAGCCGAAATCAAGGAAGTCAAGAGTCCGAAGCTTAACTGACTGAGCCACCCAGGCACCCCTCAGTTGAATGGCTTTTTTAATGTTAATAAATTTTCATATGATTCTTAGAAAAGGATAATCAGATAAGAAAAAATTTTGTAAAATGAAAACAGAAATAAAACTGTTTATAATATTTATGATGTTCCAATTTCTACATAACCTTTACTTTTTTGCTGTGTGTCGTATACATAAATTTATGGAATAATTGCTCTGTCAATAACTTGCAAATAGCAAATAATCAGATATAATTATTTAAGATCTGTTATTACAACTGATAAAATAGTTCCTTTCTTTAATTTTTTTTTTAAAGATTTGGAGTTTATTCATTCAAACCATCTATTACTTATATAAAACCTGAGTTCTACCTGTAATCTGTTATCAGGTATAAAATTGACTTTAGCAATTTCTTTTAAATGCCTACAATTTCATAAAGCCTTGACATACATATTTGTCCTTGACCAGAAATACATATATTTTCCTAAAATTAATTTTTCATCACCAAGTTAATGACTTTTTGTGATAGCTTTATTATTTTCGTTCTGATAAGCGATGTGATGATAGTGAAAAAGTTTACGCATTAATCTTAATAATTAAAAAAATGACATGTTGGTAATTGGATTTTGAAATACTATTTTCACCTCATATCCCCAAATAGATCCCCCACATGTAAAACCACATCATCTAAAATTGATCCCTGGGGCGCCTGGGTAGCTCAGTCGGTTGAGTGTCCGACTTGATTTCGGTTCAGGTTATGATCTCCCGGGGTCCTGGGATCAAGCTGGTGTCAGACTCCTTGCTCAGCAGAGATTCTCTCTCTCCCTCTTTCCCTCCTCTCCAACTTGAACACACAGGCTCATGCTCTCTCTCAAATAAATCTTTAAAAATAAAATAAAATAAATGTGATCCCTTAGTTTATTTTATTTAATTGATAAATAAGGCCTAGTCCCAAGAATATAATTTTTGTTTCCTGTTTTGTAGAAGCCAGAACCTCTCTTAGTTTTGGGAACAGAACATCTTCGACAATAACGGTACAATTTTATGTATATTGAAAAGCAGATTTTAGAAATTTTTTAACCAAATCCATTTCCAAAGATATTTTGAAGTCTAACATTTTTCTTTTTTTAAAACTCTAACATTTTTAAGTTGATTTTGATTAAGTTGATTTCTCTTTTAGAATTTAAAATGTCATGAAAAATATTTTATAATAGTCTAATACTAATCAATACTCTGCAGTCAAGCCATTTGGAACTAACAATGTGAAAATAAATAATTTCCCATTTTTATCCTTAACAATTTTTTTTTAAAGATTTTATTTATTTATTTGACAGAGAGAGAGAGATCACAAGTAGGCAGAGAGGCGGGCAGAGAGAGGGAGGGGGAAGCAGGCTCTCCGCTGAGCAGAGAGCCCCGATGCGGGGCTCGATCCCAGGACCCTGGGATCATGACCTGAGCCGAAGGCAGAGGCTTTAACCCACTGAGCCACCCAGGTGCCCCTATCCTTAACAATTTAAAAATATCTCCTATTTTAATCGTGTTCTATGGTATGCAAGGCATTTTGAATAATTGATTTCTTTCAGTCCTTATAATTCCACAAATTCGGTGAGTCTGGTGTCCTTGTCTTAATTTTATTTATTTTATTTATTTTTATTTTTTAAAGATTTTATTTATTCATTTGAGAGAGAGATTGAGAGACAAGCAAGGGGAGAGGCAGAGGGAGATGGAGAAGCAGACTCCCCTCTGAACTGGGAGCTTGACATGGAGCTCGATCCAAGGACCTGGAGATCATGACCTGAGCTGAAGGCAAACGCTTAATCATCTGAGCCACCTAGGCGCCCCTTCTTAACTACATCTAAAAACAGGAGCAGAAAGAAGAAACATTTCAGATTTAGCCAATGAGAAAGTGATAAAATCAGGACTAGGTTCCAGTTGTTTTTCTACTGTGAAGAATGGCTTCACCATCAGATTTATGCCATAAAATTACTTTGACATTTGGGTGTACATATGCCCAAATTTATGGAAGAAATAACCTATATAATTATTTTTCCCAAATTATATTACCACAGTTTCTTCTCTAAGTAGAATATTATGCAAAGTGTTTTCCTCTCTATTTTATGAATTTTACTTTTCACAAATCCTGTCACATTGGGGAATAAATTGCCCATATTGGGGAGTCGAAGTTAACAGACTGATGTTACCCACAGAATCAGTGGTGAAATCACTGATTTCATTCCGATTTCAGGATCAGAATTCCGAGCTCAGGATTAGATTTTAGAGCTGAAAGAACTACTAATCATTTCTACTTACAACATCCAGAACAACAACAACAAAAAAAATCAGAACAGGCTAACATAATTCAACCTCCCTCTAATAATGAGCAACTATTTAAACATAATAAAACTGCATAAAATTAACACATTTGATATTTCATGCTTAAAGTCTAAATTAAAAAATGTTAAAATAAGAAAAACTGACCAAGGGAGACATTAAAATTACCCTAAATCCATTAAATCAAAACTTCTAGAGGTAGGTTCTGGTCGCTGGTAATTGTCAACATTTCTCCAGGAGAATATCATGTGCAGCCCTGGTTGGGAACCATGGGGTGAAAGCAGAGGAGAGCAAACTTTTCCTGTGAGGGGCCAGATAGTAAATAATTGAGGCTTTGCTGGTCATATAGTCTCTGTCCCAACAGCTCAACTCTGCCATCGTTAGTGTGAAAAAAATCATAAGCAACCAATGAATGTGGCTGCATTCCAATACAACCGTATTTGTGACACTGAAATTTGAATTTTATATAATGTTAATGTGTCTGTAGTAGTACTTTAACATTTTTTTTCAATTATTAAAAAAAGAAAACCGTTATCAAATATACTAAAACAAATGGGTCAGATTTGGCCACCTGGCCATGGTTGCCAATCTGTATTCCCTCGAAGTCCAATTAACCACTCACTGTGTGTTTGACTATATTTTACAGTACTCTAATTATGGAACTTATACTATTCTATTACATTCACTTTTCTCTGTTCTCCATGACCAGCATAATATGTGGAACTTGAAAGGTATAGGAAATAAATGAGTGAATGAATGAATACATGAGCTATATCCATGCAACCAGAATTGCCCAAGAAATTAGTTTGTGCCTTCTCAATCGATAAATGTTCATCATTTAAGTGGAGATTGTTGGCAGGATACCATAGTTTTTCACCTGACATATTTACTTGACAAATACGGTCTGTACGGGTGTAGACGGTCTCACAAACCAAGAGGAAAGCTATATTGATCTAGGGCCTGGCATGGTCTTAGGACCTTTGTGTTGTTCACAACTTTTCAGACAAATATGGTTTTCTTTTTAAAAATTATACTTATGTATCTGTGAACCTTTGTTAGTGGGGGCTATTTTTGCTGGGTGCCTTGCCTTTTGGCAATTACAAGTGCTACATTGTTGTCTCTTTGTGTTTTCTGTGTTTAGCTAGAGAGATTGCAGGCTGAAAATATCTTGGAGTGGGACAAGAGGGAAATACTTGAAACAGAAAAACAAGGACTGGAAAAAGAAAATAGAAAGCTCAAGGCTCAGGTGAAAGAAATGGAAGAGCTCCTGGATGGGAAAAACAGATTCAGTGCAAACCCTCAAAGTTCTGGTTTCAAGACATCATGAATTGAAACCGCAGGAACAAAATAAGGTATGGGTGCTCGGGGAAGCAATGTTCTCACTCACTCTACATGCCTCCCTGATGCTGCCTTCCCTTTCACCCACCTCCAAATCTGAATATTTCCTTTTGTGTTATTTAACATCCCATCGCTTGCTCTCTTTGTCATTGTAAGGTAGAATAACGTTGTTCACGAATACGAACCCAGAGTGTAACACATTTTGTATGAAAATGTTAGAATAGGACAAATCTGACAGTTTCAGGCTTTTCCAAAAGGAAGAAAAAAGTGAAGGTGGCGGATCTTTGTGTTTTTGTTTCCTTTTATACTTTTGTCTCGGTATTTTTCAAGCAATTGATTTTATTTCTCAATAAATAAATTTCTCTACTAGTTTGAGCAGCTATGGAATAAGCATTTGTCAGTAGTGATAGTATCTGCATAAACATTTCAATTTAGCTGAAGTTTATTCTCCTCTGGTTCTTTTTTAGTTTCAGAAAAATTATTTTTGAGTCAATTCAGTGCATCATTTGGCAAATAGCTCTTATAGGCTACAATACAAATATTAAAACTAGAATTAAATTCAACATCTGACCTTGAGAACTTCAGGTTTTTGGAATTATTTTATCCTGAAGCCAATAGACATAATTCCTACTATAGATATGATTTTTAAAAATAAATAGTTTTTAGATTTAAAAAATAATCTCTTAATGGCTGTTGCAATTCGTGTGTTTTAGTGTCAAGATACTGTAAAACATTTACATCTTGTTTCTATTTCTTCCATTAAAGTACCTATAGGACCTTAAGGCATAATTCTGTTATTTAACTCAATCTCTTTTAACAGTGAATTAAAAGTGAGTTTGATAAGTTCATATTTTTTGATTATGTAAGTAGTTCATACTCATAGGAGCTCTAAAACCTAAGTGGCCAGAAAAATTGAATCCCATATCACTTTTCCTTATTCTTTGTGATTCTAGGGATTAATTGCAAATGCAAGATTAAATTGCATTAGAATTCCATGACTTAGCAGTGCAGATATCTAAAGTGAAATATTATAGTCAATAATCATAATTTTCATTATATGTATTCAGAAACCAGACATAATAGTGTATTTGGTTCTGACATATACAACTGATAAATCTGTTTTCGTGCAGATTTCTACTTGTGGAAGTACAGAATTATTTCAATTGTGAAACAAGTTTTGATCATCAAAATACCTGCTTGCGTTTGAACAGAACAGAACTTTGAACAGAACAAACCTTTATATTATACTCTGTGCCCATCACTGCCGTAGAAGCTGAGTGATGTGAAGATTAATGAATCATTATCCCTGCCCAGCCTGGGCTTAAAGTCTCTATAGGGAGATAAACACATAAATTATTATCAGTAGTATATCATGATGATTGATAATAAAATAGAATGGGAATACAGAGGAAGCAATTCATTCTATTTCATTTTGATTCCTATCTAGTTACATCAAAATGTTATAATATGAAGCATGTCAGTTAAGAAATATGAGGGTTGATTGGGGACTGTTTGGACCTGTCATATATATATATATATGTCGGTTGGCATGTTGTCGACAGGGCACAGAGTCCAGACCTGGGCTCTTTGGGACAAGTGTAGTTCTTCAGCTTAGAAATAAACAGAACTTGGAAACTGAAGATTCTGGAAGGTCTAACCAAACCAGTGGGTGTGTTCATCAGTCAGAAAACTATTCCTTAAGTGTATATTATCTTTTTTTTTTTTAAGTATATATTATCTTGATGACCAGGAAGAGGTGTTGATGATTCTTATGGTCTTCATTAAGAATTCAGACTCACTACTTGAACCAAAATAATTACTCAGCATAGAGCAGCTGCAGGTCAGAATCCTTGGTGCCACAGAGATTCCCTCTGGGATCGAGATTCAGATGTCCCCAAATGCCACATGAACCAAGCTGCATATAGAACATGCCTAAGTCCAGAGAATACTGTAGATTTTATTATAACATGAAGTCAAATTGTAATTTTAACATTATTTTGATAAAACGAATTTATATGTATATATATTAAGCATGTAAGTATCATATAGGAGTATCATGTGTACATAGGTAGGTAATTACCATATAGAAGCAGCATATATCTATGTGAATATAATTTCTATATATGAGTGACACTGGAAATAGGTGCTGACATGTGACAAAACAGTAACCACTCAATTATCACTCTCTAAAAGAGGTATAAAATCTCTTATTATGTTATCTTTATATCTAATCACATTTAGCAAGTGTCTGTGACAGACACAAAACTGCCTGCTATTCACAGAAATCTCCAAATCAATAAATTGTGTTAATTTCTTAAACTTTAACATTCACATTGTTCAATGAATTTTTTTATGAATTCTTACTTATACAAGAGGGGAAGAATTTCACATATATATTTGAAATATACAGTGCTATATTTTGCATATATTTTGGCATTTTTTTGGCCTTAGTATTATAGAGAATAAATTTTTAAAGAAAATATCTTTTCATTTTAAATGGCGCTATTGGGGCGCCTGGGTGGCCCAGTTGGTTAAGTGTCTACCTTTGGGTCAGGTCATGATCTCAGGGTCCTGGGATGGAGTCCCACATCGGGCTGCCTGCAGAGTCTGCTTCTCCACCCGCACCCCTCCCCCCATGCACACACACACACACTTTCTCTCTCAAATAAATCTTTAAAAAAAATAAAATCAGTTGCACTGTTAAAGATAAAGATTCTCCTTAATATGAATGATCTCACCACATGACTCTCCATCTTGTGGTTGTTTTTATGATCTATGTTGAGGCTATGTGTGCATCAATCTTTCACAATTAAAAAAAACCCAGCGGTACACCTGAACTTTTAATGAATAGACTGGAAACTTACTAATCCATACGAACATTTGAGAGGCGGGACCATGCCTATAAGAGACACAGAGAGAAGGAAGTATTAAGGCAACTGGTAAATCACGTGATTAAGAAAAGCACATCATCACCAAGGCTTGGTGAAAAGGAAAAGGAAACTTTAAGGACTTCAAGAATTCTAATCTCTTTCTGAGCTTTTACTTCTGCCTCCCTTCCTCCCTTTGTTCACTTCCAGGAACTTTTAGGAGAACAGAGAGGAGAGGAGAAGTGAGGAAGAGAAAAGACAAATGAGGGACAGAGAAGGGAAAAGTGGTGTGTGCCCACTCTAAACAAAATAACCACAATGGAAACAAACACATATAAGCTAATATTTATGAAAATATGTCCTGATTTTGCTGTAATGGAGAGAAGTAGAATTGTAATTCCCAACCATTTTCCTAAAAATCATTCCTATCCTATAAATGCTGATTTACTTTATTTACTTTATTAAAGTGAGACTGGTTTTTGTACTTGGAAAGCCTCAATTCTGTTGATATGCAGTATATGTATTCTCCATGCCAAATAATACTTCTTAAAGTAAAAAGTTATTGGAAAAAGTGGTCAATATTCTACTGGGTAAAGCCCCATAAACTAGTCAACATGCCTCTCATGAAGCTTTTTGGAGGCTTGTTTTCTTAAATTATTCTGGCAACTGAATCCCTTCCTTCAGGTCACACTCTGGGTCATTTTCAGAAAGTTAATGTGACAGAGTGGTAATTGCTGTGTCTCAGGAAAATGATGAATTAATCTGAGAGCGGAAAGGCCATCAAAGTCAATTCCTAATGAATTTACTTTTCTGATGGTGTCCATTCCTTAAGTAGGAATGACATATTTTTTTTGTTTAGTAACTTTACCCTCAGAAATATTTCATTTTCATTCAGAGTTTTAGCAAGCAAATGTATGGATTTAACTTTTCCTCATTCACAATTTCTCTTTCAAAACCTTCTTTGCTCATAAAATTATTAAATAATTTAAGAATAAAAATATCTATTCTTAAACTGTTATAAAATAATAATTTAAATATAGAATAACATAATTTGATGTTATTAGATAGGATCATTTCATGTTTTCCTTTAACTGTTCTTAGCTTTGCTTCCTGAGCTACCCTAGAAATTTTAATTTTTAATACAGTAATTAGTAAAACTGTGTATTACTGTAGAGACTTTTGGATATATGGAAATTTTTAGCCCTCTCATATGTGGGATATATTTTGTATATAAAAATGAAAATAATTCATTTTGAAAAATGTCTTCTTTGCAGCAAAACATTAAGCTACATGTGGATGCCTTTTATAAATTGATAATTTAGTTATTTCATAAAACTTAGAAACGCATCCATGATTTTGTATACATTTTAACAAAAGTCAATGGGATTGTGTGGGTTGAGCAGAACAATGTTCTTTTCCCCAAGAATTTTTGAAGTTACTAGAGATAGACTCTTAAGTACTGTTTATGAATGTCATAAGGAGGTATCTACTGAAAGTTCCCACTGGATTGAAATAAATCAATTTCTACACAATAGGGTGACATTTTCTCTAATATAATATGACTGCCCTCACTCACCCTTAAATACACATAGGCATGCTGCACACAAATGCACATAAACACACATACAACAAATTGATTTTTAGAAATAAACTCTAAAATAGGAGTTTTATTTTTTCTTTGTTTTGTGATTCTCCCCTGGAGAATAGGTACACAAATAAGATTTTGTATATATAAAAACTTTTTTCTAGGAATATGTTATCACTGGGTGGGATTCCACTTTTTCTTACAAAAAACAAATTCTGTCATAGCTTATTAAATTAAAATTATGAATAGTAAATCCCAACCCCTACTACAGTGTTTGGCACACCTTCTTAAATGTATTATCAAATGAATAAATAAATTTGTTCCATTTTCATTGTCTAAATTTCATTAGATATTTTTATTTATCTTTAATTCTTTTACTTTCATTTTTATTCTGATAGAGGGAGATGAGGTCTATAAGATTGTTGGAGGCTTATAATATCCTTCAAAATCTCTTTCCTTTATATCAGATCAATGATACTTTTATCCGATAGCCAATTAAAACCAAGATGCAAATTTCTATACTTAGGTCACTTATATTTTACAGATTTAGAACTTAATGAAATTTTATAATATAAATTGTGACATTCAGATATGAAATTATATCATTTTGTGTTTGATATGTCTAGTGTACTACTAATAATCCACTATATTATTACAAAATGATTGGCAGTTCACATAGCTGTTATCGGTAGATTTATATTAGCTTGATTTAAAGCAATGATGAAAAATAATATTTAGTTTCTTATTTAAAATGACAAAACACTATGGTTATAATACTTCTTTAAAACTAAAGCTAAAATACAAATTAAAAATAAAACTATAAGATGAGGGAAAAACCCATAGGTCTGAGACATTCACTATTTTGTTTTTCTTTTCCTTTTCCTTTTCCTTTTTCTTAAAGTGAAATTACATTGCATAAAATTAAACATTTTAAAGTGAATAACCTAGTGGCATTTAGTACATTCACGATGTTGTACAACTACACCTCTAACTGATTCCAGAGCATTTTCATCCCCAAGGGAAACCCAGTAAGCATTAGACAGCAGCTCCCCATCCTTCACTCCCCTGAACCTCTAGCAAGTCTGCTCTCTGTCTCTATAGATTTACCAGTTCTGGATATTTCATATGAATAGGATCATGCAACCTGTAATTTTCTGTGTCTGGCTTCTTTAACTTACATATAGGGTGTTCAAGGTTTGTGTTCATTTTACTTTTGGTTGCATAGTATTTAATTCTGTGGGTATACAACAATTTGTTCATTCAGTTATGTGCCAGTGGACACTTGGGTTGTTTTCATCATTTGGCTCTTTTGAATGGTGCTATTATAAACATAGATGTACATGCATTTATTTGAATACCTGGTTTCATTTATTTTAGGTACATAACTAAGAGTAGAATTTCAAGGTCATATGGTAGTTCTATATTTAATGTTTGAAGAACCAATGAGCTTTTTCCCCCAGTGGCTGAACCGTTACATTCCTATCACAATGTACGAGAGTTCCTAGGTCTCCATATCCTCAGAAACATTTGTTCTTTTTTTGGTTTTTGTTTTGTCTTTTTAAAACTATACTCATCCTAGTGGGTGTGTAGTGCGGTATCTTAGGGTGGTTTTGATTTGCATTTCCCTTATGACTAATGATTTAAACATCCTTCCGTGTGCCTTATATATCTTTTTTAGAGAAATGTCTGTTCAAGTTCTTCCCCCCTCCTTTGTTTTTAAAGATTTTATTTATTTATTTATTTATTTGACAGAGAGAGAGCCAGAGGGAATACAAGCAGGGTGAGTGGGAGAAGGAGAAGCAGACTCCCCGCTGAGCCGGGAGCCCGATGCGGGGCTCGATCCCAGGACCCTGGGATCATGACCTGAGCCCAAGGCAGACGCTTAGCGACTGAGCCACCCAGGCGCCCCTCTTTACCCCTTTTTTTAAACATAAGGTTGTTTGCCTTTCTGTTGCTGAGTTGTAAGGGTTCTTTATGTATTCTGGGTATTAAGTCCTTATCAGATATTTGATTTCCCAGCATTTTCTACCATTCTTTAGGTTGTCTTTTTCACTTTTGTGGGAATGTCTTCTGATGTATGCAGTTTTTAACTTTGATAAAATCCAGTATATTTTTCTTTTGTTGTCTGTTCTTGTAAAGTTTCATTTCTAAGAGTCCACTGCTAAATCCAAGGTGGTGAAGATTTAACCCCTATGTTTTCTTCTAAGACTTTTATAGTTTAACCTGTTATATTTACGTCATTGACCTATTTTGAGTTAATTTATACACATATAGTATAAGATAGGACTCCAACTTCATTATTTTACATATGGCTACCCAGTTTGTTCAGCAACATTTGCTGAAGAGACTTTTATATTTCCTCAATTCAGTGGTCCTGGTACCTTTGTTGCAAAGCAGTAGTTTACAGATGTATGGGCTTATTTCTGGAGGCTCAGTTTCATTCCATTAGTCCATGTGGTTACCATTATGCCAGTACCACATTGTTTCAATTACTATACCTTTGTAATAAATTTTGAAATCAAGAAATATGACTGCTCCAACTTTCTTCTTTTTTCATTATCATTTTGGATATTTGGAGCCAATTAAAATTCCATAAGAATTTGAAGATCAGCTTTTCCATTTCTGCAAAAAAAATGCAATAGGGCTTTGGATAAAGACTCCATTGAATCTGTAGATGACTTTTGGTAATATTGAGAACTGCCGAATGTGTATATCCCTCTAAAGTTCATATGTCAAAACCATATTGCAAATGTGATGGTATTTGGAGGTGGTGCTTTGGGGAGGTGATTAGGTCTGAGAGCAGAGTTCTCATGAATGGAATTAGTGGATTTACAAAAGAACTCCGAAGAGCATCCACATTATTATTCAGTGAAAGTGGTAACCGCCAAATGTGTGATTCAACAAATTTGTAACAGGAAAATGAGACCAGAGGTTAGAGAGTGAAAGAATAAAATTCTTATCCTGGTCTGTGCTCAATATTTTGGCCAAATAATACTCTGTGCTTTAGTTTTCTCATTTTTAAGAAAAGAGTCTGGAGTAAATAGCTGAGATTCTTCCAGCACCAAAATTCCATTATTATATTATGTCTTCCAAAATTTAGCTACCAGGTTTAAATAAAAGCACTAAATTGGGTTCATGAGGACAATGTGATATTTCTTTAGAATTTCAGTTTATTTTCACTAAAATAGCTGTTGGCTCCTGATACAGCTTAGTGTACTTTTCCCACTTGCCGGATTTATTTCTTTTTAATTCATGCAGTTAAATTGAATGTGGTTGTTGACATAATTGAGAGATTTTTCATTTCATATTTCTCTGCTACTGCCCATCACTTTCTGTTTCCCTATCATTTTATTTTGCTTAATTTAATGGTATTTAAATCCCCACAGCATTTGGCAGGCTTTCTAATTCTCTCTAAATTCTAGGAAAACAGACAACAGGAAGCATCAATATATCAGTAACTAACAACAATCATCTCTTTGCTTTTTAACCAACTTTAATTTCATTTTCCATTACATGGTTCCTTGTGTGTGTGTGTGTGTGTGTGCATGTGTGCGTGTGTGAGGGTGGTTCTACTTTAGTGTACCATGAGTCAAGAAAGAATAATTACAAATCACATTCATATTTCACATTCAGCTCCTTTTTTAGCATTCTGAAATCATGTTATTCTGTATATGTTTGGCAGAATTCACATGGTAGAAGGAATTTAAAAATTAATTAGATGTTCTTATCTCTTGGAGCAATGTTTCCTGAAGTTGGATTATAGTCCTACTGTACTAAATAGGGTATTTCTGAAAATGAAAATTCTAAATTAATAAGCATGTTACTTGAGAAGTAGGAATGTATATATATTTTTTAAAAAGTAGCTAGATGTCCATTCACTGATGAGTGGATAAGGAAAATGTGGTATATATACACAATGGAATATTACTCAGCCATAAAAAGAGTGAAATCTTACCATTTGCAATGATATAGAAGGAGCTAGAAAGTATGACGCTAAGTGAAATAAATCACAGAAAGACAAACACCATATGATTTCACCCATATGTGGAATTTAAGAAACAAAACAAATGAGCAAAGGGGAAAGAAGAGATAGAGAGAGGCAAACCAAGAAACAGATTCTTAACTACAGAGAACAAACTGATGGTCACCAGAGAGGAGGTGGGGGAGGGGGATGGACGAAATAGGTGATGAGGATTAAGGAGAGCACTTGTGGTGATGAGCACCGGGGTGTTGTAGGGAAGTGTTGAGTCACCGTATTGTACACCTAAAACTAATATTGCACTGTATGTTAACTAACTGGAACTTGAATAAATTTTAAAAAATTATTTTCACAGCCAAAAAATAAGTAAAAATAAAATGTTGACAGATTTAGCCAAAGTCTCCCCCCAGAAAAGTATCTAGATGACTTTTATGTCCATTAAAACTTGGAAAATCACAAGTCAACACATGGTGTTTTCAAAATGTATTATGATGCCCTTCATAATAACTGTAAATGACTAGGTTATTACTGATTTGACATTATTGAAGAATGTGTGTGTGTGTGTGTGTAACTTTAGTGAATATAGTAAATATCTTTCATTAATGACAATTTCAAATTACTTTCAAGGATGTTTTATACACTTCATAGTTAATTTAAATAAACAGCACAAATGAAATTTATTTTCCAATCTACTGCACTAATGCCTGAAAATCTGGTTCTCTGTGCTGGAGGCAAATTGGTGGCTGTTTTGGTGTCATGTCCTTGACAACATGGGGAAAGAGCCGGGAAATGTGAGAGGTCTGCTGTGCCAAGGTGAAGCAGGTGTGGGGGAACAGTAGCATATGGAGAAATAATTAGCTGGCTGAGTCTGTATTACAAGAATAATTTTACCTTAAGCTAGTTAAAATTAATTATCCTACCTTAAGCTAGATAGAATTAATTCAGTTTCTCCCAAAGAAACTGTTTATTTGGCTCGATTTGGGCGGACGTAGCTGGAATGATTTTTAGCCATATTAATGAGCATTTCGTAATTAGAACTATGTCCTTTGGCTCTGTATACAAATAGGAAAAAGAGAAAGACAATTGGGATTGATGAAATTTTAAAACCCAAATGTATCGTTTTCTCCAGCTGATTATTTGAGTTTTAATGTTTTCTGGTCTTTATATTTGAATGAGTCACTGCTTATTAGCTTAACTTGTACCATTTGAGGAATGCCTTTTTCCTTCTTTTTATTAGATTTGTCTTATCCACTTTTTGCTTATTAGCATGTAATCCATTTTAAGATAAAATTCATTTGTTTTTATCTTAAATGATTGTAAAGGAAGTATCAGCATTTTTTTTAAACTAGATAAAAAGGTTTCAGTTTTTTCTGTGATGAGGCAATATGAATTCTCAAATGGTGTTATTAATCCCGTTACTTATTTCACATGTGTTTGCAATATATCGTTTTCAAAGAACAGAAGAAGAATATTAAGGTATAATTTTATAAAGGTAAGGTATCTCATCTATTATATATAAAAAATTTTCATTTAAAATCAGGTGACATCTACTCTTTCGTTTATTGATTCAACAAACATTTGCCGAACTCAGAGTTTGGTTGTAGGTATCCAAAAACAGATACATAACAGAAAGGTATATAATACAAGGAATCTGATGACTTAGGACGTGGGGGACAAGCTCCATGTTGGATGTACAGGAATGACCCCTGGTTGACCACCACAGAATAGGCCTAACGAGAGAATGGGTTCTTCAGAGAAGGTATCAGGAAAAGACAGAGTTCCATGACAGCTTTTCTTTCATCCCTGTCCCCCTGGTCACTCTACCTTAGCTACAAGATAGGTATAGAAGGCACCCTATGACTGGACTTGGCAGCTCTATAATTTCTTTTTGCCACTCTTCCCCCACTGAGATCAGCCCAAATTCAGGCTTTGCTTGAGCACATTTCTTTTCCAGCATCTAGAGCTTATCCAGAGCTCTAGCTATAAGAGATTCAAGAAAATGTAGGTGTTTAGCAATCCAAGAAGGAAAACTAAAAGAACTCTGGAATAGATGATGAAATAGCCAATTTATATTTCAGACACACACACAGTGTAGATAAGGGATATAAAGGTGGCAAGACACACAGTGTAACAGCTGTCTTCATGAAACCTACAGTCAAATCAAATCATCAACAAGAAGTCTATAATGGTGACTCTGTTAAATGCTGAAAACTAGTAGATTTACGTTATTGCTCCTTCCTGGGAAATGACAATTCAGAATGAGATCAGAAAGGGGAAAGGAGGTCATTACCTGGAGAGGTCTGGTATAAGAGGATTCCATACCCAGTGAGTAATGCAAGGGCTTATTTGCTTCGGGTGGAATTTGAGGAAAACAAGTGAAATCTACTAATTTTCTGAGATCCTTTAAGTATGCGAGGTAGAGGAGAAAAAGGGCTGTTGGAGATAGATGACTTGGGAGAAAGCTGAGCTTCTGAGGCTCTAAAATCCGTCTCTATTACCTCACAAGTCCCTGGCTTGGTGATGGAGCTCCAAGGACTGATCTGAAGACTGCTGGCAAGCGAAAGGAGGAGGCGTGCTAGCAAAAGTCCACCTGCTGTGGAAAGGGTGGGGAAGGCACAAAAAAAGAAGTCTTGGGATCTCCTAAATTGACTTTTAAGTACTCCCCTCAAGGGATCTGGCGGCTATACTTAGTTTGTGTAGTTAAAGGAATTGTCATGTTATGACCTTTACTAGTTGCTTTATCCTTATATCCTGTTGTTCGTCTCTGTCCAAATTTTTGCACTGAAATTAAAGTACCTTTCTACGTTGTTTTAGGGACTTTATCCATCAGTTCAGATTATTCTTAGTGTACGCTAATGATATAGCTTAGTTTCTTTAATGATTAAGCCTGTACCAAATTGTTATTTTGTAAGTTTTCTGTTAGCATCTGCAACAAAATACTTGTCGATTACTTATTCATCTAAGAATGGCTACAATTTGCTCTGTACCTTTATCTCTTTTTATTCCAAACATTGTACACTATAATCAACATTTACCTCACCATAGAAATAGAGTAATTTTTATTGGGATACAGTCTGAAAATAAATCTCATCTTCAAGTAGACTATGGAGAGGATGATACTTATTATGTCAGAATATGTCCCACCATTTTATTTGTCATATGCACACTATAGAATTCATATATAGATATAGATATAGATAGAATATATATTACATCTATACCTATTTTATATATGTGTAACATATATAAAACATCCCCCCATTACACACACAGACATGCAGAGCTACATATACATAAGAAAAGTATAACAATGTGGCAGGCCAAATATTGATAAATCCAAGATGATAAAGATAATTAATTAGTAAGTTCCTAAGGTTTTTTATTAGGATAATGATCTGGTGATCTGAGATCAGATGATATAAAATCTACACTTAAATATTTTATGAAGGCAAAACATAAAAGTAAATGTGTTGGAGATTCAACATCCATTTCATCTTATTAGTGGGTGGATGTTGTTTGGGAAACCCTAATAACATCTATTTACCTGGCTTCTACTTAACACGCATTGTTTTTCCTCTTGGATCAACCCCACCCCCAAATTTCAGGCCACATCCTTTAGTTAAAGTTAATACCACCTCTACCTTCAGGTTGGGTAGGCGATTCATGTTTATCTAATGAAAACATTTAAGTTTCCCGGACACACATGCTAATATGGGCAGGTAACCATATCAGAGACAATTAAATGTAATGATGCTTAGACTTCTTGAAGAGATACACTTTCTTGCTTTAAAATTAAACCTAAGAAAATAAAGATTTAGAGCAATAAAAAGCAACATACTTTCACTAGGAGCTGCATGAGAAAGAGAATTGAGGCATGGAGAGGGGCCTGACCAGGAATCATAATGAGCCTCTCTGACTTAAGCCATGACCTGGATTACGATACCCCTGGGAATTGTAAATAATGCTGCTATAAACATAGGGGTACATGTATCCCTTTGAATTAGTGTGTTTATATTTTTTTAATAAATACCCAGTAGTGAGATTACTGGATCATAAGGTAGTTCTATTTTTAACCTTTTGAGGAACTTTCGTACTGTTTTCCACAGGGGCTGCATCAGTTTGCATTCCCACCAACAGTGCATGAGTGTTCCTTTTTCTCCACATCCTCGCCAACACTTGTTGTTTCTTGTGGTTTTGATTTTAGCTATTCTGACAGGGGTGAGGTGATGCCTCATTGTAGCTTTGATTATTTACAATAGCCAGAGTATGGAAGGAGCTCAAAGGTGCATCAATTGATGAATGGATAAAGAAGATGTGTGTATATATATATATATACACAAATACATATATATATACGTATATATATATACACACACACACACACACGCATGCACACACAATATTTTATACACACACACACACACACACACACACACACACACACACCAAGAAACAGACTCCTAACTATACAGAACAAACTGATGGTTACCAGAGGGGTGGTGGGTGGGGGGATGGGGGGATGGGTGAAATATGTGATGGGGATTAAGGAGTGCGCTTATATTGAGCACCCAGTGTTGTATGGAATTGTTGAATCACTATATTGTACACCTGAAACAAATATAACACTGTATGTTAACTATATGGAATTAAAATAAAAACTTAATAATAAAAAAAGATACCCCTGGGATTTTCAGTTATTTGTGTCCATGAATTTTCCTCTCCATTAAAGAAAATTTGCATTGAGTTTCCAATAAATTCCAAAAAGTAAAATGTGTTTTCCAATAAATCAAAACAGTTGCAATAATAATAGCAAATATATTCTTTTTAAAAGACAATTTTTAAAGGAAAATATAGTTTAAATAAAAAAATAAACTCGTTTCAAGAAAAAACAGGGATTCGATCTCTAAGTTTGTTACTCATTATCAGGATAGGCAAGTGGTATCTAGCTTTTAGCTGTCAAGTATCTATTATATATAAACATAAGAGGGGAATGGCATGAACGTATGTATATACATAGGTGTGGTGAATAGCACATGTGGAATATGGATAGATTTTTTTTTCACATCTGTGTTGGAGAAAACTATTCCCTTAATATATTTTGTAGATTTGTCTCCTATTTGAAGAGTTATATTCCATGATCTATTTTTATTACTTATGTCATAATTTTATTATTTTGTTTATTTTAAAGATTTTATTTATTTATTTGACAGAGAGAGACACAGCAAGTGAGGGAACACAAGCAGGGGGAGTGGGAGAGGGAGAAGCAGGCTTCCCACTGAGCAGGAAGCCTGATGCGGGGCTCGATCCCAGGACTCTGGGATCATGACCTGAGCCAAAGGCAGACGCTTAATGACTGAGCCACCCAGGCGCCCCTATAATGTCATAATTTTAAATAATTTCCCCGACTAATAGTTATCAACACAATATAAAGTGCTAATGAAACTAGGTTATTCAGTATATATATATATGTATGTGTGTGTGTGTGTGTGTTTGTATATATATGTATATATATATATGACTATTTGGAAGAGATACATACTAGTAGAAGATGGATTGTAGAAGCTGGACTAGTAGAAGATGGATTGAAAAGTTTCTTATATTGGTCACAGTCTTATTAGGAGAAGTACTGGCTCTTCTTATGCCAATACCTAAGAGAAATAAATATAGCTTTGTCATCTGTTTTTACCCATACTACGCTGAAAAACATTGGCTTCCTCATAAACACTACCAGGTGTATTTCAGTAATTAATTATTAAAAATTTGGAAATTCAGAAGCAGCATTGTCGTGTCTAGAAAAAGTATTCCCCTTATCATAGTAGAGAGTATCCTGGGATTTATGGAGAGTCAACATATGGAACTGTGTTCCCCTCAAAATTATTTTATGCTTCTAGAGACACACAGTATGATGTCGAACTCTGCTGCAAATTTAGTGCCAAAGGAAACTTTTCCTATTTAAGCCCTCGTTATGATTCTCTTAGTATTTGTGGATGTGAGGTGAGATCATTATACAGTTTATCCAATAAAAATGGTGTTGAGGTAAGTGTCATTTATTCAGATCCATGGTTCCAAGATGTGTGAGAGAATAACTTCAATGTTCGCCGTGGTGAACTTTGTATAATTTCTTGCATTCTTGTTTTATAACAGGTCTTAATTACCAAGATGCTATGGGTATTTCAAAATGTTAGTTGAATTTTGGCAAGAATCTGAGGGATGCTATATCCTGAAGAACCACATTATTAAACATGAAAAAAAGCCACCAGTTCCTCCTGTAGGTACCATGGACAGAAAATCAAACAAATGAGACTTGTCTTCATGGATATTGCATTTTAGTGAGTAATAGAGATAACAATATACAATATATAAGTAAGTATTCTTTATGAGGAAGAATGTCAGTTTCATGGAGCAAGCACTAACAAGATTCCAAAGGAGACAACTAGAGCTCTCAGAACAAATCATCGCAAACCTGTTCCTTAAACATCAGAAGTTTATTCTTTCACAGATCTGTAGGCTAGAAAATTAAAAGTCTTTTCAGTGACAACCAACAAGGAAACAGGGATGTCCATCACACAACCTCAAGGAACTAACTTCTGCCAACACTCTCTGATTAAAGAGACAATTTCCCCCCTAGAACCTATAAAAAAAATTCAGCTCTGTCAACAACTTGGCTTTAGCCAAGTGAGACCCATGTCAGATTTCTGACCTCCAGGATTCTAAGATAACGTATGTGTGTTTTCATTATAACCCATACAGGGGTGACTAATCTAGGGTTTGTGCTATCTCACTGTGGATATAGGCTACTCCAGTTTGGGATTTGTTGTTGAACTTGTTTTGGATTAATATCATGTTGGTTTGGTTAAGCCACAAGAACATTGCCACAAAATATTGGCGGCTTCAATAACCATGCATAGCAAAACTCAAAATCACGTGGGGGTCAGGAGAAGCATTTGAATTTGCATCAGTCCAATGAAACAAAGTTGTCCCACTCTGCATATGTGTGAATGCACGAGTGTGGTCTGCATTTACGAGCAGTCGTTGGGGGCACAAAGCCCAGTCCACCTGCCTACACCCACATGGCCTTTTCTGTTCCCTGGAGGGCCTGAATGGGGAAAACAAACTCTACGGTGACTCCGATGGCTAGCTGCATGCAGCTCCTGCTTGACACAGGTGGACCAGGTGATTATTTTACCAGGCTGCAGTGATGAATTTTAAAATAATATACAGAAAACAGCTTCTACTAATTGAGACCTAATCGAGTATGTACCATGCCCTGTGTTGAGTATAGCACAACTATGGCACCACAAAAAAATCTGCTGATAGTATTTTTTTAAAGATTTATTTACTTTAGAGAGAGAGGGAGTGTGAGCAGGGGAGGGGCAGAGAGAGAGGGAGAGAATCTCGAGCAGACTCTACACTGAGCGTGGAGTCCAATGCAGGACTCGATTTCACTACCCTGAGATCTCATGACCAGAGCAGAAACCAAGAGTCGGACACTTAAGGGACTGAGTCATCCTGGCGCCCCCTGCTGATAGTATGCTACAACTGAGAAACTTGAAATCCTGTCAGGTTACGTAACACAGCCAATAAGTAAAGGAGCCTATATTCAAACCCAGGTGTGAAGCAAAAGAAAAGCAGTGAAGAATAAAGTTATTGGAATCATGTTGCCTTCCCATGAACCATAAATTAAAAAGTTAGAAGCAACCTTGGCAACAAAATTGCATTAAGCTTGTTCTTCTATCACCTGGAAAATAATATCACACGCGAGTGGCCACCAACACAGGGTACAGGGCATCGTGGGACTGGATTTGTCTGCATTTGCAGGGGATGGATTCATGAAAATGAATATGTGGAACCCAGGGGAATGCTTTTAATTTACTAACCGTGACAAGGGATCTCTGGCTATCATCAGCAAAACTTGCTGTTTGTCCCAGAGCTACCTTCACAAAGTGCTTGTTTTGTTCCATGTTTACTGCTGTATGTAGCATCATTACCAACTGAGGAACTCTCCTAGGATTGACATAATTGAGCTGCCTATTTTTACTAAAATTAGTCTTCTAACTTCTGGTCCAGGCCTCTCTGCCGCCTCTCTCTCTCCTTCCCTTTAACACTTATCACATTGTCTCTCTATTTCTTTCTTTCTTTTCTTTTTTTTTTTTTTTTTTTTTTTTTGGTATTATCTACCAGCTTCTATTTTTTTTT
>CM052889.1:7243372-7259568 GCA_028534135.1 Potos flavus | reverse complement strand
TCGCACCGCCCTTGCCAGGGGCCGGGCTAGGTAATCTGCTCGGGTTCGCTCTCGGAGCTTTTGTTCCCTGAACGCTTTCCGTACCGCTTTGGACGCCGGGAATGAAAATGGCGGCCTCCCAGTCTCCGGCCTGTAGGAGCCGAGAGCTCGGGGCCCCACTCCTCAGTGCGCCCTCAGAGAAAAGCAGTCCGTCCCTCCTGTCTCCCTGGTCTCCGGCCGCGCTCCGAGCTCACCCGGCCTGTGACCGAGCGTCTCTGTCCCTGGCGCACGGCCGTTTGGAGTCTCCAAACCCAGCAGATTCCTGCCGCGAGCTACCGCGCCGCTCCTCCCGGAGGAGGAAGGAGGGGGTCTCTCCAGATCTGCCGCTTGTGGGGTCCCCGCCCAAAGAGCAGCGGCCTGACTGTGCCGGGATCATTGTTCAAGGTAAGCCTGAGCTGGTAGCTCACTGTTCGGCTCGGTCTCTGCCGTTGGCTTCCCCATTCTGATATCCGGGAGCTCTGCCACCCTCAGACACCCCCGGTCTTTCTGTGACCCCGCGGGTCCTGAAGCCACGCTGTCCCCGCGAGGGCTCCACCCCCCCGCTTAGCCTCTGGAGCGCTGTTCCTCAGTGGAGCCGATTTCTAAAAGTTCCAATTTTGTGCTCCGCTGCTCTGTGGCTTGCCGGGAGCTGGCCCTTCCCCCCGCGGTCTATCTTCGCGTCGCTTTGGATTCACTTTTCTGCAGGTCCTACCTTCCGGAAAGTGGTCGATTTTCTGTTCCTAGAGGTGCTGTACTTCTTCTCTTCTATCTCCTGTGGAGTTTGTAGGTGTTTAGAGTGGTTCGATAACTATCTAGCTGAACTTCTGGGACCTGAAACTGTCTCAGCCTCCTACTCCTCTGCCATCTTGCTCCTCTTTCCATCGTCCTCTCTCTTTTTCTACTGACTCATTCCTCAGTGTTTCTTCATACACCCAGATCTAGCAACAAAAGTGCAACATCAAAACATACTGGATGCACAGCTTCTAAAATAGGAAAGAAAGTGTCTATGGAAGCAGGAAGAGTAGCTGGTAGTTAATAGGAAGCAGGTAGATTCGCTGATTCTTACCTACCTGCCCTCACCCCTACTGTTTTTCTCCTGCCTTAGGTCCCACTGCCATGCACATACTAGCCCATGCTAGTCCTAGGCTCTGGTCAAATACTGAAGAAATAAATTATTCTCTTGATCACATTTAACTTAGCGGGGTTATACTACCACCTTACTTATACCAATATTTCTCTAGTCTTAGTGAGTTGCCAGAAGCACTCAGTAAGCTTGTTAAAGCAGTCGCAGCTCTCAGATTTACTGATTGGGTATTTCTGTGATGGGGCCGAAGTATTGCATTTTGAACAGGTTCCCAGGTACTCCTGATGCGCTGGTCTGATGATCACATGTTAGAAACCACCTCTATATGCTAAAGTACTCAGAAAAGAAGCATGGAAAAATCAGGAACAACCGATGCTCCCCATAATGGCAGTTCTCCCATCCTGCTATGGGCAAGCATTCTGTTAAGTTCCCCCATCCTAGTTGTTCCTACAGTCTCTGAGAGAACTGTATGTCACCCCTTTGGTTCTTGACTCTAGCTTCGTATTAAAATTGCTTGAAGAAAAATAAATGAAAAATAAATAAAATTACTTGGAGAGCTTATTAAGAAATAGTCAAAAAGATACTCGACATCACTCATCATCAGGGAAATGCAAGGCAAAACCACAATGAGATATCACCTCACACCTGTCAGAATGGCTATAATCAAAACACAAAAACAACGAATGTTGGTGAGGATGTGGAGAAGAAGGAACCTTTGTGCACTGTCGGTGGGAATGCAAACTGGTGCAGCCACTGTGGAAAACAGTATGGAGGTTACTCAAAAATTTAAAAATAGAATTATCCAGCAATTCAAATACTGGGTATTTACCCAAAGAAAATGAAAACACTAATTTGAAAAGATATATACACCCCTATGTTTGTTGCAGAATTTTTTTTTTAAGATTTTATTTATTTGACAGAGAGACAGCAAGAGAGGAAACACAAGCAGGGAGAATGGGAGAGGGGGAAGCAGATTCCCCACTGAGCAGGGAGCCCAATGCGGGGCTTGACCCCAGGACCTTGCAATCATGACCTGAACTGAAGGCAGATGCTTAACGACTGAGCCACGCAGGTGCCCCTAGAATTATTTATAATAGCCAAATTATGGAATCAGCCAAAGTGTCCATCGATAGACAAATGGATAAAGATGAGATATATATACATATATACATACATACAATGGAATATTATTCAGCAATAAAAGAATGAAATTTTGCCATTTGCAACAACATGGATGGATCGAGAGAGTATAATGCTAAGTAAAATAAGCCATCAGAGAAAGACAAATACCATATGATTTCATTCATATGTGGGATTTAAGAAACAAAACAAAGTAAATAGACAAACCAAGAAACAGCCTCTTAACTATAGAGAACACACTGTTGGTTACCAGAGAGGAGGCGGGTAGGGGGATGGGTGAAATGGTGATGGGGATGAAGAGTACACTTACCATGATGAGCACTGACTAATGTATAGAATTGTTGAATCATCTTGGACGCATGAAGCTAATATAAAGTAAAAGGAGATACTCAGACACAGTTAAATCATCTGGCCTGTCGCTGTGCTATATTGTTTAACTCACCCCACCTGAAACACTTCTTTTTTTTTTAGATTTATTTATTTGACAGAGAGTGATCACAAGTAGGCAGAGAGGCAGGCAGAGAGAGAGGAGGAAGCAGGCTCTCTGCTGAGCAGAGAGCCCGATGCGGGGCTCAATCCCAGGACCCTGAGATCATGACCTGAGCCAAAGGCAGAGGCTTAACCCACTGAGCCACCCAGGCGCCCCTGAAATGCTTCTCATGTGCAGCCAGGGTGGGGTAAAGCTGCAAGAACAAAAGGGGCCAAGTCTGCAGGCACCCAGCACTTTCCTGGTCCCCTCCCAACACATTGGCTCAAATGTCCAAGGTTTCCCAAGTCGAGGTTCATTTACTGGGGTGTACATTCTAGAGATGCTGTTTCCCTAAATGATGACACACTGAATCACTTCAGAATGAGACCTTGCCCCTCTGCTCAGTGCATGGCTACTCTGAGAAGATGGAACCCTACATTATGTCAAAAGTTCGGAAATTGCGGAAGTAAAACCAGTGAATCACCCGAGCAGTCATTAGTAAAAATTTATTGTGCACACAGCAGAAATAGCGTTCGTGAACCAGGGTCACTCAAAGCAAACATGGAACGAGGCTCAGAGATATATTTTTGTAAAGCAGCTTCTATAGGGAGGAGGTAGCGAGTATTCTTCACAGCGATTAGTTACAATATTAGAGTTTTCTTAAGTGATTGGGAATTGCTGGGTGGTTATCTCATCAATTTTGGGAAACAGCTTAAGTTTTGCTTATGAGGCATAAGCAAGAGATGACTTAGTCTGGCAAAATAAGCTAAATTAAGCTTTGTATTTGAGACTAACTGGTTTTGTTAGCTGGGGGAATTGTCAAAGCTAATCTCCAGTTGTTTTTGATTTCTACAATTGCAATGCCCTGCCCACCAGGATACTCAGAAGTACCACTGATAGCACGTGCTAGTGGGAGTTTAAAGGAACGGACGAAGCAGTTCTCCATTTTTGTCCTTCTTCCAGCCCTCTTTTAAGGTGAGTTTCTTCTAGCTACTTTTCCCACATTTGAATTCCTTTTCTCAGGTAGTTACATCCTTCACTGGGGGATGGAAACATAATCGCACCAGGTAAGCCAGCTTCTCATTTCAGTGTTTATTCCTGAGGTTTCTGGCCACAAAGCCTGCTCCATTTTATAATGTTAATGACATTTCTCTGTTCTTGTTTCGTGAGCTTCGGTACTGTTCCAGGGCTATGGCATCGATGATTTCATCTTGTATTTCTATGTATATTTGGTTACTAATTCAGGTGAGAGTCACTGACTTTTAAAAAGTGGAAGGAAGCTATCACTCTGAGCCACTATATGTTTGGAAGATAGCACAGTGGTCCATAAACATACCTACCAATTATCATCCCCCTACCACAAAGCCCCCTGGTAAACAGTTACATCGGGGAGCACATTATGGTGGATAGATGTCATTCTAATAATTCACTTTTTGGTAGTGTATTGTCAATACAAAAGCTGCGAGACTGGATGCATAAAATACCAACCTCTTAACATTTATTTGCTTTTTTTTTTAAGACTTTTCTTTTTTAAGATTTATTTATTTATTTGACAGAGAGAGAGAGATCACAAGTAGGCAGAGAGGCAGGCAGAGAGAGAGGGGGAAGCAGGCTCCCCGCTGAGCAGAGAGCCCGATGCGGGTCTCGATCCTAGGACCCTGAGATCATGACCTGAGCTGAAGGCAGAGGCTTAACCCACTGAGCCACCCAGGCGTCCCCATTTCTTTGCTTTTTATAAACTGTATAAGATGAAATATTCTGAGCGATATTACATTTATAAATTAATTGTAGAATCTCCTCTGATGGGAATAAAAATTTAGCAAAATATTGTTAAAACTGGATAAAGAGGGGCGCCTGGGTGGCTCAGTGGGTTAAAGCCTCTGCCTTCGGCTCAGGTCATGATCTCAGGGTCCTGGGATCGAGCTCCGCATCGGGCTCTCTGCTCAGCGGGGAGCCTGCTTCCCCCTGTCTCTCTGCCTGCTTGTAATCTTTCTCTCGTGTCAAATAAATAAATAAATAAAATCTTTAAAAAAAAAAAATAAACTGGATAAAGAAAATCAGGATGAAAAGAAAGCCAGGGTGGATGTATCATGGCTTTTGCTAACATTTGGTGAGAAAGGTAATGCACAAATATTTTATGATCTTTTCTTGAATATCGTATATTATAATAATGGCTATATCAATACATATTATCTTTTAAATCTGTAAGAACTATGAAATTTTCAAAATGTAACCTGGGAAAGGAAACTAAGAGAAAATGTAAGCATATATTTTTTTTAATTTTTAGACTGTTTAATCAAATATGGCATCAATATTTATAATTTTATGTTAATCAGGGCTTCTGACTTTTAAAATGTCTTATTTCTTTAGACCAGCAATGATGAATCAGATAATGAGATCAAATACCTACAATTACTTATAAAACATGCATTAAGGCAAGAGAGATGTGAAATTTTCTATTATAATTATTTCTTTGACTTGCTCTTGGTATCTAGTAACATAAATAAAGCAGTATAATTTTAAAGGAGATAGGAGCTAGAAATAATATAATTCTCTTTTAGAACAACTCCAATAGACATAATTGTTCAATTGATTTAAAGCTAGTAATTGAGTATTATTTCATGTACATGAAGTCATGAATACCAAAGGTATTATTAAAATATTTCCATAATGACTATGATTGTCACAATTCCCATAAATGACTATTATTATTATTAAACTTCATTATGTAGTGAATAATTTTGTGGCACTGCCTTTTTTACATATCTCTTAAGGTGCAATTCTCTTTTGAGATGATTTTCCTTCCAAGGTTTACTCAAGTTTAATTTGTGTTCATTACTTTTCTTTATGGAGTGTATTTATTAAAGTGCAGCATGGTTAATTGTTTCTAAATTAAAAAATACAAATCATTACCTTAAGCAAAATTTGAAAAATCAAGTATACGTGAGTCAGGACAATGTGAAACTTCAGCTCGTTCTTTAAGCTTTTCACATGTCAGACAATATTTTCCTGCTAATGGCTTATACGAAGCTCATACAATGAAGGAGTCAAAGGTTAGAGTTTGTATGAATCTTCAATTGTTTGTACTACCTGGAAATATTTGAGCCTAAGATAAACGAAGTCAGTGTGTGTAATGGATAACAGTATGGTGCAGAAAAAAAAAAAGTATAGACTCCAGAATCAAGCATATATTGGTTCCAGAATCTGGATAAGATTTTTTAAACCTCATCAAGTCCCAGATTCCAGGTTAAAAGTCCTTCTAGAAATATTTAGAGCATTAAATAACGTCATTTATATAACATCATTTATATCAATTGATAACATGTGATTCATGAAAGTTGTTCCATTCTAGTTAAGCATTTACTTACTTAACCAACAAACACCTGTGAAACCCTATAATGCAAGAGCACTCTGGTAGGCGCCAAAGATACGGTGTTAGTAGTAGAGACATAGTCTCTCCCTAATGGAGTTTAGATGCTTATGCTCAATGGTTTTTACCTACCCTGTTTCCTGTCTTCATACAACCAGTCTATTTATCTTGTTTATGAGAACACGAACACATTGAGTAGATTTTCCCTGCCCAACAAGTGATCTAATAGTTCTCAGAGATGACATTGGAAACAAGAGATGCGTAGTTCTATGTCTCAATTACACATGATTTAACCTTGGTAGTTAATACAGTTAATCCATCAGTTAACTAGATTTTTTTTGAAAGTGAAATACTAAGTATGTCCTCTGTCTCTGGGGATACAGTAGTGACCAAGACAGAAAATGCCCTACTAATTGTAAAAACCTGCTGGAGAAGGGGGGCCAGATTGGAGTGGAATAAGAATTAGAGTGGAAAGTGAAGAAATGGAAGAAACTATTGTAACTATTTTGAGATATTTGATTGTGAAATTTAAAAAACAAGTAGAATAAGAATTACATTAGGTAGTGAAGTAATTTAGTGAGATGAGAGGAGGGTCAAATGTGTGCCAGAGCAGGAATCTCTTTCTGTCAAGGGTAACACTGATGTTTTTCTGGGCAGGTGGATTTTGGATAGAGAGGAACTATGGCTTATTGTAGGGCAAGAAAGTGAAGTGATGGGTGTTGGTATTTAAACTCAATAGTAAGAGAAGTGGCAGAGATTTTCTGGTGATGGGCTGGAGGTTACGATCAAGGGGCAGAACAGCTGTATGTGTTGGAAGTGGCGATTGGAGCAATGCAGCAGCTCAGCTGAAAGATTGGGACTTTGTGCTCAATGAGTTATTTGGGTTTAATCAAATCTATTTTAAATCATCACAACTAAAGATTAGTAGTTAAAGGTTATATATTTTCCATACCTATAAAGTACATGAAAGACCTTGAAAATCCATTGTCAGTTTTGTGGGATTGGAGCAGAAGTCTAATACTTTGAGTAGAAAATGTGACCTAACAGAGACCTTTTCTGTCAAATTCCACACAGCAGGGGTGTCATAGCTAGTAAAGCCTTCATTTCACCCTTCAGTGTCTCATAAGACTAAAAACTTCAATTTTGACGAAATGGATGGAAAGGCTGTGTAAAGAGTTTTCTACCTGAAATGGAACAATTTCATCCTTCTGCTGAGTTTTCCACTTTACAAAAGCATCGGTTTTCCAACAGACTGCCTTTGCATTGGTTTTACTGAGGAAAGAAAGTGGCTTTTATTGAAGTCCCTGCTGGTGGGCTGGCCAAAGCTTCAGTTTTCCTCTGAGGGAGAAGCACCAGGGTACTTGAGCTTGTTAAGCATTAAAAACAGAGTTGGTATTTCAACATTAAATTCTATTTTCCATCTTGCTTAGATATTTCTAGAAGTGAATGGGTTTATTTCAGTGACTTAATTTGATTTAAAATTTCAGAGAATGAATTTCTGATAATTTGAAAAAATTTGGGGGGGTCCTACCTTTGTTAGACCAAGTACAAGTAGAGTATATGGGACATAATGTGGCTACTGAAAGTGAACAAATTGTGTGTGTGTGTGTGTGTGTGTGTGTGTCACATACCTAAAATTACCATATCAACCCTATATTTAATGTTTTTAATTACCATACAACCCTACAAATCAAAACAGTAATTGTGTTGCTTTCTAGACATGAAGTTTTTTGTTTGGGTTTGTATTTTTCATTTTGTTCTTTCATTTCTCCTCTAACATCCCAAGTTTCCTAGGATGAATTTGATAATCACACAGACCTTGCTGGAAAGATCTACAAGCAAAGATAGGGCAATGAAATCCATAAAGGACCCAGATACTTTAACATCTATGTGATATATAAGTATGCAAAGTGCATATAGATATTTTTATAGACTATTCTTTATTACAGATGTTCTGAAGATACCAGTAAAAGCAAATCTTATTCTCCTTATAATTTAATATATAATAAATTATTAACAGTAGATATCACAAAGAAAATAATTCAGCGAATGGCAAGAAAATAATTCAATGATGTGGCCATGCATGCAGATTGGACACCTGAAACTGAGCACGATAGGGTTGAAATTAAAGATGTGCTGAGTTCTTCATGTCATGGGTTCTGGTCTGCTCTGCATCTACTGGGGAATAACTTTTTAAATCAATATGAAGGCAGCATGTGAACTACCTGCCAAAACGGGCAAATCTTATAAATTTAAGGGTCAAAAGTGTAGGCACTGATGGAGGGATTTTCTTTGCAAATTGCCAGAATGCAGGTTTTGGATGATTAATTTTCTCCATCTCACAAATGGCTCTTTGGTTAAATTTAGGGACATTATATTAGTAAAGTCTGCTAAAACAGCAAATATTAATGAGGTACAATGTCAAGAAATCTATATAAAACACAACATTACGATAGCAACTATATACATGCATTAGACACACACATTTTTCCCAATGAACAAGTGATTTATTCGAAAAGCTTATTGAAACTTCTAGAGAATTCTTCAATTACTCTGATTTTTATTTTACACCACATCTTTCATTTAAAGGCATGATCAATAAATTTAGGGGTTTGTATTGTTTTACATTTCAATAATCCAGCCACCTTAAAATTTAAAGTAAGTTTTACAGTTTGTTTTCGAGAGTAGCCATTTTCTTAGACATAATGTAAATTTTTGGTACAGATTTTTCTTATGCTTATTTTAGATGCCACTTTTGCATACTCAGGAAATCAAAGAATCACTTGTATACAATAAATTTGGTCCCGTAAGTGAGGCATACTATTAAGCTGAATATTTTTCACACTCAGAAGCCATAATGGATGAATTGGGAAATCTGCCATGCTTCTCTTCCAATTAAAAAAACACCATACATTATCATTAGTTGAAAGAATTTTAGCTGAACCTTCAGGTGCCTATATAATTGAAAAAGTAAAATAATTGGAGGAAAACATTAATAAAAACTTAATTGTCAAAAGTAATAAGAATTATGTAATATTTCATTACATAATTATATCAGAAGGTAATTTGTATTTAGGCAGCATTCGTTGTGCTAATAACATACAGCTTAATTTAAACTTTTAAAATAGTTGTTATTTTGCATTTGTGTAATCTACATAAATTTTTTTTTAAGATTTAATTATTTGACAAAGAGAGAGAGATCACAAGTAGGCAGAGAGGCGGGCTGAGAGAGAGGGGGAAGCAGGCTCCCTGCTGAGCAGAGAGCCCGATGCGGGGCTCGATCCCAGGACCCTGAGATCATGACCTGAGCCAAAGGCAGAGGCCGCAACCCATTGGGACACCCAGGCGCCCCCTACATAAAATTTTTAATTCCAAAACCAAAATAACTGTGAACTTGAAGGATTCTAAATTAATCTCATTTTGATAGGTTTCTGTATTTTGTGTGTGTGTGGAAATGCAAAGGGAATTACTCAGACTGCAGAATGTTCTCACTACTACCTTTTATATGGTGTGTACAAAGTAAGAAATACCTAGTCTTTGCATATCCTGTGAATGAATGGCTTTCTAGAGAGAGCTCTGAGGACAGTGAGTCTGTGAGGTTATTGGGCAGTAATTGAGCCCCTCATTAGCCCCCTCTTAAGTTTGTTTTGAAGGCCGTTCTATGAATGAATCATTCTGTGAATGAATGGATGTACTAATAGTCTGCTTGATATTGTGGTTAGACTTATCTTTCAAAGAGAAATATCAAGATATTTATAGATTAGTAATAAGAGACACTTTATAGAGAAATTCATATTTAAATGTCAAAATAATATAGCACAAAATAAACACAGCAAAAGCTTAGATCAAATTCACAGAAATACTGGTTAATTCTAAGTATTTAGAATTACTGGTAGGTCACTACTATCTAGTGGAATTCTTTATTTTTTGTTTTGTATAGCAGGGGTTTTACTATTTGCTATTAATTTTTGCCAACTTTTGGATTCTTTAAGTGGGCAAAGTATATTACTGTGTTTTGTATGAATTCATTTTAAGACCTTCATATTATTAGGATAGACTAATTTGTTATATTGGACCCAAAATATACAATGGCTCAGCATATTAGAATTTACATTGTGTTCATAAAGCTGTCTAAATTGGATCCTGACACTTTCCATTTTTCATGTCATGATTTCTCAGAGCATATATTCTCAAAATGGGCCATATCATCAAGGGGGTAAAAATTAGTGGGGTGTTTTTCTGGGTGGGGGGCAAGGGAAGGGTGAAATGGGTAGGGGTGACAACAATTTTGGTATTACAATAGTCCGTGGTCCAAAGGGCCACATTATGTAAACAGATATAGCACAGTATATTCATGGTATTACAATTTTATGGTAAGGAAGGATTATGAAAAAGTCCAAAACCATCTCTTGGCTAAGGTAATAACAGAAAAGAGGTTGAGAAATTATTCTAGGGACTTGCTCTTGTTTTTTGCTTCCATTTGACAAAAGATGATAGCCAGAGTGTGTATAGAAGGGCTTTATGACCAAATATGGGAGTAGTTGGAAACACTCCTGCCCATAGTGATTGGCTAAAATACAGTCACATGACTGCAGCCAACTTCAAGGGAAGCTGGGAAATGTAGTCTGGCTATGTGTCCAGGAACACACAGACAAGTTTTAGTGAACAGCTAGTGATCTTTAAATTCTGATTCATAGGTGTGTACCTATCAGAGTGGATGTTCAGTGAGTGTTTCCTGAACTGTTTGCTGAGCTGATGTATGGATCTCTGTGTCAGCTTCCTCTGACATAACGTGGATTCCAGCTCTGTAGATCTCATCAGTGGATTGCTGGCCAGTTATGGAGAATTGTGAGTCCATTTCACTTTTACGGGATTCTTCCTTATTCAGTGTTGATTCTATGTAATTAACCAGTATTTCTGTGAATTTAGTCCAGGTTTTTGCTGTCTTTTTTGTGCAATATTTTGACATTTAAATATGAATTTCTTATATAAAGTGGCTCATATTACTAATCTATAAATATCTTTTTTAAAAATGTGTTTTTAAGAAAACGTTTATTTTGGAGAGCATGAGAGTGGGGTGAGGCATAACACAAGGAGAGGAAATCCTCAAGCACACTCCCCGCTGAGTGTGGAGCCCCACACAGGGCTCAGTTCCAGAGCTCTGAGATCATGACCTGAGCTGAAATCAAGAGGTGGGCACTTAACCAACTGAGCCACCCAGGTGCCCCTAAAAAAAAATGCTTTTTGAGTGATTTGTTGTATAGACATATGGTAAGTCATCATGGATGGAGAAGCAGTACTTTTCTTTACAATCACCAAGTGACGGTATTGCTTCTACCACAATATAGCTTGGGATTGCTTATGTTGGAGAGAACTGTAGATAAAAACTACCTTAAAATGCAAACTGGGTGCTTGCAATTTTAATGAATTCTTTGCATTAGAATGTCTTTCTTGTTTATTCCATTTTACATAACACAATGTTCTGAAAAAATTCCTAGAGACTAATCTATCCATTTCAAAAAATATTTAGTTCGGGATTAGATTTGATGTAATGGGGCTTGGGGAGAAAAAAAAAAATAATACTGTTATGACAAGGAAGAAACTTTGGTTCTAGGCCTCACCATGAAACACACAGATCATGAAATCACTCTATCTTAATTTCCTGGTTAAAAAAAAAAAATGAAGAGCCTTCTTAGGTAAAATTTATCATTTCTTCTGCTTTATTGGCAATGATACAGAAAGGCACCTCTCTTTCTAAATCTCCTTTCTGCTCTTGAGTGATAAGACAATTTAGTTTAATGTCCACTAGGCATCTGGAGAACAGTCTTATTTGTTGAACAAGCATTCATCTCAGTATTTTCAGCTGTAATTATAGTGTACATTCACTTTCAATTTTGTATTTGATATATGTTGAGTGATTATGACCTCCTCCACTCTATGTGAAGAATTTTTAAAGTATTATTTACTCAAAAAATCTTAGGTAGAGATTGTTTTACTGTTTACATTTTATAAAGGAGAAAATTGAGGTGGAAGAATAAATGACCCAAAGCTTGTCAGTAGAGAGCCTGATTTGTACCCAAGGCTGGCTGACTCCAAGGGTCACCTCACCACAACTGGGACTTGTTCTCCATAACCTGACCACAAGTATTTAACAAAGAAAAATCTCATGTTTCTTGCTAATTTGTCCACAATTTGAAGCTGTATTTTAAGGAAATAAGTTTATTTTTACCTTGTGTAATTTTTCCAAGGTTTTTAGAGACCAAATGATCTCAATTTTAAGCATCATCATAATTTTCATTCTCTCTGTAAAACATTTCTAGATATCTTAACATCATTTTGACTGGTAACATTTGACTTTCTTGGGAACTTGGATAATCTTGATGGGATATGTAACCAAACCACAGAGACTGATACTGGGGCAGTCATTCCTGAATTAAAGAAGTCTGGGCAAAGTACTTGATGAGTATGTATATAGTTGTTAACTGCGGAGTTCTAATTTCCTTAGATTGTTCAAGAATATTAAGTGATGGATTAGTGGAGCTGAGTATCAGTTTAAAAACTTGTTGTAGGGGTGCCTTGGAAGGCTCAGTTGGTTGAGCATCTGACTTCGGCTCAGGTCATGATCTCAGGGTCCTGAGATCAAGCTGTGAATGGACTCCCCCACTCAACAGGGAGTCTGCTTGTCCTTCTCCTTCTGCCCCTTCCCCAGCTCGTGCTCTCTCTCTCTCTCTCATATAAAATCTTTGGGGTGAAAAAAAAAATTGTATAATAGTGTCAGGCTTTATTACAATCAAATTGTAGAGCTCATGTGTTGTAATTCTTATAATATGATACTGTAAATGTAATTAGGATACTTGCCATTAACTGAAACTCATAACCTTAATTTGAATTTTAAAAAATTAACCAAAGAACAAAACTAGAAACAAGCCAAGCAAAAATCCAAAAAAATGTGATTTCTACCTACTGCCAATGTATTCTAAGGAATACTTGACAGCCTGAGAGAGCTATTTATGTATTACAATAACTGAATTGCATTCTTTTTAAATGAGGCAGTAATATTTTCTCAGATACCACTAGCTAAATGTCCTTTCACCTATGATTAGTTATCACTGATGAAAAATGTCACCAAAGCAGCTGATTTCTACTGTGCCCACATTCTCATCAGCAGGCAACAAACTATATAGGCTCTATCTTTAGAGTAGAGAAGTAATTTAAATGTTTTATTGTAGTGAAAAATAATTTGGAAGACACTTTAAGTTGTAAGTTAAATTAACATGACTTACCTATGAAGAGCATTGTTGGCAAATTCTCTTTAAGGAAGTGAGGTTTTATTTTGGTTTTGCTTTTTTGATCATTAGAAAATTGATAAATTCAGGTTTCTTGATTTCATTGAACTAACTGGATAGCTCTCCTAAATAAGGAATACAAATATTCAACAATTTTTTGAACTTTATTGTAGCATGGATATGATCACTTTATATCAGGAAGCTATTTAAAATGGATTATCACAGGGACCTCTGGGTGGCTCAGTTGGCTAAGTGGCTGCCTTCAGCTCAGGTCATGATCCCAGGGTTCTGAAATCAAGTCCTGCACTGGGTTTCCTGCTCAGTGGGGAGCCTGCTTCTTCCTCTGCCTGCTCTGCCTGCCACTCCCCTTGATTGTGCTCTCTCTGTCTCTGACAAATAAAATCTTAAAAAAAAAAAATGGATTATCACAAATTAACAGTCCTACTCATGATGGCTTCTGAAACCATCTGTATTTTCAGTTTCGAAGAAAATAGATTTATTTGACCTAGGCATTTAATTGAGGGAAAATCTTACCCTATGTATGTCTTAGAAGGTAATAATTTTTATACATGTATGAAAAATATATAAAATATTCAGTAACTAAAAGTCAGATGGCAATTAATAGGAAAATGGCAGTGCCTTTTTTTTCCCAGCAAATACTTTATCCAAATAGATTTCATAGTCTGATGATTTTCATGTAAAGTTTTAAATGTGTCTCATTTTTGGTTCATTCAACCAGTATTTATTTAATGTCTCTTTATGCTATACTGTCTTAAGATCTAGGTACGACATATGGTGGAAAATGGGCAAAAATAGACCAAAGTATATATTCCCTACCTCAGTTAATGGCAATAACTTTTCTCTAGTCTTTGAAGTTAATCTTTTACTCTTTGCTTTCTCTCATACATACATCCAATTCATTACCATACTTTGTCAACTTTACCTTCAAAATATATTCAGAATCCAATCACTTTATACCACTTTAACTGTCAAAAGCATTATATATGTTTATATAACACACACACTTAATGCATATCACACTAATAAAGCATACTCCTAAAGGCTATTGAAGATCAATGGAACAAAATAGAAAATGCAGAAATAAACCCACAATTATATGGTCAGTTATCTTTGACAAAGCAGGAAAGAATATCCAATGGGAAAAAGATAGTCTCTTCAAAAAATGGTGTTGGGAAAACTGAACAGCAATATGCAAAAGAATGAAAGTGGATTACTTTCTTACACCGTATACAACAATACACTCAAATTGATTAAAGATCTAAATGTAAGACCTGAAACCATAAAATTCTAGAAAAGAACACAGGCAATAATTTCACATCAGCTTTAGCAAATTCTTTCTAGATATATCGCTTGAGGCAAGGGAAACAAAAGCAAAAATAAACTACTGGAACTACATCAAAATAAAAAGCTTCTGCACAGCGAAGGAAACAATCAACAAAACTAAAAAACAACCTATAGGGAGAAGATATTTGTAAAATGACATATCTGATAAAGGGTTAGTATCCAAAATCTATAAAGAACTTATAAAACTCAACACCCAAAAACAATCCAATTAAAAAATGGGCAGAAGACATGAACAGACATTTCTACAAAGGAGACCTACAGATGGCCAACAAACACATGAAAATAGGGAAATGCAAATCAAGTGAGAGATAGCACCTAACACCTATCAGCATGTTTAAAATTAACAACACAAGAAACAACAGGTGGTGAGGATGTGGAGAAAAAGGAACACTTGTGCACTGTTGGTGGGATTGCAAACTGGTGCAGCCACTGTGGAAAATAGTATGGAGGTTCTTTAAAAAGTTAAAAATAGAACTACCTTATGATCCAGCACTACTAGGTATTTACCCAAAGAATACAAGAACACTAACTTAAAGGGATCCAGGTACCCCTATATTTATTGCGTCATTATTTACAATAGATCAGATATGGAAACAGCCCCATTGTCCATTGATTGATGAATGGATAAAGAGGTGGTATATATACAGTGGACTATTATTCACCCATAAAAAAGAATGAAACCTTGCCATTTGCAAGAACATGTATGGAGCTAGGGAGTATAATGTTAGGCAAAATAAATAAGAGAAAGAATACTGTATAATTTCACTCATATGTGGCATTTAAGAAACAAGCAAAGAGTAAAAAATGATAGACAAATCAAGGAACAGACTCTTAATTATAGAGAGCAAACTGATGATTACCAGAGGAGAGGTGGATGGGGGGATGAGTTTAATCTACAGTAGGGATTAATGAGTACACTTGTCATGATGAACACAGGGTGAAGTATGGAAGTGTTGAATTACGATTTTGTACACCTGAAACTACTATAACACTGTTAACAGGAATTAAAAACTTTTAAAGAGGCTATTGAATTCAATAAAATAGCAATTAAAGATTTTATATTTTCCTTCATTTCTCCTGAAGTAACTGGTTATAGATTAAAATCTTTATTTTATAGTAAATATGTGAAATAAATAAGTATACTTTCAGTTTAAAAACATTTCATTTTAGTTTTCAATAGAGCTTTCTCATGACAATGTGATATGTGGGAATTGGAAAAAGAAACAATCTACTAGTCATTTGTATGTCTTCTTTGGAGAAGTGTCTGTTCATGTCTTCTGCCCATTTTTTGACGTGATTATCTGTTTTTTGAGAGTTGAGTTTGAGGAGTTCTTTATGGATCTTAGATATCAGACCTTTGTCTGTAGTGTCATTTGCGAATATCTTTTGCCATTCCATGGGTTGCCTGTTTGTTTTGTTGACTGTTTCCTTTGCTGTGCAGAAGCTTTTTATCTTGATGAAGTC